>JAQQZR010000033.1:8241800-8282677 GCA_030068235.1 Notoglanidium macrostoma
AGATGCTGGGATTGGCTCCAGCTTCCCCGCGACCCAGATGGATAAAGCGGTATAGATAATGGATGGATGGATGGAATAACCAAATCAAAGTCCAGACCTTCACCCAATAGAAATGTTGTGGAAGAACCTAAAAAGAGCAATTCATGCAAGGAAGCTCACCAACTTTCTGATAACTTCCAATCACTGATTTGAAGAAGTTTTGTAAGGAGAAATGGGCCAAAATTCCTCCAGCCTGTTGTGCAGGATTGATCAACAGTTCCCGAAAACATTTGGTTGAATTTATTGCTGTTCAAGGAGGTCACATCAGTTACTGAAAGAAAAGGTTCAAATGATTTTTCCAACAAAGATATTTAATGTTGGATAAATTTGTTAAATGAAATATAAAAACTATGTTTTTGCATTGTTTGTTTAAATTGGGTTCTCTTTATCTAGTTTTAGATGTAGAAAATCTGATCAAACTTATGCAGAAATACGGAAAATTGTAAAGGTTTCACAAACTTTCTAGCAGCAATGTACATGTCACCCCACAACAAGAACTTTCTAAATGATTTTAGCATTGCTATTTTAACATCTAGTGGGAAAAATGAATGGCAGTTGTTGCACAAGGACAAACACTCCTTATTATATTCCTTCCATATTACATTCCTTTAATATGCAAATGATATCTCATGAAAACTAATGATCTTTTCTAAGCCCTTCAAAGCTCGCAATCAAAGAAAGTGTTGATTTAATTAAATGTGCAAAAAAAAACAAAAAAAAAAACACTGAAGAAAAGTTTCACACATAGCTACTCTCAATGAGATTAGTTCTCTGATGTGTGGGATGTGGTTAACAATGGAAATTGAGATACATTTTATTTCATTTCCTCTCTCTCAGTGAGACATCCTTCACTGATGAAACACTTGTTTCTGTCATTTATATAAATGTCGAGGGTTAACATCTGATGTTATTACTAGGTGCTGGCCATAATACAAGGTAGAATGCTCTGTGCAAGGCCTCTACAATATCTCATGAAATATGTCGCAGCCATACCTGACAATTCCATTACTCATTAGCTAAGGTTATCCCATCACCAGAATCCTGAACATCCTCCATGTTTACTATACGCATCCATTAAGATTAGGCATATGGTGGTGCTTGAAAGTTTGTGAAACCTTTAGCATTTTCTATATTTCTCTGTAAATATGACCCAAAACATCATCAGATTTTCTCCCAAGCCCTAAAAGTAGGTAAAGAGAACCAAATTAAACAAATCAGACAAAAATATTATACTTGGTCATTTATTTATTCAGGAAAATGATCCAATATTACAAATTTGTAAGAGGCAAGAGTATGGGAATCTTTGCTTTTTGTATCTGGTGTGAAAGTCTTGTGCAGCAATAACTGCACAATCTTATCTTTTATGGTAACCATGGGTCATCAGCTTGGAGGAATTTGAGCCGATTCCTCTGTACAGAACAGCTTCATCTCTGGGATGTTGGTGGGTTTTTCTCACATGAACTACACATTTCAGGTCCTTCCACAATATTCTATTGGAATAAGGTCACCACTTTCACTTGCCCATTCCAAAACATAAATTTTATTCTTCTTTAACCATTCTTTTGTAGAACAACTTGTGTGCATAGGGTCATTAGTTTGTTGCATGACCCACTTTTTCTTCAGCTTTCAACAGATGTCCTGATATTTTCCTTTAGAATTCACTGATATAATTCAGAATTCAATGTTCCATCAGTGATGGCAACCGTCCTAGCCCAAACACAATAACACGGGCCCAAACATGACACCACCACCTCCATGTTTCACAGATGGAATAAGGTTCTTATGCTGAAATGCAATTTTTTCCTTTCTCCAAACATAAGGCTTTCCATTGAATCCAAAATGGTCTATTTTAGGCTCATCCATCCACAAAACATTTTTCCAATAGCCTTCTGGCTTGCCCATGGGATCTCTAGCAAACTGTAGACAGGCAGCGGTGTTCTTTTTAGAGAGCAATGGCTTTCTCCTTGCAACCCTGCCATGCACACCATTGTTGTTGTTCTCTGGATGGTGGACTATGAACTTCAACAGTGTGAGAGTCAATGGCAATGTGAGAGGTACCTTTAGGTGCTTGGAAGATACCCTGGGTTCCTCTGTGACCTCACAGACTATTTCACACCTTACTCTTGGAGTGATCTTTGTTTGTCAACCACTCCTGGAGAAGGTAACAATGAGCTTGAATTTTCTCCATTTATACACAATCTGTCTGGCTGTGGATTGGTGGAATGCAAACTCTTTAGAGGTGGTTTTGTAATCTTTTCCAACCTGATGAGCATCAACAACTCTTTTTCTGAGGTCCTCAGAAATCTCCTTTGCTCTTGCCATGATACACTTCCACAGACATGCGTTGTGAAGATCAGACTTTGATAGATCCCTGTTCTTGTTTTGTTTTTAAATAAAACAGGGTGCCCGATCAACACCTGATTGATTAATCTCATCTCATTGATTGTAATCAGATGACTCTAATTTTACCTTACAATGAACTGCTAATCATAGCGGTTCACATACATTTGCCACTCAGATAGGCAATATTGGATAATTTTCTTCAATAAATAAATGACCAAGTATAATTTTTTTGTCTCATTTGTTTAATTCGGTTCTCTTTATCTACTTTTAGAACTTTTGATCATATTTATGAAGGAATATAGAAAATTCTGAAGGCTTAATAAGCTTTTAAAAACAACTGTAAGCCATGTGCTTTACATCTATGGGTATATTTGATCCTATACTCTTAGAAAAAAGAAATAAAGGGCCCTTTAGTTTGTCTCGCCTAAAGTTTCTATGTAAAATCCTTAGAGAGATTTCAAAATGTTCCTTTTAGAAAGCTTGTATTATTGACCATTTAAATGCTTGGGAACCTAAGAATCTAGCCTGTGTCCACTTTGTCTTGCCTCATTTTGATATATGTTTTTGGACAATTTGTATTTTTTTTTAAACTATCTGTCCTGCAGTTTTTGATTTTTACCTGCTGTTTTATATAACATTCTGCACTTGGATCCTACCGCATGTTGCTCCATTGTTCTGGAAAGCATCTAAGAGTAACAACTGAGGAACTAATGCAGCATTGATGCCAGAGCATTTCATCTGAAATTAATCAATCATATAAACCTCTGCCCATATGTTAATTCGTAGCAGAAGTGGTGAAGTTTACAGATTTGATTAATGACTGTTGTATTCAGTTGTGGTGTGAGAAAGATTCCCTTGCTGGCAGAAAGTTCCCTTTTCAGCAAACATTTCATGTTGATTGAAGTCTTAAATGGAAAAAACATGTCCTCGTACACCAATACCTTTTATATAACAACAGATTTCTTTCTTTTTCTTTTGATAAAATTGAAGCCAACTTCTTGTAATCGGTTTAGTCTGGATTAAACCTATTATAGTTCATATGTAATGACCAGTAATTTCAATGGACAAACTTTTAACAATCAGCACAACATTTGTGCAATACAGTATACGTCTTTAAACACTGTCTTCAAAAAAGAAAGCACTACATGAACCATTAATTAGAGCAAATATAAAACTCTAAATCATTTCAGTCTGGCTGCTACCAAATGTCCTGTCTTTTGTGTTCTAAACATTTTATTACCTTATATCTTTTATAGATTTGTATATTTTTAAATAGGAAGCTTGAATATGATGCAACAGCCTGTTGGTGAAAATGTTGGAGAAATTTATAATTGATTCAATCATTTTTAAATTAAATAATAAATAGACTAAACAGAAAGTATTCCGCCTCTGTCTGCATGGGTTTCCTCCCACCTCCCAAAAACATGCCAGTAAGTGGAATGGATTCTGTCTTTTGCCACTAGGTGTTAATGAGTAAAGTGAATGTGTGTACATGGTTCCCTGGACTGACGTCTCATCTTTATCCTCAGAGGTTGCAGTGGATCCAGAGTCTATACCTTTACTGGGTATGAGGTGGGAAGTTAAAGCAGTCACTGAAGATGAATAAATAATACCATTCTTAAGATAAAAGAGTAAACATAACTGCATCTGATGATTAAGATGCTTTTTAAAAATTTAGATCCTCAGTGTTTGACAGTAAATGGTTTACTTGGCAGTGTGGGACCTAGAAGGAGCTTTTGGAGATCTAAACTTCGTGAATCACGTACTTGTTTAAAGGCATTAGCACTTTATTATTTAATTCTAACAAACTACTAGTTTAAGTGAATCAGTGTGTTTTGAGTATTGTGTTGTGTGGTCTGCGTTTTCGGTCATTGTTATAACTCGCATACACACTGTCGCTCAGTCTATATAACAGTTTTAAACAAAAATTTCTATTAGTTTCAGGCATCAGGACATTTTGTAAAGGAATACTGAACAAGAACAGACAGTTCTGACAATGCTTTTGATTTGCATGTGTCTCTTAACAGATTAAAGGAGCCGCTCCAAAAGAACCATAAACTTTCCCATCCTTAATTATTCCCAGTAAGCTGAGTCATGGTGAGAACTGGGAGAGCTGCTTTCCTTTCTCTCACAGAGTGTTGTTCAAACATGTTACAAACTGCTTATTTGGTGGCATTTCTCCAGAAAATCCTATCCAGATTTCCGATTAAGTATGAACAGTGTTTCTCGTAAAATTAACTTTATGTGCTCTGGGCAGCATAAGATTCACTGTCTTAAAGTAATTCCACACAACAAAGTAGAAGCCTGTGAGTCAGTCCCAAGATAACATCTTCTCAAAGTAAAGCAAACTTGTGGTTTATGGTTGTGAAAGCCACAAAAATGGTGTGATTCTTCAGAATTGTTAATGGACAGCAGAAGATCTGTATTGATTACAAGTTGCAAGTAAACATGACATGAGCGATAAGAGATGATTTAGCAACTGCTAGGTTGGTGAGCTGTTCCAATAAAATACAAATGGATGAAACCCAGACAGCTCCCTATTGGACATCCAATACTGTACTGTAATGTAGAGGGTATTAATGACATTATTTCCTTCCTTGGCGTGTACATGTAATGGGGAAGGACAGTTAGGTGCTGTGGTTCAGCCAGTACCATTTCCATACTGTGTGGTTATGGTTTATGGTGCATTACACTTGAGTGAACTTGAGGAAAAAAGAAAGAGAGAAAGACTTAACTTTGAAATGCTAAAAAAGGTATGAAGATCTGTTAGAAATGCTAACAGATCCATGCATTAAAAAAAAGGAAATATGTTTTTGATTTTTACCTATGTGCCAAGTTAGGATTAACTCAAGCTCCTCGTGACCCTGATGGGTACGAATTATAGATGATGGATGGATGGATAGATGGATGGAGTTTTTCCAGTTAAGATTATGCATAGCAACAGCCGCTTTACAAATCATTCCGAGGTTGAGACACCTTACTTCCCACATCATTCATGGAAAGTTTGATCAAGTCAATGATATGACATCATCAAGTCACATTTTGAAAACTCAAAAAAAAAAAAATTGCTTGATTGATCTTTCCACCTCTAACTGTATGGTTACGTAACAGTAAATAATGTAGGAGGAAAAGTGACACCACTTCTGAATGAAATGTAAATCAGTGTGTGACTGCAGGAGGATGATGATGTGCTGTGTTGTCCCATCCAAATATCAGAATGTTTTCGTACCTCCTTACAGGCTCAAGCCTTCCATAGAGATCATTCGAAAATGAAATTAGGCGCTCTGTATCATACGTGGGCTTTGTGGAATGATATGCAGGGGCATGGTCATGCTTGAACAAGTTTGGGCTTCTTGGTTCCAGTGAAAGGAAATTGTAATGCTACAGTATACAAAGACATCATATTCAACTGTTTGCTTGAAACTTTGTGCCAACAGTTTGAGGAAGAGCCATATATGGGTGTGATGGTCAAGGGTCCACAAACTTTTGGCAATATAGTGTTCCTCTGATTCAGTACATACACTGTGGCATTAATTTACCATGAAATTGTCCATTTTGGTTTGTAAACATTTGCAAATAGGGCTATTAAAGAGATCTATGCTGGTGGTAGAAAATGAATGAAATTATATGCAAGAATATTGACGACGGTTTGGTCCACATACAGAACAGTGCTGTGCTGATGGTGCTGTACTAACTGTGCGAGTGTTTTGAAAGACTTTGTAACCTTGTAATGAATATTTGTTAGCTGGGAATAAAAAAACTGTGTAGTGTTATTTACCATTTCAGTGTTTCTTGCCTTTGAATGATTTACCTACATTCGTCACTGAATCCCAAATGGCTCCCTTTTGAACCATTTGGGATTTTTTTTGTGTGTGTGTGTTGTGTGTTTGTGTTTGTGTGAGTGAGTGAGCGAGCGAGCGTGCGCGCGCGAGAGAGAGAGCAGTGTTCGCTCCTCCATGCTTTAAACAAGTTTAAGCACTGAACATACTTACAGCTAGGTGATGGTGTGCACTCTCTACACCCCAGGAGTCACTGGGTAATATTCAGCAGTAGCAGTGATTCTTGGTCTAGCCTGACGATGGCACTGTGTTCCTTTGTATGTGCACCGCTGAAGGCATGTTTCAAAAGGTCAAGTCTACATAAGGACTAGATTATTGTTAGTTCTCATTTAACATCAGGATTGGACATGATGTCTGTGTTAGTGTAGTTTTTTCTTCTCTATGTGCTTTTTGGCAGTAGATAAATGAAGCTTAATACCTTCAACATCCTACAAGACTTTGTATTGTATGCTAGTAGCCTGCATCTCAGTAGACATGGCTCCAGAAGTATTCAGTGCATGACGATATAGTGCGTGGAAACCGAGAAACACAACACATACAGCATGACAGAAGGCAGCTGTGGTACAGACGCACAATGATGTCAGTGACTTCTCTGACAGGAATTGAGTTGAAAAAGGACTAATACTGCATTGCCATTTCTCCACCTCTCTTCTCTCCTGTAGCATTCTTCCTCATTTGCAAATTTCTATCCCTCCTGGATTTACTCACTTCTGTGAACATGTACCCATTTCTGCAAAGCGATGCTTTGTTGAGCATCAGCTCTTATTTCCATGAAGAATAATTCTTTCTAGGTATGAAAGAGATTCATTTCCACCCTAACTTTGCTCTGTTCCTCGTTCAGTGCCAGATTTTTAACACAAAACAGAATCTGTCTTTCTCAATCAGTGCCCTACAGCTCAGGAATCACAGGCATAGAATTTACAGGTTGCCTTACGCTATCATCCTCTCTTCTCATTTGTTTGAAAATGGCTACTCTTGTCCTCTTGCACCTCCGGAGAGGCTCCAGCTCTTAAGTGAAAGCAGGCCCTCAGTGTCCCACATGGTGCCCAGGCCCAAGCTTCCGTCACTGACCAGCAGGGAACCATTAAAGCTACGATTGTGAAATAAAAGCCTTTCTGGGTTTTTTGCTCATCTGGAGCAAAGCTCCTGCTTCCAGCCAGATAGGACAGCTTGTGAGCTCACTCTTCCACCATTAACGTCATCAATATTTGGCACATCAGACTTTACAGAAAATATCAACAGTGTCTGGTCACTTTAGTTGCGGTGGTTTGCAACACTTGTAATGGCTGATTTACACTATGTGTTGAAGTACAGTATATTTGTGTCATGATGCACAGAGGGGGATTATGGGTAAGAATGTTGTACAGAGGTGTGTTTAGAGCTATCTCTATATTCCTCTAAGGTATATTCTGGTTAAGAATGACATCATAGCTAATGAAGCTTGACACCGAACAAAGATCTTTTTAATGGTAATACTATGGTTGACAGAGTCCCTAATTCAAAATGAAGTTGATTAATATGAGCTTGCATCATAAACCGAGCAGAGAATGTTACAGTCATGTGCCTGGTGTCTCATTATTACACTGAGTTTAATGGCCAAAGATGTGTGCTGAAAATCCAGCAATATAAAGTTACTTTTGGCAACACGGCTGTTCCCAGGCAGCCAAAATAAGGATACAGCAGGCTTGAAAGACTGTTCCTGCCCACGGCTGTGTTCCAGATAAAACAGATATAAGCTTTCGTATAATTAATAAGGATCTTCTTATAGCATCTTCATGATGGAGCCCAATTTTTTCCTAACCACACACTACTCTTTATTGTTAGTTTATTTTTATGGTTAGTTAAAGTGCCCGGAATACAGCTGTGGAACTTGGTATAAGAACAACATTTGAGAGTTACACCTCATTTATTGTAATGAAGAAGCATTCTTTCCATTCAAAAATGGTGTGAGTAGTTTTCTGTTGTAAAAGCAATTCCGTTATCTGGTAATACTTGTTCTCATGGGAAAATGCTCCTGGGGATGATTTATAGTGTACATGGTGTCGATGTGTGACTAATGATCACTTTCTCACAATTACCACTCACACCCTGTAACACATCACCCAGGAAATCTGGGAGGTTTCTGCCACATCGTGCGTAGAATAAAGGCGGCGTCCAAATCACCAAACGTCCTTCTCGTCGTCAAAGGAATATCACCAAAATGTACCACTGTCGAGAAAGTAACAGTCCTCTTTGACAATCAGCACCAGTCACAGTTTTTTGGTATTATTAGCTGGCAGGGCTAAGATTTAAGATTTATCTGTCAGTTAATTGAATCCTAGGGCAGAGCAATGTGTTATATCATGAAGTCTTCATCAGGGGTATAAAAATGATGAGGATGAGGAGCAAACTATTACACACACATACATCCTTGTACCTCTATCTTTGTGAGGACACTCACTGCCGTAATGCATTCCCCAGCTCCTTACCCTAACCTTAACCTTCACAGCTAAATGCCTAACCCCAACCCTTACCCTAATCCTAACCTAAACCTAAACCTAATTCTATCCTCAACCCTAAAACCAAATCTGAAACAGCTCTTTGATGAAGTGAGGACCAGCCCAAATGTCCTCACTTCTAAAAAATGTCCTCACTCTGTTGGTTAAATACGTGGCAAGGATAAGTCCATAGTCACACAATTTCAAATCTTTTCAAGTCTGTAATGTTTCCATGATAAATAGAAAGGCTGTAAAGCTTTCCTTCAAGATAAAAACACTAGACTCAAGGTCCTTTTGTGTCATTTATTCTTTTCTTTGGACAAGGCATGCTCAGACTATCTACGGCTCCTCCAATGGCACCTTGGGGAATAAAGAATGTGTAGTAAATTATCGTGACTGTATATCATATTCATGTTACAGACGTATAAGCATCATTGGCTGAAAAATATCAGCCCTAATGCCTAATGCCCTAAACCCCTAAGTGGGGTTTCACTCTATGTAATAACTTGACATGACTGTGACTGAAGGGCTAAATTAATCTATGGTCTGGGCTAGAAAAAAGCAGCCGCAGCTTTGGTGTGTTTTTTGTTTTGTTTTGTTTTGTTTTTTGTCTTACAACCTTTTGGTGGTACTGTTGCACTTGGTTCCACAAAAATCCATCCAGAATAATCTGCCATTTGTTAACAAGAAATAATCAGACATTGATGCCAAAAGTGAAATCTTACAGTGATATCTGTTTATCTTTGAAAGTCAGGGGAGCTTAACGCTGCTATTCTATTGACACTGCCCGTCTCTGATTAGCATTTATGACCTTAAGGAACTAGGTTCATTCTTAATAAAACTAACAATTTTCCAAACAAATCTATTTATTTGTATATACACAATTTTGCTGTCTGCTGTGTGGAACAACTCCACACAGTGGCTTTCTGCTAACATAGATTTCACCACTAGATGGAGTAACACACATTTGATCTGTCCTCAGCCTTTGTATGCAAGCACGAGCCTGTGTTCCTTCTATGGCAACCAACAAGGGCACATTCTTATGCTTCTTCATAACTAATTTGTGATCATGAAAATGAAAACGCATGTGTTTATGAGAGTTAGAGTGAGAGAAAAAAAAGGAGGGGACACACAGATACAACGTGAAAGAGAAAGAATCAGGATTAAAAAAAAGCAAGATGAAGAGGGAAATGTGTTTTATTTCACCAGAGCCACACAACAGAGTAGAGCTTGGGAATTGGCCCTGCCAAACACTATTGGCACTACATCCTTCACTGCACATGCACACACTACAACACAGTGAACTGCATTGTGCAGTGCATTTTAAAGCCGGTTTTCGACTCAGCTGAATTTTCCCCCATATTTGTCCAGCTGTAAGTCAGTGTGGTCAGTGTTACCTCAATCACATTAACATCACTTCCATATTAATTGAAGAAGAGTCACTTTTAGCAAATAGTTTAATATGATGAGTGCTTGAGGAGCAACTTGTCTTCACTGCTGCTCAGGATTTATGAAGTCACATGACATACATCGTCTCCTTAGTCAAGTAGTTGCTGTGTTGTTTTTGCCATGAGCACAGATGTGTGACTCACACATTACACCAACCCAGCTGACAGAGAAGCTTCATTTGAGGTTTGACTGGGGGACTAATGTCTTAAGGTTTAAGGAAAGCATACCTCAGGTCAGGCTGTGAATTACAGGGGGGGTTTGAACCCCAACCCCCGAAAAAGTAATAAAGACAAAAGGCTAAAGAGACGAGCTTAAAAATTACACCTGGTCAATAATCTCAATAGTAAACAATAAAAGGCATGTAAATTAAACTTCTAAACACCTTTTTACTGTTGCTCACCAGCTTTCCTCCCTAATTATGTATGTTCACTTTGAGGAGAAAATGCAATTATTTAGGCAAAACTTTTTGTGGATTAACTGAATAGCTTTGTAATTTACATGATTCCTTGTCAACTGGTATATAAATTGCTTTACCACACAGTTAACTAATGCAATTTAGATAATTTGAGTAGCATGGCGTAAAGATATGATCTTAGCTTTGTCTTGCTAGAAGCTTTTATGCAATTTAACTTTTGACTAGCTAGTCTCTAGATTGTTAGCTGGCTATTTTAAGCAGGGTCGATAGCCATCCTATTGTGACTGAATATAGTTACCACATGACTTCTGCTTTGACTATGTCATTCAAGTTTCATGGTCACATTTCAGATATGTGTCTGATCTAGAATTGCACACGGAAGTTGCTCAGGTCTGATTTGAAACGATCCGATTTTTGCATTCATACAGTCCTGAACAAAATCACTTCAGTTACCTTAAGCAGAAAAGTAGATTTTGTTTTTTGTCGCTGGGAATGTGAGCGTAGCCTATGTTATCATGACTTTTGTACCACGCTTCGGATGTTTTTGTCAGCATCCGTTTTTGCCACTGTTAGTGAGAAAATACAGTGTACATTTACTGGCCACTTTAATGGGAACCTCAACACCTGAACACCTGCCTATTAATGCAATCTGCAATTATATCCGCCGTAAGCAGAGTTAACAGTACGGCACATAAAATCTGTCTTTGCCTTTGGCCTGGTTGTTGGTGCCAGACATGCTGGTTTAAGTGTTTCAGAAACTGCTGATATCCTGGGATTTTTTTGTGCAAAACAGTCGCTAGAGTTTACACAGAAGGATGTGAAAAACAACAACTGGCAGTCCTGCAAGCAAAAATGGCTTGTTTAGGAGAATGGACAGACTGGTGTGGGCTGATAGAACATCTACGGAAACTCCAATAACCACTCTACGACCATGATGAGCTGAATGCAGAACACAGCAAATCTTGAGGTGGATGGGCTACAACAAATCCATTCCTGTCAGCCAAGAAGAGGAATATGCTGTTACAGTGGACACAGGCTCACTGAAACTGGACAGTTGCAAATTTGGTTAAAAAAAATAAAAAATAAATAATCTCCTGATCGTTCCCCCATTACTTTGTGTGTGCATGAGCTCACATACTCACCTATGGGAATGACTTAGGGACTGCACATCTGTAGGACATCAGTGTGTAGAGGCATCAGGGTGCAAAATAAAACACACACCAACACACACTTACATACATACTCTTACTTTTCCATTAGCTCACCGGCTCCTGCTTTGGCTAGAGCAGATTAAATAAAGAGGAAGGGGAAATTCATGAGATGTGTGCCCTCCCCTCTCTCCACAAAGATGCCCATTGTAACTATTCACATTCTGTTTAACCTCTGCAAGGCTTGTGAATTTGGAAAAAGGTAATGATAGAGTAATGACCACACCAGCCTGAAGTAATTGGTGTCAACAAACGTAGCCTATCAAAAAAGAACTTGCAGCAATAGTGCTTATGTAGAAGGAAAGTGAAAATGGACTATATGGCATGCAAAACTGAGATTATGAATCGCTTATGACTCTGTAAAAAACTTTTGCCATGCACTTAAAGATTATCACCTAGTAACAAAAGGATGAGATTGTGTATACAAAGAGTCTGTCTACCGCAGGATGTCAGAAAGGGGTGACGGACTTTGTCTGGGGATTTGTTGTTTGACCACCCAGTGTGTGTATGTGTGTCATTAGAGTGCCTGCGGCTCCTCCCAATGCTGTGAGAAAGGACAAACTCTGTGCTAATGGATCGCAAGAAAAGTGTGTCAAAGCAAGATCAGGGAATGGAGTGAGTGTAAGGCTAGTGAGTGCTGGCTGAGATGTTCCAGCAGGGCGGTTTGGATGGCTGCTTTCTCATACTCCCCCCGTCTCTCTGCTAATTCATAAGGCAGCATGAGCCAGGGCTCAGCTCAAACAGCTGTTTCTCTACAACAGCCATCCCCTCCTCTCTGTCTGTCTGTCTCTCTTTGGCTCACTCATTTACAACGCCCATCCTAACCCTAACCCTCCTCAAATCTCTCCCACCCTCTCCCCCATTTGTTTCTCTCCCGCCTCTGTCCACTTCTTCCTCTTTCCGGATTTACTGTTGAATAATCACAGATAAGTGCTTTAGATTGATTGAGTTTGCACAAGGGATTAAAGTGCTGCTCTCCTCCCGTGTCTATAATATAACTGCACAGATCACATTTTGTTTTGATGCTCTTCTGACCCCATCACTGTGGGTGTTCTCTAATGACCCCTGAGCCCAACAAGGAGCAGGGTCGTGTAGAAAACACACATGTGAAGTGATGGACATTATGAATTAGCACATCTGTCACTAATAGAATACTGCAATAAAGAAAGTGCGTCAGGAATTAGCATTTCTTTTCCTCTCATTGGTACCACTGCTGCGAAGGGCAAGGTTTCTGTACACAGTCTTGCTCTCTAGTCAAAGTTCTTTGATGTCTTTCCACTAAATGGGTGGATACATCTTCCAGACAACCCTAATTCAACTTTGTTCTGATATCACCATACATCCTTCATTTTTAGACATGCATATTGACTCAGCATCAGCCAAGGCTTTGGCTTCTTGGCTAGTCGACTTTAGAATAAACTTAATACAATTCCTGAAAAAGACACAGGAAGAATTACATATTGAGCAATGTAAATAATTTATCTTAAAGGACAATAAAAGTATTGTAATTAAACAATAAGTTCCAAAGCCTAAATAAGACTCTAGGGACAGTGGTGCAGTGGTTAGCACTCTCGCCTCACAGCAAGAAAGTTCCGGGTTCAATCCTGGGTCAACCGGGGCCTTTCTGTGTGGAGTTTGCACGCTCTCCCTGTGTCTATGTGGGTTTCCTCTGGGTGCTCTGGTTTCTACCCAAAGGCATGCAGATTAGGTCAATTGACTACTCTAAATGCTCCTGAGTGTGAATGGCTGTTCATTTTTGTGTTAGCTATGATGGATTGGTGACCTGCCCAGGGTGTACCCCTCCTCTCACCCAAATTCAGCTGGGATTGGCTCCAGTTTCCCCACGATCCAGACGGATGAGTTGTGTAGATAATGCATGCATGGAGGAAGCTAGGGAGTGACAGCAGTGCATATTACTTGCAAATTGTAGGTAAGGAAATAATAAGCAAGGGTAGAAAAAGTATTGAGAAATATTCAATTTGTCAGAATTGTAAAAAAAAAAAAAAAAAAGCTGTGTCTTCATGTTAAAACTATTTATTAAATTAATTATGACTCATTTAAAACTGTCATACCTACACTGTTTTGCTTGAAAAATATCTTTCAATCTCTGCAGATATGCTGCTCAAACACATGACTAATACTACACAGTTTGCTATTGAGTCAATTTGAAATAAAATATTCTGTTCATAACTAATATTTACCATTAACTAGAATTTGACTTGGTGCCCAGGCAATTTATGTTAGTTACTGGAATGCTAGTCTAACCTGGCATTAAAGAAAATAGGCTACCTTAGTTAAATATATCCAGTTAATCTTACCAAATTACCAAAACGTATCTCAACATGCTAGTTTCAAATTAGAGTTCTGGCCTTTCCCCAGTATATAGAAACGTTTTACAGAGGTAGAACCAGGCCAGCTCATCCTCAAGTTCCACACTGCATTCTTGTGGCTTATCCATATTCAAACGCACACAGATAGCAACAGCGCTAGCTACACTGTTTATCACGAGAAGATCACCATAGATGATGAATTGGCACTATTCTTGATTGAATGCTTTAAACTAAAATGTAAATAAAATGTGCAGGATCCCATTCTATTGATCATATGCATTCATTGGATAGATGATAAGACTGTCGGGATTTGAAACAAGTACTTTGAAGGTGAAATAAAAATGTTGGGAGAATACAGGTATTCATTTTCAATAATACATATAATATAAATATGCCAGAATGATACTTAAAACAATCACTTAAGAGTTTTACAACATCCACAATATAACAATGCAAAACACTGATGCATTTATTCTTCTTTAGTAGTTGCTTTATCCTGGACTGGATTGCGGTGGATCCGGAGTCTATCCCAAAATGCGAGAAATGCTCGATGCAGTAAAAATGTAGCATCAAATACAATACACCATACACAGCTGAACATGAAGATATGAGGGTTTTGCAGTAAATATGTTTTATACTGTGCTTTGGTTGAGTGGAGAGGTGAGTCATTACTGAGACTGAAGCCTTTATGTGAGATTTATATATGAACCACACACCTTGACCTGTGAGAAGAAATGATTTTTCAGAGTACACATGGGTGCTATTATTTTTACTCTGTATTCTAATGAAACCAGATGGAATTGTGGACACACACACATATATATATGTCTATATATCTCCACCTGCACCACCATACTATTTTTTTGACCTATGCTAGTATTACAGGCTTATGCAGCTGTACAGATCTTCCAGCAAGCCTAGCGAAGCTATCATGATGGTGACTCCGAAGTGCTTAGAAATAATATTGATATTATTAAATCTCTCCTGCTTTTTCACTTCCTGATCTTGTTTATATGAGCTACATGTGCTACATCTCTGTCTGAAAAGCAAGCACCCTCTCATTTCAGTCAGGTGTGTCTATGCTTCTCTTTCTTTGTCTTTATTGGTGTGGTGTATGAATTTGAAAATGTATTTCTCTGTCTTTACTGCTGATGTTTTGGGAAACTATAAGATGTAAATCACTTTAGCATTGCTATAAATTAAATTAAACATCTATAGCTTTCTAGACTGTGATCTTTATTAACTCTCTATATGAAAAAAGAATTAACAGTAAGAACTGTTTTTGTGCCACATGACTACATTTTTAAAGACTACAGTTGTTTCTTTTTTTTTTCCTTTTCTTTTTTTTTTAGTGTTGTGTTGTTTTGGTAAAGATCATTTTTAAGCCCCCTTCTGTCATGCAACAATCCTAAACCATGTAAATAATTACAAAAACAAATTCAGTACCGTTTCAGCCTTTTTTCTACACAAGGACAGTCCAATTCCTTTTAAATTTAAGTAATATTTAGGCAGAATCAAAATTAATATATAATGCTATTTTTTAAAAATAGTATGAAAGAATCTGGATGTGCATATAAGTTTATTTATGCATAAAAGGATTAAATAATTCAACTTGATAGGCTTTTCATGACCTTTGTGTAATGACCTCACCCCCTTCTGTTTCTCCCGTCTCTCCTGCTCATTGGAACTGATAGCACTTGATATTTAATTGCACAGATGTTTCTTGGTGGTCATATAAAGGTCATAGGTCTCTGTGGGAGACTCTACATCACATGTGTGATGGATGTCTCTAGAATAAGCCATGAAGATATCCAGTTTCATGACGTGTTCTATGAACAAACACGGCAAAATGATTTTAGGGTAATAAAATAAGCAGAATCTGTATCATGTGCCAGCTGAAACCAGTATAACAGACAATCTCAACTGCTGTTGTTTAAACATAAATAACTCTTAATTATGTAAAAAGAAGTTAATATGGCTTGTTGATGTGTGACATAACTCTGTTGACTGTGATCTATGCACCAGAAGGATGGATGTATCTGTTTGCCTGAACTGGTTTGTCGGTTTATGTACGTTAGAAGTATAACATCCATCAGAGGGCAGCAACCGTCACATGCCCTCCTTGTGGTGAGTTCCAACAATGTGTCCTCTATTACAGAATATATGTGCACCAGAGGGAAGGAGCTCAATGTGCCAGACTGTGTAGTGGCTCACTGGTAACTGGTTCTATCATTCCAACAGAGCCGCAGTGTGCAGGTAACAACCACTTGCCTGTCTGCAAGCTCCACACCGGAATAACTCCCCATAAGTTATGTCATTACTGCACCACACCTTACTGCTTACCTGCTTTGCATTTCGTAGTGGTGCATGCTGCAGGACTGTTGTGTATGAAAGGGCGGTTTGTGTCCTGACCGTCCAGACTTCGGCCACTTGAGGTCATATTTGGATGTAAAGTCACGCAGTGATTTCCGTCTGTGAATGGAAAAGGGCCAGATAGGTCATTACTGCTTAGATTCCAGCTCTTTATCACTATTTTGGGGTTGTGTGAAGCAGCGCAGTCACTAGCAAATGGATGGTGGGTAAAAGGAATCCATCAGTGAAGTGAAACCTGTTGTGTCAGCTGATGCTCACCTCAACATCCCGGCTTAAAGGCTGCCCAGAGCTGAGGAGTAATAGATCGGACTGCAGGGAAATGTGAAACGAAGTAGGGGCAGAAAGAACACTTCAGAAGTGTAGTTCTCAAGTATTTAAATGAGCCCTACAGACTCTAGAATAGACTCTTGCTGGAAATGCAAATTCAAGACAGCTGTTAAACTGACATTTTCCTTCATCATATTCAGACATCTTGGAACCATTTAACAATGCAAATGATCAGAGAGGTCTAATCACAATCTTTGTATTAGATGTCAAATGTCACCCAGGAACCAGCTGACGTTATAAGGATTTCTTTTAATGGAGTGTAATTTCTCTCCTTAGAAAAATTTGGAGGTTTTCTTAATGACTCTAAAGAGGAATTACACTACTTTCCAAATTACACCATTTTCTCCAAAACAGACTATTACACATATTCTCTTTGTTGGCTGCATATTAGGCGTCTTAGTCTTACTTAAGTTTTTCCCTTCACAAATTTATAAAATTAGTTGTTCTTATAAAGTTATTCTGAAGAGTCATGAAATGCCTAGAAAAGGTTGGAAGTGCCATCTTTGAGCCGCCGAATTTTTTCCTGTCAATATGCATACGTGCTCAAGCAAAACTCTTTGCTTTAAATGAGGATTTGTAACATAGAAAGGAGCACGTGCGAATATATACAGAATTTGTCATTCTAAGAGGTGCAATTCACACAAGCCTCCCACTTATCATCCAAGTCCTATAATCATGATGCCAGTTTCTTTTAGAGTATATACAGCTACAAAGTACAGCTTTTGTGTATGGTATAAGCTAAACAGCTGTCAGCAGTTGAATTCTAGAAGAAGCTCATATTTAACCTTTCCCCATGCAAAGATAACAGTCAAAAACACAGAGTGACTCATCAGAATCTGGCGATGATTTGGGGGAAAAAAAAAAAATCAACAACAATCACGACCATCTGGATTCATAGAAAGGAATCAGGCAATATTGTGAAACCTTCAATTCGCTCTCAACGTTAGCCTTCGTGTGTTTATTCAGTCTGCAATATAAATGTCGTTGGCCTACTTATTCAGTCCCTCCTAATACTACCATGTATGTCCAGTATGAGTGAAACAATTACTCTCGTACACTAGAATTGTCAATTTACATTATTATGCATTTGCTATAGTATTGTATTTACCTAAATATTTGCAGAACATACATATGTTTTGAATAATGCTTTAAGCTCTAATCATTTTAGTTCAATATTTGTTCAATCTTTAACATCCTCCATGGCTACCCTGCCATAAGGCATATTTAAAACACCCTGCACAGTGGTCTATAATGCCTCAGCAATTTTCTAGGAAAGCTCTCTCTTACGCACATGTTCAAGGTGGGGTCTGCAACCCTTAAAGACTTTTTTGAACTTCACCAGCATTACTGCAGAGCTAAAGCAATTGGAATGAGTGTAGTGCGTAAGTTAAAAACCAAGGCGAGGTTGGAGAGTGCCGTACAGCTGCATATCCCCATACGCCCTTAAACTGATGATGGAATGACCTGGTTAATGGTAGACGGGCCTCTTGAAGCACTGCTGTGCTCCGGTAGCCTTTACTGCACAGCATCTGAAAAAGCTCTCTGTGGTAACTCCAACACTCGTACTGCAACATGCTTTTTTAATCAGTATTTCAACGAAGTAATCTGTCCTAAGTTCCAAGTGCAGTGTTATATGGGTGGGATGTTATTACTGTTCTGATACCTTCAGGACAGATCTGTTTTGTCACACTGTGTGCATGCTTGATTGGCTCTGAATGTGTTCTGAATGTGTTTTCAGTTTTGTATCTGTATTCCACGCTTTTTAAATCCCATTTGGCTAAAATGACGCAAAACTCCAATGTCACACTAAAACGCCTGGGAGTGCCCATTGAATCATGTGTTTTGAATCAAATACACTAATCCTTCACAAAATCCGTGAAAGAGGAGTGTAGCATGCATGTCGGATGTAGGTAGAAGGTCAGATCTTGCGTGGCGATGAGCTTATAAGAGTGTGGAGCACAGATTGAATCTGGCAGAGGAGCCGGTGGAACAGACGGCTGTTCTCTTCACGATGCATGAAGACATCGGCTGTGTCCTGAGAGGAAGTCCCCATGCTTGTGCAGCATCCGGACCAGAGAGAAGTCCCATGGGGCAATCTCAGCCCAGCTGTAAATCAGAAGCTTTAGTTGCATTCTCAGCCTCTCACACACTGAATGGAGGAAGATGTTACTTTGTCTTTGCTTGGCACAGTAGGCCCAGTTCATTACAATTCTAAACAAGGAATTATTATGAACTTGTAGAAAACAGTTAATTAATTAGTCACATTGACCCTAATGGTTGTAACCAAATCATTCTTCTAATATGAAAGAATTAAAAGTCATTGATGAAGGTAACTGTCATATGAAAAGTTTTCAAATGTCAACCAGCTAAATGTAGACATTTGTTTTCTTTTGTTCATGAGAACTCAGTTTGGCAGGAAATTCTACTCACAAACTAGCGGAGATGTGTGTGTTCCTGTTAGCACTGTATCTGGCTACATAATCCTTGGACAATGTTTGTAACATATGGCTCTGGGTTTTTAGGCAAATAAAAAAATAAATGAAAAGTTGATGTAGGCTTAGAATGCATCAGAAATGAAAGTACTAAGAAAATATATGCATTCAGTTTTGTGTTTCAGCAAAGTTAGTACTGCTCATAACAATGACTCATAACTGCTTATAACGTACAAAACAAGCGACCGTTCAAACAAACAGACTATGTTATATTGCGCATTTCGTACTTATTGCTCAAGCACATGCATGTGCAAAAGCACGCACAGAAGCGTTTGGACTATCTGTGCTTAAAATCCTATATAAAGTATGATATTTCTTCCATTTATCACTGAATCTTCTTCACATTTTTAAAAATATGACTTTATGACATTACACAGTCTAAGAATTAGATTTGGTTTGGGAAAATGATGGAATATTAATGTGAATGATCTACTTTATCAAATTCTAACCTTAGTAGCATGACGATTAAAATTTTTTTCACCGCAGCCCATGCATGCGTAATGACATTCACACTTCCAGGATCACTGGGGGCTCTCAGACTAATAAGAATGGCTCTCTGGGGGGAATTTGCCCAGTAGATCTTCTGTGGTTAGTCCTGAGCTCTGACAGAGCAGAATATGCCTTCTCTCTGTGAGGCATTGTGAGTTTTACAAGCAGACCAAGGTCATATTGCAGCTTTCCAGGCTCATTTGCAGGAGCACAGCAAGAGTTTACAATTAAACTCATCTGGAAACAGGCTAATAAGTAAGAGGTGGAATACTCAAATGGGCCTGCAATCTCCGTCTCAACCTCCTTTTACGTCATCTTATAGAATAAAGACTCTTCACACAGCAGGCACTTTTTCTAGATACTTGCCATATTCTGGATTTGGTACATTCTGCTAATTTATAAGCCAGAGAATAGTCTAAACAGCAATGGGAGCTTCAAACCAGAACATTGCAAAAGTTGTAAAAAGCAATGAGGATGAGATTCAGAGAGTGTTTGAATCAAATATTGATCAATGTGTAGTTCAGAATAGTAGGAAAGCAAAGCAAGAACACACTCAGGAGTTGTTCATTTCCTAGTCAAGACAGTGTAAAAAAGCTTCTTTCACATTTCAAAACATCCCCATTCTGGTGGATTATGATACAGTTTAATGTACCAGATAATAATAATGTTATCCCTGGTATTTAGCTTTATTTTGTATTTCTTATACAAAATCCACCATCTTCAAGTTGGGACAAAAATCCAAAACAGCTTGATATACACTGTTAGCTCCCTACATAGTGTACACTCTCAGTAAAACCAGCACTAAACAGCCTTTCCTTGTTGCTGGGGTCGTACCTTTCTATTCTTAATATGTAGATTTCTGCTGGAAATAGGGGTATAGAGTACCTTTAATAAAATAGTTAAGCTACATGAATGGACTGTAATTAGTTTTTAGGGAAAAGGTATACACTACATGCACCTATATATAATGTAATGGTGTCAGTGCATGCAAGGCAAAATAGAACAGCATTTAAGATTTATCCACAGAAAATACACTCCCTTTTCATGTAAAGGAAAAAAATGGCCATCATAGAACTTATAAATTTTAACTGGTATTTTACTGATCATATTTTATATTAGGAGTGACACAGTGGGTAGTTTTCCCTCCTCACAGCTCCAGGTTTCCTGGTTCAGTCCAGAGCTCTGGTTTCATTCTGTCCAAAATTTCTCTGCATGTTCTCCCCCTTTTACCTTTGGCTTTCTCTGGATTTCCTCCCACCTTCCAAAACCATCATGGTAGGTGGGTTGGTGATGGAATAGTGTCCCAACTGGGGGCATTTCCAGCTCACGCCTAGTAGGCTCTGGATCTACTGAGACCCTGACCTCAAAGTGAATATGGGAGAATGAATGAGTGATAGAGTTAGAATGGCTCAAGTGGCGATGAGCAGTGTTTCCGAAATCTTGTTCAAAGTGCTTGATTGTGTGATCAATGGTTTTAAAAGCTGCTTTAATGTTAAGATATTCACAAATCAAATCACAAAAGAACTGTTTTACTCTGAATCTACTCCAAATCTGTTGAATAACTGAATATTTTGAGGAACTTGGAGAGATGGCTTTGTAGTGTGACAGAATGCAGAGACTCAGAAAAAGAAAACAATGGTGAACACCACACTTTTCACAAAGAATCCATCTCCCTTCCGATTTTCAGCTTTGAAAAGTATAACATTTTATGGCCAAATTTGTGGATGGGGGAATAAAACACATGCTCATGCTGCCAAAAACAGGATTTGCAGTTTGGACTGAGTTAGTCTGCAAAAACAAAGCCAAAATTAAAAATATATGCAAAGGAAAATTTGTATTAGAATGATGCACAAAGCAAGACTTTTGCACAAGACAAATCATGTAATTTTAGTAGGAACTCCTTGTTAGTCAGTAGGTCAAAAATCATCAGATATTTGGATTAAAACCCATAATAATCAATTAACCATTAATATAACCTGTAGCATTATGTAAGAATGGAACAAACACCATGTAATGACTTTTTTCTGTGTTTAATGACTTTTTTAGCTGAGTTTGTTAACCTATTTTCTAAATCTCATGGCTTATGTTCAACAGAGTACAAACGTTTAAATCTCTATAACCATTCACAGAGGGATTCACTTTCAATTTCAAACACCCTGAGAGACAGAGGTTAGACTCACACTTCAGAGTCTCCATTCAGTAGCAAAATAGGAAGCGATAAGCGATCTTAGCACTATATTTGTAAATTCTTTGTAACACTTTACTTGACCCCTGCATCATGACACAGACATAACCATATCATATACTTATCATTACGGATGTAAAACAATGTCATAAGTAAGGAATTGAACACTAATGGTCATGCTTTTATAGGGAAATAATCAGTGATCGTGTGGTGAAATGCAACAAGACACAAAGTGTTTTATTTTTCCATCTTGAAGTGCTTTATTATTATGTTTTACCCACCTTAATTTTATACCAATTGCAATTGTTTTTCTGTTAATGAATGCCACATCATGTTTATAACCATTTATGCGCTTAATGCACGGAACATCACTGTAGCAAATTAGTTCCTGTTATGACTTCTGTCAGTCATCCCTTCACCAGCCTCTCGTTTTTTTCTCTCACTTGAAGTTAATAAGACAAAAACATCCTGGCATGTTTTTTTCCAACCTAGAAGTTGAAAAGCACAAAGTTCTCTGTCCTGAAGACTCTCCTGTGGCACGTATCTTACCGAGCTTTACAAAGTGCAGATATCCGGGATCCCTTTCCCCAATGTGAAATTAACATTTTCTTACAGGAAACTTTACCATATGAACGACTATATGTTTTTCTTTGTTTAAAACTAACCCATTTTCCAGATTATTATTAGGCTTAGATTATGTAAATCATCTGCCCATGAGTCCCTATGAGTTGTCTTACTGCGTTTTCCATTGTCCTACTGCTCAGTCCTACTAACTATTGAAAAGATGTCATTATATTGTGATGTGTCTGTCATACAGTGTCAAGTAGCTTGCTTTTCTTTAGCTATAGAAAATGTCCTTACTCTGTCAAAGTTATGAGGTTAAAGCATTGCGTTTTACAAAAATGTAATTAATGACTTGTCACAGTGCTAGAGCGGACGCTAGACTCACTAATCTGGTATCTCAGAATATGAAGACTATTTAAAAGCTACCAATACAAAAACCATACAACGAATAAGTAATGTACTCCTAACCTACTGCATTTGGGATTTGTATTTTGGATATGATACCTGATATGGTCATGCTGATACCAGCAAAAAGTCATCAGATGTCTGAGGGGAAAAAAAAGAACAAATTCAATTAGACAATGGAAAAATTGGACTATAAAGAGACATGAGTGTATTTTATATTGTAATAGATTGTAATATATATTTATATTACTTTGTTATATTTATTATATTTGCCATATACTTGATTTGAATGAGGTTAACCAAATAAACAAAGCTGCAGTTTTGTGTAAGTCTTATTTTTAGCTATGGAAATGAAAAAGTGGTTTCATTCCATAATTGCAGTGCATATTTGATCATGACGTGACAGAACACGTTATAGAGTCAGGGTTAAGACAGTCATTCAGTAAGTGTAATAACATCTGTCTTAAGCTATAGCACTAACTAAAGCTAGAGCACACTTATGAAGAAATTGCATGTGACATAATATGTTATGAAATCAAATGTTATGACAACAATCATGTGAATTACAGATAATGTAACACAATACTGTTGTGTTACTGGACATCAGCTGTTATGAGAACTTATTGCAGCATCAGGCATGACTGATATGTGACATGGTTATGTCTGTATAATGACACAAGGTTCAAGTAAAGTGGTAAAATAATTATTTTTAAAATTGCAGTATTGACTTACCTACATCCCATTTAAAATTTAAGTATGTTCACAGAGAAAATGCTGATCTTTTGTAGGAGTTGCTCACACATGGTGACAAATTACAGGACAAATCAGTGGTTCATTATTCTGTGGGAGGCATTTTGCCGGCATGGTTTAACTTTGCTTGTCCCCTTACAGGGAAGCATCACTTCAAACCAATAGAGGTAATTCTGTTTGATCACCTTTAGCCTATGATAAAACATTTCTATCCTGATAAGAGTGGTCTCTTCAAGGATGACAAAGCCTCCATCCACAAGGCACAAGGACTCACTGAGTAGTTTGATAAAGAAGAAAATGATATAAATTATATGCCTTGGCTGTCACACTCCCCACACCAGAGCTCAGCTGAGTTGAACACTTATGAAAGATTATATACTGATATGTTAGACAGCACGCTCATCCACCAACTTAAAACCAACTGAGGAAAGATCTTCATGCTCACTATGTAGGATTTAGCAGAAATGGAATATAGCATTCATATGCATGTTTTCATTAGTTTATAATTGCCAATATCTATGAAGCATTGTGTTTTTGTAAGCTTAGAATGAACCCATGATATCTACATATATATGGACAAAAAAATAAGGCAAACCCAATATTGCAAAACATTAAGCTTTTAATGGTTTCAACAGAAATCACTGGGCAGAAAATGAGCAAGAACTAAAAAAAGCACTCCTGAGTCCTCGGCCTTCTTTTTCTTGTTAATGCTCGTTGCTGAAATTGTTGGGGGGAAAATCTGGAAACAGGAACGTTCACTTACATAGTCTTGTGGTACGCAAAGAGAAAATCATGAAACAATTTAAACGTTTAAATGATATAAAATGGAAACTAACTTGTCTGGGTGTTCAAAATTTTCCAAAATATCGTCTGTTTGAAGACTTTAACATTGAGTGGAACAACATGGATTCTTCTTTCTGTAAAAAGTCATCTGCAAGTTTACCCACAAGACTTCTACATTTAAATCAAATCGAGGGAAAAGCTGTCCCACACCAATTTACTTTATCTGTGTGTTTCATTCTTGCTCATTTTCCTGACCAATGATTTGCTGTTGAGACCATTTAAGCTTGGTTTTGCCTCATTTTTTTGGCCAGTATTGTACGTGCCTTCCACGTTTCACATTTTTACAAGTGGCAGTGTGAATCTGGAAGAAAGTACTGGAAGGAAGACAAAGCAGAAGAAAGGAAGACATGGAAGGAATCAGTGTTTGCTGGTGCTGTATTACAAGTTTGAGAAACCAAATTTTGTAAATGGACGATCATACTACGGGCACTGACAGCCATTGTAAGTTACACGTTTGAACACTACACTACACAACATTTGTTACACTAATACACGTTTGAAAAAAAGGTAAGGATAAGGGAACATTCAGTTAGCTGCAATTATCTGAATCTTACATGGTGGACATCCAGAGACTTCCAGAGACTTGTAGAATCTATACCAAAGGGATCTGGTGGCCCGTGGTGGCCATACACATTACTAAGACACTTTCCCCCCTGTTTTTTCAAAATTTTAATTTGTCAACCATTTATAATTCTTTATTAGTCACGTGTGGGCTTTAATTGAATGTGTTTAAGGATCTACAAGCATGTCCTTTCCTTTATAGCCCATGACATCATGTTTTCATTATAAGCATGATTCTGTTCATAACTGATTAGTGGAAATACAACACATTCTCAGAACGAACACATCTGGGCAGTAGAGAGAACACTCTGAGGTGACATAACGAGAGGCTTGTTGTAAGGAGTGATTTATAACTCTGTGTCAAAGCTGTCAGCATAGGAAATGTAGATACACTCTTGAAGTCTTGCAGTCCTGAGATTGCTGATTTGCATGTCTGACCCTCTGTGTCTCAGGTCTTGAGTAGTTTACCCTAGCTAAATTAAACCCCTCCTCATGTTACAGCTTCAGGCACACTATATTTAACCCCTAATTACTAAATTTAACCTAGTTGTGAAAACATTCCCTTGTCTGGCAGCATCAGGGGGACATGTCTGCTTGATGAAGATTGAAAGAACTCCTTTCATCATCAGGCACATTTGGTCGGCCACCTAAGTCTAAGAGACCACCCCAACTATCTAACTGTGTCAAAGTGAACACCTTTGAGTGTGAGAAGAGCGGCGCTTAATTTCACACACTGTACTTCACTGTAGCCTGCTTTGATGTACCATGTAGCTGAATAATGTGTTAAACCAGAGTTGTAAAGCTCAATAGGAGACTATGGAGCAGGGGTGTGTGTTTTGAGTGACCCTATGGTAGGCTGTGACTCCCCACTCCCAGCTGTTGCAGACTCATGACTGTCATGAGAAGCCAGATGGAGTGGATGGGAATTCTTTTCTTACATACTCAAATCTGTATGTGTGTGTATTAATGTTCTAGGAATCCTCAGCTTACATCTGTCATTTTATCAACCATATTAAAAAAAAGGAAGGGCCAATGATGAAAGCGAATAATTGCTGTGAGCAGGAAAGCAAGACGGGCGTCTCCGTGTGAGTCTATTCCTGCTGGGCTGAACAATGAAACAATTAAAATTAAACACATACACATGTTTGGTGATTAAAGGAGTACTCACTCCCTGTCATGCCAGCCATGAATCGTATAAAACCACTGTCTGAGTCTAAGGGTGTGGTTTCATGCTGACAATGTCTCCTGTTGATTAAAGTATATTCTTAACTCAGTGAATTAACACTATGTTAATTAACACATGTTAATTAATGTTACGTGGCCACCAAAGGTCTCCGGCAGCATAGAAAACTATTAACCTTAAAGCATTAACCAAGACCTTGGGTTAGGATTAGGGTTAGAGACAAATTCTGATTAAACCCTGAGACAAATATTTTGCAGCTGCCGCTGAACGTAAGTGCTTTAACATGTATAGAAGGAGTGTAGGGTGTCAAGGATTTGTAACGGTTAATATGCTTTCTGCCATGGATAACAGGAAATGATTTGTTTCACGGATGGTCTACAGCTTTAAGCATAAGTTTATACAGTAAAAATGCATGACGTGTTGAATAAATCACTTTTTTAGTAAAATTTGGGGTCATAACAGTAACTATACCTCATCAGACTACCTTGTTGTTGATTATTTTCCTATTCTGTCAAGGTTTATTTTTCTTACTTACATGATTCTGAATATGTAAAAAATGTATGCAACATCTCACTTGAGGTTTTGCTGTTGTACTGAATATCAGAGTGGCTGTGATTCAGTCATAGCTAATCACAGCTGTAGTGATTATCAATACAACCTTGAGTGTGATATAGCTTTTATACAACCTTACTATATCAAGAAATTAATATAGAGTAAGTGACATTTTGGATGCAATGTGTCCAAATGTTCTGTTAATTTTTGTTCCACTAGTGGAAATAGATCCTGCTCCACCTAGCTCACATTGATTTGTACAGTTCTGTTAAAGGTGCTTTTGGTAAAATTGGTGTCCCTTTTCATTTTCATCTGACGAGCTTTCATATTTTGAGTAAAAAATTACATTCCTGAAAACCATCATTTGCCATGTCCTCCGATGATCAAGTCAAGTCAAGTGGCTTTTATTGTCATTTCAACCATATACAGGTGATACAGTACACAGCGAAACGAGACAACGCTTCTCCAGGACCAAGGTGCTACATATAGGACAGCACAGAAGTACAAAACTGCACGTGTGCAACAGAAGACAACATAAAGTGCAAGTGTTCAAACGTGCAAACATCACAAGCCAAGACAGTGCAGCGCTAAACCAGATCGAATATGCAAAAATTGCAGGGATAGATGAATGTATACATTTGTGTGTGTTTGCGTGTCAGTCCAGTCCCCGAGTGTTCAGGAGTCTGATGACTTGGGGGAAGTAGTTGTTACACAGTCTAGCAGTCTGATGATGTTGCTAACGCTACCATAGTAACTGTTTCAAGCTAGGAAGTAGAATTTTACATGCAGGACACTGACGAGCTGAGTGAAACACAGACGTCCCAGTGCCGTCATGCAAAATATCAGTACTACTCCAACGCTACTCAACCAATCAAATTTGTGGACCGAAACTAACTGTTGTATAATTGGCAATAAATAGTGTTTGATAGTATAAAACATTTTAGGTTAAACCTTCGTATTTGCTTTGACCTTACTGATTAAATGTTTATGAATGGATGTCTTAAAATTAAAGAATGTCATAATTTTAAGGTGTCAAAGTATTGCATACCATTAGGAATTTTTTAGCTAGCAGTTACAGTGAAACAGTGATTAGTGTCAAAGCCTCACCAGGGTCAACAGTTCAATCCTAAACTCGGGTTACTGTCTATAAGGAGTTTCACATGGGTTTCCTCCAAGGTGTCTGTTTTCCTCTCACTGTTTAGAGATATAGGTAGACAGTTTAGCTTTCCATCCAGGGTGTATTCTCCTGCCTTGCACCCAACGTTGGATAGTCTCTGGTGTCGCAGTGACTCTGAAAATGATAAAGCAGTTAAAGATGGTGAATTAACTGTATGTGACTCACATGGAATATGTCATTAGTTTTCCTCTAATATTCAATAGTGGATGACACTGAGTCATACACTAGGTTTAATACGGGAAATCAGAAGAGTCATAACAGAATATATCCAAATTTGGTGAATTTCTACTTAAGGCTGGGTGGTTTGGCACCTAAGCTGATTGTTACAGAGTTTAACAATCAGATCAAACATTTATCTACGTAAGTAGCTGTCAGACCCACCTTTTCATTACCTCACTCTGTTTTACATAAAAGAAACTTCCAGCTTCTCTTCACATTCAGATAACATTACAATGAAGTAGAGCAGTGGAACTGAAATAACAAAAAAGGACCACGTTAATAATAGTGGCCAAATTTAAAATTGAAGTAAGCCTTCAGGTATTTCCCAAAAGAGAGATTGCTCCAAAAGGCATGAGTACTAGCGTCATACAGAAAAAAGTTGCCATCCCTCTTTCCAGCATTTGATTACATGATGTGTCCCATTAAAACCACTCTACACTTAAATTACTAGCAAATTTTTATGGCATCAGGCTTTCTTTTTAACAAATTCTACACTGCTTGTATGATATTAAACTTTTTTTTATAGATTTGCATGGCTAGGAAATAAGAGAACAAAAAAGCATAGATTTTTTGCATCCTTACATTTGTCTTTAACAGACTGGTGAATTATTCAGAGCTCCTTATGGCAATGTATTAGCTGTCAGTCCAGAAGGCTGCCAACAACACTGGGAACACTGAGGAGCAAGGCATGAGCCAAACTCATATTCACTGACTGTAGCCTACCAGTGGAACTACATTTAGCAGTTAACAGTGCTCAGGCAGCTGACAGACTGGTGTTGTTGGACAGCCAGCAGCTATGCTTTTTCACAGGAGTTTATCAGTTTGTCCCACATGCTCTTCTTCTATGTGTTCAATAATATTGCAACAGTTATCAAAAAATTCTAAGTTGTAAACCCCGAATCTTTTAGACCCTTCATCAACCCATCTGCTCCAGGCATTGTAAGCCAATAGGCTGTATTTCAGTTTATCTGTATAAGAAGTGGCAATGGCGAGTGCAAAGAGAAATCTCTATAGTAAAACTGTAGCAAATTGAAATTCTTGCTTTGCTTTCTCAGACCACTTCCACTCCGAGTCCTGTTCTACCTGGATCTGCTTGTAAAAGTCTTGGAGTGCAGACGGTGTGCTTGCCAAGATTATAAATGCTCTGGGAAAAGGATTCTGCTGGATACTGTATTAGAGAGCTTCCTAAATTTATCAACTTCCAGTTACATGTGGAGACATTTTGGCTGTTTTGTTTTATCATGTAAGTTACTCTCATAAAAATAATCCATAGAAATATGGGCTTCAAGTATGCATTGACGCTCGGACAGATGACATCACCCAATTTTACAGGCTAATGTAAAGCATTTCACACATGGCTCCTGACATATTAATAATGAAACATGACAGGGCACACTGTTATTAGGAAACGAGCAATCAGCAGGGTGGTGTAATATGACGCGGAATGAAGCAATATTTTTTATTTTCCTATAATAGTACATCCTGCAGTGTTTTATTCCTCTTACACCACAGCAATTTTTTTTTCTTTATTAAAGAATGAGTTGTTACACTTTGTATTCATTTATATCCTGCTATGAAACACTTGCAAGTTAGAGCCTATTAACTTCTTACTCCTTTTTTCCCCTCTCTTAAAGTTAAGCCTAAAAAATACAGCTTGACATGAAACTGACAAACCAGAGTGCAAAGCCCTCTGTCCAGAAAACCTTCCCATGTCAGAAAACCTAAAGAAACATTTTTATCTTTGACAAAGTCCTGACATGTTACACTCCTTCCAAACATAACAAAAACCTTTCACCAATTACACATATAATTTAAATCCATTTTTATTTGGGGCGTCTGCTGTATAAGTCCCTGTGTAAGCCGTTACTATAGAAACAATGACATATCAGAATGAGCGCATTAAATTAAACCATGCAACCCGAACTACCGTCAGAGCTGCTGCTATAGAAAATCAATCAACACTTCCTGACCAATCAGAATCAAGCATTTAACACCACTGTGTTATAAGAAAATGTTATCAATTTTAATTTATGAGATGTTGTTGATGCCTTGGCTCAATTTTTTGGTTTCTCCCACCCCACCCTCTTTGTATATCGTAAACACACTTCACCATGGAAATTCTCATGATGCACTGTGAGATAAAGCTCTCTGTTCTTCTTCTCATCCCTGATGAAATCACAAAAACCCTGTGTTCAATACACAGACACAAGCACTAGAGGAAATCCCCCTCATGCTAGCCAAATAGATTATGATACTCTCTTGGAAGATCATACTTTCTACATCCATAAAGTAAAGTTCTGTAATTTTAGAGGGGAAAAAAACACATACACTATCAAGTTATCAAATCGATTTTTTATTTATTTAATTTCAAAACATAATGTTTACAAAGGAAACAACAAAACATTATGTATGCATAGTAAGAAACAAGGTTTTCAATTTGGCACAAACACAAAAAGTGCTTTATAATAATACTGACTACATAAGATTTGGCATAATTAGTCTGCAAGAAAATACTTTCATAGTCAATTTTTTATTCCAGCCCTCAGTTGATCCATTTGCTCTTGAGCTTAGAAATTGTTTAAAAACATGCCTGTAATTGAGTTTACAGACTTCATTTGAAATCACATCTAGTATTTCATATGTCTCATATCAGCATCAACATTATTAGATACTTGTCAATAGGCTCATTTAAATCATAAATAAGAAACACATCACATTGAAGAACAAGTCATGGTGCTAACCCTAAGTAGAGTTATAGCATTAGATTTTGGACATGTTTAGAAATCCAGGTGTGTATATCTGTGTGCAAATACTTGTCTGAAATGTGATACATTGCTGATCAGTCTTCATAACAGTTGACAGGCCAAATATAATATATATACAAAAATACAATAAATCAGGAACAAAAACAATGAACCACAGAGTGTTTTTTATAAATATGCTGGTTTTTTGTCAGGTAATACTTTTAATACTTTTTTTTTCAATAACACAGGTTAGTCTTCTTCCTTATAATTCACTTGTTACTAGAATTGCATTTTATAGTCATCAATGCAAACAGAAAACCCAGCTTCACATTTTTTTTTTGGTTGGATGCACAATTCATTGTAATAACAGTTAAATGCACAATGCATTTTTCATATATTTATGACTGAAAAATAAAGAATCTTTCATGGCTAAGCAAAAATAAACTTGTCTATATAAAAGGAAAAGAAATACAATATGCAAATACAAAATACAGCATGACCAAGACATATGGCCTTCATAAAAAAAAGTTTACATTTATATTTTATATAAAACAAGGCTTAAAAAAACACAATAAATTATTTAAAAAGAATGAGCCATGACTGCATCCCAGTCAATCACACAATGCAAACATAACCACTGAGGTATTTCTTCTTTGAGTTATTTGTCAAGCATTATGTCTAAAAAAAGAGAGAAAGATATAAAAGTGCATAGGAAATAAACGTCAGTTTCATGGATAAAAAAAAGGAAAAGAAAGTTTAGTTGGTGGTTTTCGGAAAAAGTATAAAATTACCAGTTCAAAATCAACAGTTTGAACCTCGTTTCAGGTTTTTGGTGTTCTCTTATTAATTTCAAGGAAATGTCCTTGGTATCATGTCACAGCAGCAATAGTAGCTCTCTTTGATGGAGTCATTTTCTGTCACCTGTGGAGAACCAATAGCAGAGCAGTCTGTTCACAATGTAAACTTTGAGAGAGGAAGGACAACACAGTGAGAGACATCAGACATCAAGCACCATGTCATACTGCTGATCTTTCTTCCTTTTGCCACACTTTGCTATAAGAACCATGTACAAAGTCAAAAACACGACCCAGTAGCTGGCATACACTATTGCACCTATTATCAAGACTATCTTCTCAGAATTTTCAAAAGGCTTTTGTGTCTCTTGGGCAATGGTATACAGGATGCCGACGAATAGAATTGTGGACCAGATTGAGATAGGGATGAGGCCAATGAAGTTTGTGACTATCGTCTTCCTTCCTGAAGTTCCCCAACCAGACTTGTTTATCGTCGCTATGGCGAACATCTTTGCTGGTAGAAGACTGGACATATATAACACTGAGTAAAAAGACATGAAGACCATGACAATGTTGCCTCGCAAACAGCTGGCAAATGATGACTTGATGAGAGCCACAGCCTGTACAATCAGCAGGAAGAGAAGAATGTTCCAGATGCGACCATGGTAGAAAAGCTGGATGGCCGTGGCAATAAGGAAGAAAGGGAAGAAGCCAGTAATAACGGCTTCGTAGGTCATCCATAGATGGTGCTTGTGGAACCACATGGAGTTGTAGAGCCACTCTCGGAAGTATGACTTGCTCCAGCGCGTCTGCTGGTTGAGCCAGCGCAGGTACGTGATAGGAGTCTCGGTCAGGCACTTAGAGCGTGCTGTATATTTAGTAGCGTAGCCAAGGCTTAGCACGCGATTTGTGAGATGTCGGTCATCACCGAAGCTGCAATGGCTGCCCATGAATGTCTGATTGTACCAGTCCTCCAGAAACTCATGCAGAAGAGAGTTCCTGTACATTCCCAAAGGGCCGCTGATACACTGCACGCAGCCGAAGTAAGACTGGCAAGCTCGCTCGATGTTAAAGGCCATCCAGTAGCGCACACTGCTCAGGAATGACACCCATGATTCATATTTGTTCAGAATCTACAGGGACAAACAGAGTCACACATGTGAGGAAAGACACTTGTACATAGTTGTGGTTCTGTAGAACTGCTATATGAGTAACCTGATTAGACTTCACATATGGAAATACAATACATGAAAACGAAACAAGGACAGTTAAAGCAGGAAACCTGCAGGACTGTGAGAATCATCACAAGACTCTGTATGGGATGCTCATCAATATACATATCACAATACTTAGAAAAAGTTACAGAATCCTTGAATCCAGAAACTCAATCCACCCACTAACCTTTTACAGCTACAACAACCATGAACAAAAGAAATCATCTGAATTAGACTGTAGCAGAAAGTTGCTGAATGTAATTGTTATATGTTATCTTAAGTTATTGTCTAACCTTTTCTGGTTATTTAGAATAAATTATATAATACAAGTGTAATAAATATACAGGTTGGGAAAATTATAGAGTGAATATGTAATAAATGTATAGGTTGGGAAAAAAATCTGGACTATATAATTGGAAAATGTTTATCACCCCTTCTTTGGTTGACAATCTGGAGCACAGGTTCCCAACCCTAATCCAGGAGTACCCCATGTCCTGCATATTTTAGTGTTTCCCCTGCTCTAATACATATGATTTAACTACTTCTCTGCCCTTCATGAGTTGAGATGAGTGTGCTAGAGCAGGGAGAACGCTCAAATGTGCAACATAGTGTACTTCATGACCAGGGTTGGGAACGCTCTAGTTGAGTCCTTACAACATGATGTTTCCTTATTAGAACGTTCCAAGTGGAACCCGTTTTGTAAGCTAACAAACCTTAATTATTAAATGAATCCCCAAAGAACCCTATTTTCTAAGAGTGTAGTGCAACAAGTTGATTGAGAAATGCCTATATACTTATGTGTCCATTGCTGGATGGTCAACACATGTTCACCTAAAGAGGTGGGTAATGCTCATACTGTAAACTAAATTATAGAAGTATGAAAGCCCAGGTACCTGTACATCTCCCCCGACTCCCCCCACCATGGGGTCTTCCTCTAGAACCTTCACCATCTCCACTGAAGAGGCAGGATCCAGCATGGTGTCTGAGTCACACACCTGGAAACACAGAGCAAGCCATAGACACCTTTTAGAAACCACACAAACCCTGAACATTCTTTTATCACATCATAGTCATCAATCCATTTTCCTCATCAGCATAGCAGGTTCATTCATAAAGCCACAACATGTAGGATGTTTTGTAACCTATAGTCTAAGATTTTGCATGATACTGATCTACAAATATCTATAGTGTAGTTGTCCTATATATTGATTGGATTTAGGTCTGGTGGATACTATAGATAGACAGCTAGATAAATGGTTGGATGGATCGCTGGATATCTACTTTACTGAGCCCTGAGGAAAAATTTGGGACTCTTGTGTTGATCCACCGTACTGAATGTTCTGTTCGTTGCTTTCCTTATAAGGCCATTGTTTCCTGTTCTTGTTACCCTGTTACCATGGCTGTTAATTAGTTTCACCTGTTGTTTGTTAGCTCTGCCATGTTTGTGTAATTAAAGTGTGTTTTAGTGCACATGATGAGTCTCAGCTGTTGTTCAGCTTGTAATGTTCTGCTCTTCTCTGGTTTTGCCCTTAGCCTCCTTGTCTGGTCCTTGATTAAGGATATGGCTTAGATAACCTTGTCTCTTTGTGATTTCCCCCTGCCTGGTGTACTGACTACAATCATTCCTAACGAACGCACTTTGAGAAGGTATCTACATCTATCACCTCATTCCCACACACACACATACGACATTGCAATTGTTCAGAAGTCATGAACATTTTAGCTGTGGTTAAAGACACAGAAAACATTACAAACAAGGTTAAAATTGCTACTTTTTTTTTACTCTGATGGCTGCACTTTTCAGATTATGAAGGCGTCTTCTTGCCATCTTTAGCCTGCCATCTTTAGCAGAAAACCTGCAGGTTTTCTGAAATACTTTATGTTTTCTGAAATTCAAATATAGACAGATGCCCTTTGTGTACTGCTAAAAGACTTTCATTCATGCCTTTATTGGGCATGATTATGTTTGAGCCCACTGAAAACAGACTTAACATGAGTAGGCATGCTGGGATGTTGGTGTATTGTTGATTCATTCAGGAGTACTGAGTATTGCAAAACACACATCCTGTCTTACCACTTAAACTATATTTCTTCACATCAAGGTTTCAGACCTTGGTGGTTTTGTGTTTCTCTTGTCTAAAATTTATTCTCTAAAAAAAACAAATGTGCTAATCAAAGAAATAGGGAAAAATGATGTATTTCTACAAATGCTTTGAATCAAATAAAGCAAGTTTTACCTACTTATTTCCCAAAAATGACACTCCTATGAAGGCATTAGTTACCAGTTCATCGGTTACTTCACTTTGATGTCGTAAATGGAATCTCCAGCAAACAGTATTGGAAAGCATGTATGCTAATCGATTAGACAGCATTTACCCACAGTCACCACTGGACTGTCCAAAGACAATTACACCTTCTTACGATATAGCATATTGTCATGGGAAAATACTCTTTTAAATATAAATCATTCAAAATTTAAGATCAGTCCAAAATCCCAAAACTAGGAATTAAGATGAAATCTGTTATGGATTATGATGACTTGAAACACTTTTTTTGGAGATCATCTAGTGTTTCATCACTGGTGACTGGTCTGATTTCTGTGACTTCAGAAGAAAAATGATTCAATTTGCATGCTCTCTCTCACTCTCTCTTCCTCTCTGCTTGACAATGGTGTTTTTCATTACTGACACATCTAGATTTCTTTTAAGAAATGGATGTGTAGTCAAAGATTTGAAGTGATACAACCCAGTGGTTCAGTTCCCTTTTCAAAAAGCAAGCCATTACGCAGAAACCATGAACTGGCTCTCCTGCTGAAACTCAAAGTCGGATCATCTATCCAGACCCCACAGTTAGGGAAAAGCCCATTTTGGTAGTCAGCTATGACAGATTGGTGATACGCTAAATGCAATTATGCCTGTCCACATGGAGCAGAGGTCAGGCATTTCATTAGAACCAGGTGGTGAGTAGACAAAATCACACCATTTGTAAAACGTTTCCCAAGAGTCTCTGCCATGATTATCTGTGTATGAAAGCAACAGACTCGGTTTGCCAAAACAAGGAGATATATTCTTTCATTATAGGCTGATTTCCCTGCTTAGTGAAATGGCTTTCAGGAAGAACTAAAGCCAGAATCAGATGTTTGCTTCACTACTGTGGGTTTCCTTGAACATAGATGCCTTTGTTTTGTCGTACTACAGGAATAACCTTATGGCCTATTTTTGTAATGCTGCAGAAGTTCTTGTTACAAAGAGGTTGTTACAATGTTCATGTTACAAAGAAGTTTTTAAACAACAAACAAACAAACAAACAAAAACCCTGAATGTTTCATCAAAAAATTAAAAAGGTGCTCAGTAAATCCCTGACTAGGTACTGTGTAAGTGGTGACACTCCAAACCAAAGACAAAAAAAACCCCAAAACTGTACGGTCATTAAAATCTGCTGTGTATTTGTACCAGTTGTACTTCAGTTGTAAATCATTCTGAAAAGATCTAAGGTGTGTAAATGGCAGCTCATTCAGATGCCTAATGAAGAGCATCACTGTTAAATACACGGTCACATCCCTTAGCGCCCCATACTACAAACATTAAACCGGCACATTTTTAAACGTGCACAAAAGTACCATTGTGTTCCACAACTGCCTTATTTAGCTTGGCAAGACCAAGTTACTTCAGAGACTCACCTGAACGTAGTCGACACTCCTCCCCAGGGCTTTGAAGGCTGTGTACATGACTTCCCTCTTTCCCCCCCACTTCTGCATAATGCACACACACTTATTGTTGAGCACCAGCTGAGCGACATGCTGCAAGCTCTCGGCATATGACTCCTCGGTCTCCTCCGACCCAAGTTGGTGGTAGTTATTTTTCCAGACGTAGGTGGCTGCCTTTTCCCGGCCCATTATGTCTCGAAAGATGTCCATCATGTAGTTGTCATCTTCATTATTCCCATCAATCACCATAATGACTTTGATGTTTGGATAGGTGAGCCTCTTAACTGATATCAAACACTTCCTCAAGTAATTGGGATCTTCCTGGTAGGCGGCGATGCAAAGTGCCAGTGATTTGTTAAGTTTGATTGGTGTCTCCATGGACCGCCGCATGTTTCTGTGTTCTAACAGAGCAAACAAACTCTGGATGATGAGGTGAATGACCAAAATGGCTCCATAAAGACCAAAGGACAGATAATTGCCCGTAGTCGTGAAGAACTGATAGCCCATGATGTAGGCAGTAGAGATTCCTACTAGCAGCGAGACACCAAACAGTGTTGTCCCAGTAATCCTTAGGTAGGTGATCAGGTTATCACATTTCATCTGAAAATGATAAGAGATTTGTGGTTAGCTCATTATACTGTGAATTCATAGAAATTTATGGAGGAACAAGTTGGTAGCTGGCAGCATTTGTGTAATTTGGATCATTTTTGCCTTGCCCATCATGCATCTTTAATCTTTAATGCATCATGCACAATCTTCTCCATTTACAACAAAAACAGCAGAATATATCAGACATTTCTGCCATTCCCCCCTCCTTTCTCTATTTCAAAATTTGAGTGTGTTCCAGAGCCATTTGTTCCAAGTTTCCAAACTGATGCAGTTTCCCATCTGCTTGGCAGACGCTGTTGCAGGGCACCACCCTCCTGACATCATCTGTTTATATCTCTGTGGGAAGACACGAGCAGTGAGTATCAGATTATTTGAATGCTAAAGGCCCTCTGTATTATTATTTCAGGGGAAGACCTCTCTTGGTAACAAATGCTGTTTGAATAATCCACTCTCGACACCCAGACCTGGATATTTTTTCCCTTGTAGTTTAAGTAAAACAGCTAGCTTTGCAGAGGCGGAGCTGTTATGGAGGACTGTAGCATGGAGTTAGCATAACTGGCACACGCTTTGGCCTTTTATGTCATCACATTTACAAGACCCTGGGTGTTGACGTGCTAGACGTTCCAGACTCCACCTTAGACTGCGACACGTGCAGCGATACTGTCTGAAAAGCCAGAGCTTCTATGTACATTTCACAGCCTTTTCTTTCCATCGTAAACTCTGGGTGAACCCCAGTTCTCATTTAAAAGTGCTCCACCTGCCTGCATAATAAACCAGGTCCCATGCTTACAGGGATTAATCAAGAAAGTAAGTGATATTGAAAGTAAAACTGTCCTCTGTGGATGGAATCATTGCTGCTGTTGATTAACTCTGACTGATTGACATGCCCTCTTGACCTGGATGGTACAGCACCTTTCTCATTGAGATTTCTTTTCCATTAAGTGACCAGAATGCAAAACTTTGAGACGAGCGTTTAAGAAAAGTTTGAGTTCTATCCACCCTCTATTGCAACAAAACCAAACATATTACCCCATATCAAACCCACTATTTCCAAAATTGCAAGATCCAACAATGTTACATTTATTCTCATCACCTGTAAGTGCATGTATGTAGTATAGCCTTCCCAGACCTGGCGGTGTTCCAGAAGAGCCGAAGACCCTTAAGGGAGGGGTCGCACAGCAAGCACTGGAAAGTTGAATCATTCTCAGTGGGGAAAACTTAAACACCGGCTTCAAACGTAGATGAAATACTACACTGAAGTTTCAGTAAAGCAGCACTGCACAACTCTGAGTGACTTTTTTTACCTCGAGCTTTAGAAAAAAAAGTGCACTTTTCTTATCAATCAGTGCATTATCAGAGCATGCTCATTAGACTGATAAATGCTCTCAAGTATACTGCTTCATTGTGCTTTTGTGCCTTGTAAACAATCTAGTGAAAGTTTAGAGACATGATGGATGCATAGAAAATGTGATCGTCTGTGGAATTTAGTTCAGACCTACAACAGCCTCTTTGGGAAAGGGTTATATTTAAGAAGGATTAACACACAACTGTAATTAATGCCAGGAAATGCGTGGGAAAGGATAGGGGAATCCCAGAGGTAGAAGATAATTACTCAGCAGCAGACCACTACAACTACTGCCTTCCCTAAAAGGCACATGTAAATCTCTATACTATGAAGTGCAGCACTTTAACAGTTTTACCTAAGCAATACTTTATTTGCATGACATATCACTATATACAGTATCAATAAAATAAACAGAAATGGACATCTTTTTTTAATGAATATTTGTGGCTGCCTTTTGAAAGTACAACAAAATTGGTTCTAGGGTAATATCTTCTAAACCTCTTGAACTCTTCTCCAAGACTGCTTTTCCCACACAGTTTAATGTTGTGGTCTCATGTGGCCAGTGTAATACTGTAAATGTATTCCCATCTAACTTCCACTCCAAGTAGGTTTTAATCATGTTTGCAGTGTGTTTGAATGGCTGTTATCATGCTTGAAGTACAGCTTTACCATATAGTCATTTATCTTTCTCATCTTTCATCTTTTTCACTGCTTTTTACCAGATTCCCTGGTTGGAAAACTAATGAGAGTGAAACTGCAAACAGCCATCATTCGGTATCTTAGCAGCTCTGCTTCTGACATCCTTAAACATTTGTGAACAACATCAAAAATAAAATAAAACTCATAAATGCAGAAGGCATTCTTTGGCCTGGCAATCAATTCACCTACAGCAAATGATTTTTCATCTGCAATAACAGACCCGTTCTTTTAAGTGTGCATATCACAGTCAAAACACTGTGTTCAGTGCCAGATTACAGTCAGATGACAGCAATAACTTATTTTTCTATTTCATTTTGTCCAAGTGCAGACATTTTTTTTTTTGGTCTATCCTGTCGTGTCCGGTTCTGTCCTCAGCATGCCCAATTTCTTCAAATTCATGACAGTTTGAATAACACGCCTGCAAAGTCCAGATGCTATTGGTGACTAACAGTATTTTTGTTGATACAACTACATTTCTGACGTGTTCAGATTAGCTTAGACATTTTCTAATTATCAAGTTGAATCAAATGTGTTAGAATTAATTAAATGCCCCTGTCAATGGCGATAGTAGAGATATTGCCACAGACATGTTTTAAATGAATGCTCAGCCTACTAGCCCGTGCATCATTTGCCTAGTTCTGGACCTTTGCCCAGTCATTGACTTCTCCTGTCTGGCTTAGTGCTTGTCTCATCTATACTCCCTCAAACTGCTTCCACTGTACAAACAGGCATTGCCCTTTCAAAAGCAATTCCAACTCACTCAACACATTTAAGAACATCTGATACATCTGAAGACAATAATCTGAATTGGGGCTATTGCTCCCTTACAACTTAAGAGACCATAGATAAAAATGATTGATGACCTAATCACAAGTAATGAGCCATAGTTATTGTAATATAATTATCTACATGCTAATTGTGGTGGATCAAGGACTTTCGTGGGTCACCGCCCAAATCACTTTGATAAAGTGACAATGGGGGCATAAGCTCACAGCCTAATAGCTATAGCTGCTCTTCAGGCTTCCTGTCACACACTATGATCATGCATGCATGATATGCATGGCTTTAGTTCTGTATCAGAAGGGGTTAAGGATTTGACATCAGTGTACTAATGATTATAAGGAACATGAATTTGAAACATTTTGGAAATGGTGGTGTTTAGGGGTTCTGAACTTATGCTCAAAAACTGATGAATTTCCACCCTTAACTTCCTTAATTGTAAAATGAATCCATTAGCACTGATTAATTAACTTCAATGTGACATAATCTAAACATGGACTGTAAGTGTGAGCCAACCAAAACATAAAAAAACATTCAGCATAAATCAAAAAGAGATATAAAGTAAGGAAAAGTTCCAGCTGCAGTTCAGTAGATCCTTGAAAGCTAAAGATCAAAATCCACAAGTATCTTAGCTGAATGAAGCATAAAAGCTTTCCTGTCTGAAGCCTTTCCAGCGCGTCATTTCATCTTGTTTCTCACACACACACACACACACACACACACACACACACACACACACACACACACACACACACACACACACACA
>JAQQZR010000033.1:8295050-8311355 GCA_030068235.1 Notoglanidium macrostoma
CAAAGACATGCAGATTAGGTCAACTGGCTACTCTAAATTGCCCATAGGTGTGAATGCGAGCGTGTGTGGCTGTTTGATGGCCCTGTGGTGGACTGGCGACCTGCCCAGGGTGTACCCCGCCTCTCTCCCGAAGATGCTGGGATTGATGATAAAGCGGTATAGATAATGGATGGATAGATGGATGGTGGTGCATTCTTTCCTGGTCCCCCCCCAAAAAAAACATTACCCACGGCCATTTATACTAGCTAGCCCTGTCTTACTAGTGTGTAGTGTGACCATAGATAACATTTCACAACTAAGCTTCAGAACACTTTGGCATGATTTAAAAAAATATGCATTAGAAAGCTAGAACCTTTATATTTATTGGATGTATAATGCGAGTCTTTAGTGGACATGCAAAAAGTCCACAAATTACACTAATGAATGAATTGGGCTTAGCTTACTGCTTTCCCTGTAGTGAACCATACATCTTTTCTCTCCCAGTGGTGTGGAAATGAGAGCACACCCACTACAGCTCTACCGCCTGCCTCAAATGTTTTTTTTCCCCCCAAGATTTATGCAAGGTCACAGAATGACAAATGATAGGTGATTTACGTTGAGTGACTTAAAATGTGCACCTTCCTATGAATGGTACCAGTGTGCTATTTACTGCAGGAACTTTCCTCTGACTGTCAAAAGATTCTCTAGAATCCTCTAAGGAGCCTTCAGTGAAAGTAATTAGCATGAAGATTTGGTCACGTCTCACAGGTTAAAACTTCCAACAAGCCATGAAAGCATGAGACATGAGCAGCTTAGTGGTAACAGATTTATTTAGAACTTTAACTTTTATCCCAGATGTGTGAGTTTTTACTGAGCACTATGACTGGGCAAAGAAAACTAAATTCTGTGAACTATGAAGGGGGTGGGGTAGTTACCCCCCACAAGGACATCTGCCTCCACTCTTCACCCTTAAATTCTCTGCAATAGGACTTGTGTGTCATTAGTAGAAAATAGGGTTGGGAGGAGGCTTGGGGGCATGTAGTGCTGCTCAGTGGAGTTTCACTTTTCCCCTGCAGTTAGTTCTTACTTTGATATTATGAACATGTTATTGAAGACCCACCTGGCAGGGATTTGAAGCAGTGTGTGATTTCAGCCAAGTACACTGACTTCCAGGCCTTTAAAAAGACTTGTGTGATGAAATAAGAAAAACCCTTAAAATCACTGACCTGTGAGGTTCATTTGTGGTGAGTTATGTTTGTGGAGTTTATCCCGTAACATATTCTAGACCATGATGTCAAGAAGGTGTTAATCTACAGCTTGCAACTTTTACAGGCTGAACATTTTTGCCCTTATTGTTATATGTATATACACACATAATTAGGAACATCTGTACACCTGCTAAATCATGTTTTTATGCAATCAGTCAATTATGTAGCAGCAGTGTAATGCATAAAATCATGAAGATACAGGTCAATAAGTCCAGTTAATGCACATCAAACATCAGAATGGGGAAAAAATGTGATCTAAGTGACCCTGGCATGGCTGTTGGTGCCAGATGGGCTGGTTTGTGCATTTCAGAAACTGCTGATCTCCTGGGATTTTCACACACAACAGTCTCTAGAGATTACATTGAGATGTTCAAAAAACAAAAAACATTCAGTGAGCTGCAGTTCTACCGGCGGAAATGTCCTGTTGATGAGAGAGGTCAGAGGACAATGGCCAGACTGGTTCCAGCTGACAGGAAGGCAACAGTAATTTAAATGACCTCTCCTTACAATTGTGGTGAGCAGAAAAAGCATCACAGACACGTAACATGTCAAACATTGAGGTGGGTGGGCTACAACAGCAGAAGACCACATCAGGTTTTACTACTCTCAGCCAAGAACAGGAATCTGAGGCTACAATGAGCATAGACTGGATATTTGGAAATTGGAAATGTCACCTTTGTTGTTGTCGTCGTCATTATAGAATCATTGGCACATCACATGGAAGTGAAAAAAGGCAAGCATTTACCCGTCTTTGCCACCCGCGCTGATCTCATTTCCCCCAACACCAAAGAGAAAGCCTCCTTGTCCCCTAAAACTGTACACTTTCACTGATAATAAATCAGTGTTTATTTTGGTGTTTTGAAAGGAAAGCTACTTAGGGTGTGTAGACTGTAATTAAACAAATTGCTCATAATTGCTTGACTGGTCTTAGGTAAAGTTAAAACACAAAAGACACCAAAAAGCCATCAGTCTAAATGATTTGAGTAAACAAAATCGGTCACTTATTTAAGTCACTTATTTATGTAAGTAAAATTGAATTTTATTAAATAGCTAAGTTTAACTTAATTAAACAACCATGCCTTACTCAAATGAAAGATTACTTTTTCTTGATTACTGGTAAAATGAAGTTACTTTAAAAATATAGCATAATTAATTTGGAGAAGATAATGTGTTTTCCTGAAGATGACACACCACGATCTCTCAGATGTAGTGGTTGCGAAACTTCACAGTGATAGCAAAGTGTATATTTAACCTTATTTCCCTGCGGTGGGTCATGTGATTGTCTGCAGCCCCGACTCTAGCTGTCATACTGTGGCGTCTCCTGTGGTTTAACCTGCAGACCTTTCTTAGCAGGGTTTGTTATCATAGAGAGTGGTTAATTTCCTTTCACTGAGGCTATCCTCCAGAACAATCCTGTATACAAAAGACTGAGGTGTCGGGATTTCTGTTTTATTTCATGTACAATGTAAATATATTTTGGTCAAATGATAATATGTGGCAAAAAGGACACACCTGTGATAAAATTGTACTACTTTAATTAATGTTTTACCCACCAATGAACTACGTATCAGGTTAGCTACAGTATAATATCAGTCTTTCAGGCTGAAAATAGATTTTAACAGAGTGTGGCTGCCAGCTGCTGTCATGATCAAGTTTTTGATAAAACTTAAGCTTATCAGGTGATATGGTATTTTTAGCTTGATGGATATCTTATGAGTCATATAAGTCATGCGTTTCCTGTAGTGACTCCCACAATTCAGAAATGTCATGCCACATTTCAAATGTGATTATCTGTTGATTAAACCTCTTGCTGTTTCTGAACTAACAAGACATATTGTTTTTTGCTCCTTATTTGTGCTGGAAAGCCTTCTGTGTAGATGTTTTTCTTGAACGTTGTACTATGATCAGATTATTTTGCTGATGTAGAGCCTGAAGCTTTACTTCTTGGCAAGGACCAGCCATGATTCCACAGAATCATCTGCCAGGCCACAAAGAACTCAGTCTTCAATTACAAACCTTTTGACGCTGCAGTTTTCCAGTGACTTGAGCAATATAACTCTGAACTACAGCACATAGGAGAAACTTACAAACAAAGACATTTCTGAGTGTCATGGTGAAAAATGACAGTGTGGAAGTTGTGCAGTAAATATTTATTATTATATTTGTTCAATTGGTTTTATTCCCCTATGTCCCTATTACATAGTCTTAGAGGTATAATAACATTTAACATTACTCAGAGAACATTCAGTTATGCTGAACTGAGTGATCTATTAGACATTCACTGATGTAGAGCTTTGTCCATCCCACACTCATACTAATGTACATAATTATAAAATTATATTTCAGCTCTACTAATCTTTTGAAAAACCTCAATGTAAGAAAACAAACAGTTGTGTCTATTGGATGTGTAATAAATCTCTGTAATGGACAGTGACAAGCAAAAAGTAAAAAGCCCACAGTTTATATCTGGTAATGAATCTAGTTTACTGCTTGCTTTAAAGGGGCATATATGTCTTTCCTCCCTCAGCAACATGTTAAAGGATGCATACCAACTACATTTCAAGGGTGATTAACTATTGATTAAACCACTCGCTGTTGCTAAATTAACAAGACATAATATAGATTTTTCTTGGATGTTCCACTATGGTCATATCACATTCTCAATGTAGAGGCTGACTTACTTCTTGCCAAAGCTAAGCCATGATTGCACAACATCATCTGCCAGGCCACAAAGAACTCGGCCTTCAATTACAATCCCTTCGACGCAGCAGTTTTTCAGTGGCTTTGTTAAAATGTCTTGTAATCCAAATTAGGATTTTATGCCTGGGTTACAGCATGTGTAAAGAACTGAAATATTTGTGTGTCATGCTAGCATTAGCTCTGGATGGTCGCTGGTGAAGCATGTGTTCATGTTTTTTTTGCCAAATGGACTTTTGGTATCAAGAGAATGTTGCTTTGGAAGTCAGTTCATCTGTGCAAACGTGCATGGGGAGCTTCCACTCAGATTACATCCTTGGGACCACTTTTAGAGAATACGTTTTTTTTGGACTTTGGCCCAGTTGTCTCCCCATTTCCCTCATGCTATATGGATCTCCTCTGCTGTACAACAATCAATTATCTTTAAGGATGAAGGCAAGCATGTGCTTCCTTCAAGACATATGAGGACATTTAGTTGCGCCACTCAGGAGCCCCAGGTGGACGTCTGATTTGGGCATTGACTTGTTGCCATGGTCACACTTCATTTTGATTCAAGAAGCAAATGTAATATAAGACACCACAGGATTTTATGTTGAAATATTTAACGTTGGCCAAAACTATTAACCCCCCACCAGCTTCTCCCCACCACAAGAAAAAAAAAAGAACCAAGGTTTCAACACAAACCCATAGGAGTGTTCTGCTCAGTGCATAAATTCTATACGCACAGTTTTAACATCATACTCTCTTGCTTTAGGTAAATCTGATTAGAGGCTCCCCAGAAACCTGGACTAGTCCACTAACAATGACCCAGGGACTTATGCAGCTGATTCATGGAACGGGGCTAAACAGAGGGCTTACTGAGTGGAATTAGTACCCATCCCCTTTGGATATCCCTAGTCCTCAGTTAATCAGCTCTCCCCAAAACAAGTGTATGACTTATTATTGAACCAAACGATGGGTTTGTTTCAGTGGTAAGAATATGGTATGGTCTTATATACATGCTTAAATCAATCCTTGAACTTAACCCTCAATTCTGGAAAGTTGATCTAAAATAAAAGCTAAGTTTATTCTGCAAGATGAAAGCTAGCTTTATCTGCTTCTCATCAAATTTCCTTTTGTATTTGGTATAGGGGTGTCACAGTCAATTTCATACTTAACGTATTCCTACTGTGACATGGCCAGGAGGCACAACATTATGTTTCAAAAAGCATATTTTCCAAGAAAAAGAAACATGCTCTTAACACATTCATATCCTCTGAACTCAGTACATTCTGGGAGGTCTCCTGGCATCAACCAAACTGTGAATGTACTCATTTTAACACGTCTGTACCCATTATTGAAGTGTGAATGGGTGTTTCTTTTACCTGATTTCACAAATTACTATTTATTCATTGTTGTTATACCAACCACAGAAATCTACATCTATGGTGAAATTCATATCCTGCTTATCTTTAACACTCCATAAAATGTCAAATGTACTGTGTGAAATAAAATGAAATAGTTTAATTCTGCAGTAAAGTTTTATAGTTTGTAATTTGGCCAAAATTTTGCCTTTAGGGCTCTTAAAAGTGGGCCAGAAAATTTTATATGACTTTAAATATTTGCCTTTTAGATGTAATCAGATGAAAAAGAATCCCTTACGGTAAGCCGTGTAGTGTTCAGAAACCTCTCATGTGTAACTTTCTGCTGTTTCATGGTCTGCATTATTACTTAAGCTGTCATTATATGATTACAAATAGATTGCAATCGAGATCTAAATGATAATATTTAGATTTTCCTGTAGAGCAGAATATGATCTGTTATTCTTCATAACAGCACCATGGAAGCATATTTTAAAATAGTCATCTACACTAGAGACACCGATTTAAATAAACTGCTAAAAAATAGTGCAGTGTGCCAAAATGTTACTGCTGTTTTGCCTACCTGTAAAAAAAACCCAACAAGACCCTGAAATCCAGACACATCAACACAATTAAAAAAGCATGAAGTACCATTTATAACTTACTTTACATGCATTATTTATCTATCTTGTTTACTTTGCTGATAAATACATGAAATGTAGCATTTGTTGTTAAACAGTTCAACAGAGAGTTTCTGTGAAGTTCTTCTCAGACGTCTTCTCCCTCATGATTGTCTCTAATGAAAGACAGCTGGTGTTACACATAGTGTGGGTGAGAAGATTATTCAGACGGTGAGACAATTCATTTCCATGCACCCTGGGAATCCTGGTGGGTGATCAATTTGTTTCAGTCTCCAAACTCTGCCCTATCTCAGCAAACAATCAGACCACCTACATACCTTTTGGCTTCCCTGGCCTGCTGGGCGTAAATACCATCAGCCACCTTCCCGCTGTCACAGCAGCGCCTGTAATAACACACAGCCCATTTGGTCAGGCAGGTCACATGACCGTCTCACTCACTCACTCACTGACTGGCTTTTTACACACCAAGATGTTGTATGTGCTCCACGTCACACGCCGTGGCTGTCAATCACTTTCCTTCAGAATGCAGCTGGCCAGTGAAAGTAACCGCCACACATGCTGCTTCTGGATGGGGCTTGCTCATTTTATAGATAGTCTTCATACCTCCAGTAATATCTTTTAATGGTACCTTACACATTAGCAGCAGGTGTAACCATGAGCTGATCCCAAAGAAAATCACCGTTCAGCAAAAGGTTACTTTTTGTAATGGTAAGTGTCATTGCCAGCAGTCTAGGCAGACGACATGTGGTCCCCAGGCTCACAATCTGAGCATTTCTTGGAAGAAATTCTGATATTGTGTTTCTTTAGAATACTAAGGACATAGAAAAGGGATTGAAAGTAAGAGCCAAACATATGGCACTAATAATATTAAAAGTCCTACAGTATAGCAGAAAAAAAGGAATGAAATAGGGGAACCTGTGGCAGAAGTTGCCACCCAACCTTATATTTTATATTCAGGCAGATACTCGAGGTGCCACATATGGTGACTATTAAATAGCAAAAGAGCTAGGTTACAGGGCCAGGTAAATGATCTCATACAGTATGAAATCAGCCTGTGGAAATTCTCAACGTTTAAAACCCACTGAAGTTTCAACTTTACAGTACTTACCAGTGCTGTCGCTACATTTAAATTTTAAAATGTCAAAATATGTTTGGGTTATGTGAAGCAGAGCACAGCTCCTACACTATAATTTGATGGAAATATAAATATTTTTTAAAACAATCTTTATTTGCAATACAATCTTTATTTTATTATCATATATAGAATATATTACCATATAGTAAGTGATAAACCAGACAATCCCTAGACTGCTCGTGACTACATTAACACCTCCTAGCCTATCCCTTCTGATGTTCCATGATCATACGAGTGCCTGATTATGCTTGATGCTGCATGTTTATGATGTTATAATACAGCTATAACTTTCAGGCTGTTGAGGTTCACAGTCATACAAGTCTTCAATCTTGCCCATTTTCGTAATATTTCAACATTTCCACTAGATAAGTAAATGATGTCTTATGAACGTTTATGTAGCCTAGTTTTCTGCTGTTGTATTTATGTTTTTCCCCTGCTAGCATGCCATCGTGTTATTTTGCATAGCCAGATGAAATAGTCACTTGTATTTTAAAAACAGACAACATTACCAGATGTACCAGATACATTACCAGTCAAAAGTTTGGACACATCTTTGACTTCAACGGTTTTTCTTTATTTTTATTACTTAAAAGGCACTTCCTGTCTTAAAGTAATGATGGACTGTCATTTCCCTTTACTTAGTTGAGCGGTTCTCAAAGTAATGTGGATTACTGCAGTTGTGGAATAGGGCTATTTACTGTATATTGTAACACTACCTCAACAAAACACAACTGATGATCTCTAACACCCTGAGAGGGCAAGAAATTCCACTAATGAACTTTTGACAAGACGCACCTGTAAATTGAAAAGCATTCCAGGTGACTACCTCATGAAGCTGGTTAACATAATACTAATAATGTGCAAAGCTGTCATCAACGTAAACACTGGCTACTTTGAAAAATCAGAAAAGACTCATAACATTTGGTTATTTAACAAAAAAAACCAACAACCAAAAAACAAGCCAAGTATACTGACAACTTAAGGTCAGGGTAGACACAAATATAACAAAATCTTGCTTTAATTATATTTGTACGATATCACTCTTCACATATTAACACATAGATCGAGCAACACAGTTTCTACATTGTTGAAAGAAGTCGAACTCATGGCTAAATCCTTTTATTTTTATTGTTTCATAACTACATTGTACCATAGGTTTTCATAAAAAGTCTGTTTGGTTTTCCCAAAGTTGAACTTATGTCAGTATTGATTTTAATGATACTGTATATAAAATCACTGGCGGTGCAAATCCTTGTAGAACTGATGGTACTGAGGGGTTTTGGTTGTGTTTTTGTTTTTGGCAGTAGATTGTTAATGTCAGCCTATACATATGATACGAATATGTCTTTGGTTAAAAATACATAAAACATATCTCAGTATTACGTTACTGGCAAGCTTAACTGCAGAAATCAGATGTGAACATAATTATTGTAATTAGTTTGACATGATTGCTAAACCAGTGGTGTCCTAATAAATCACGGAGCAGTTTTCAGGAAACAGAGCGTACTGCTTATAACCTTTTAACCAGTTATTTGCAGTTGTCAGTTGACTTGATTCTTTTTGTTTGTTTGTTTTATTGTATTTTTGTTCCTTCCATTTATGCCATTTCGGTTGCAAATGGAGAATCTAATGTTTGCTCCCAAATAAAGGTAGTCGTCTCATAGACAATGGTATATATACAGGAACTTCTGTAGCCTAAAAATCAGTAGAGCATATGTACTCCAGAAATTGAGGAAGAATTTTGTCTCAAATTTCATTTTGCAGTATATATCACATGCTGTTTCACAACTTTTTTGAGAGGTTCTACCAAACACCAAATTGCGTAAATGTAGGACAAACTTAGTACTCCACAAAAAGTAAACTTGGTGTTTTATCTTTTAGAGTAATATCTTTTTCTCACTATGTCTGTGACGATATTACACTACGCAGTGCGTCAGAGCAGCGGGGGTTACAGTGCTGGCTGCAGCATTGGGCATGGCAACTCTGCAAATGATTTACACTTGAGTGCAAGTGAGGATGAAGTCACAGATGTTTGTTTGGATTGACAGGTCCCAGAGTGAGCCCCACACAGGCTTGCCCTTTGGCTACAATTGGCCTCTGCACCAACACTTCTGATCTCTGGTCACTCCCAAACAAGTTTGCCTGGGGAAAGTGATCTCATCCTTTGCTTGGCTTTAAATGGCTTTTCAGCAGACTTTCTTTCATTGCCTTTCCTTCCCACAGCCCATGGAAACTATGAGCTTGTTTGAACCTGAGATGTGCATTAAACAAGCTCTAATTCTATATGACCCACCAATATACACAATAACACTGGGAATTATCACATGTACATATGAACCGCTGTATGCAATGGTCCTTGTTAAATCCCACAACTTCTAAATTGCTCTGCTTGTGCACAGGCCCACTCGTTTACATAAAGAAACGCCACCCAAATTGTCATATATGGTAAACCGCTTTCCTTTAAAAAGCCCAGTAGCCTATTTGTCGTTCTGGTTGTTGTGAACAACTTGTCAAAAGATTTAAGTTGATGAACTTCACCAACAAGAAAAGTAGAGATTTCTTTATTTGGTACTTTGACAACCACATACAAATGTAAAATTGGTTTGTCTAACACATAAATAAGAAATATAATAAGCCCGTAATCTCCAGCGCCATCATGCTGAAGTCAAAGTCCCACTGTGTTGTGCTGCAAAATGAAAGAATCAGGTGTTTCACCTTGGCACTTGGTGACAACATTTAACCTCAACTGTGCATCACAAATTACCTGTATATTAACTGAGTAGCCTTTTCTTTTTCTGTACATGAATTCTTCAAACCTGGGTGATTATATGGTGATATGTGTGCAATCTATCGCCCAAGTACCTTTGAAAAACCTGTAAATGATACTTGTTGTCTACATCCTGGTGTAGATCATGATAGTTTTAATTTGTTTTAATTCATGGCAATGAAAAGGGAAAGATTTTAAACATAGCCATGGTCCATTTATGGAAACTGGAGTTTCTTTTACAGCACACCTTCTAAGCCTGGAAATAACCTACTGAGATAAATCAGGTGTCTTTGAGCAGAGAGTTCATTAAAAATACATAGCAAATGGAGGATTACAGTCCTCATGGACATTCAGACCTTGGTGTAGGGAAACTGTGAAGGTTGAATGAAGCATTAAGCATGCAGGGCTAAGTGTTAATGATGGCTCTTGCGGGGGAAGTATATCTGAGATGGTGACTAAAGCTCATAGCTTGTTATACCATGCAATGAATGAACATGTCCTTATGGTTGGCCAGAGAGAAACCACACAGTTACTCAAGTGGTTCTCCACCTTGTTGCTCATATTCTCCATTTTCTCTGTCCACCCTCTTCCAGTGTCACTTCATCAACTCCCTTTTCTGAGCCACCCTCCTCAGAGTAATCAGCCAGAGCTGTGGAAACACATGCATATTGCAGACCAGAGTTGTGACGGCCGTTTCTCTGGGATATGTCCTTTAATGAAAGGATAGTACAAATGTCGGGCAAGAGAATATCAATGAGGGTGAACAAAAAAGTGAATGAATCAATACAAAACCAGCAGGGTGTATCCTGGACTTTTTGGACTCCAGTAATTGCTAGCTTACCCCATCAGTGGCAGTGGTAGCTCAGTGGTCAAGATGTTGGACTAGTGATCGGAAGGTTGTGAGTTCAAATCCCAGCACTGCCAAGCTATCTCTGCTGGGCCCTTGAGCAAGGCCCTTCACCCTCAATTGTATAAATGTAAATGTAAGTTGCTCTGGATAAGGGTGTCTGCTAAATAATGTAAATGTATACCATCACTTATTTTTCTAACCAAAAGGCTAGTAACATTTTTGACCCTGTTCACAACTGGTACTAACATTCTTCTTTTGGAACTGGTCAAACGGGTCTTTAATAGGTGGCTAGAGATGCAACGGGCCACATGACATTTGTAGTGTGAACACTAATGTTATGTTATAGGCCGTTAGTTTGCTTCCAAGCTATAGCGACTTGATTGATGATCTATAAGAAGATCAATCTTATACAAGCCCAGCCAGTGTCCTCATCCTTGTTGCTGTGATATTGTTGAGTCATCGCGTTACCGGCCTTCCTCGTTGTCTCCTTCCATTGGTCCATCCAGTCATGATATCCTTTTCCAATGATCATTCCCTCCTAATTATGTGTAGGTGAGGTACAATTTTGTAATCCGTGATTCAAGCGTTGTTGTCGGATTGATCTGTTCCAATATTGATTTGTACGTCCTTCTGGCTGTCAAAGTGTGAACACTAATAGGTTCCAGTTTCTCCCCCACAACTTTGAAGGCCTGCCTAATCAACAGTCTCATCAAACGTTATCTCTAGAAGTGTATTTGAGACACATGAAAATTCAAGGTGTGATCAGTAAATTGCCCACTTTAATTAGATCAGTCATGTTAATACGAGGTGTGAATGAAACCTATAAGACCTACAGGATTCATATTAAGTAAGTCAGAATGTAATTAAGTAAATAAGGCTTATTAATAAAAAACTTTTCACATACATATATACATACATAAAGCACTGTATATTAGAGAAAAATTAACAAATTAAAAACAAAAAACGTTAAAGCACACATTGAAATACAAGCTAAAATACCAAAGAAAGTTAAAATACAGTTAACGACAAAACAATCTCTGCTAATGCTGAATAAATGAAAAGTTTAAAAAAAAAGAGTTTTCTTAAAAAGAGTCCACAGACACAGTGAGACGTATTTGGAGTGGAAGGTTATTCCAAAACCTATGAGCCATAGATTGAAAGGCTCTGCCTCCCCTAGTCTTTAATCATGTGTGAGTAGCAACTAACACATTTTGGGCCTGGGACCAAAGAGAGCGAGCAGCAGTATATTTAAAAAGAAGATGAGACAAATATATTGGAACTTGACCGTTCATCTAGCAGTTTGTTGATTAATTAAAGATTATCTTAAAAGTTTCCACAGTTCCTCTGAGTTTCTCCTCTGTCAAATTAAGGCAGGCCAGCAGCATATAAGGCCACAGCAGCAGCGTAAGACATTAAGCAAGGCTTCTTTTCACAAATAATGACTAAAAGCCCTTGAGCCAATTAACTGGCACCTGGTTAGCATTAACACCACCACATGTAATTGAAGTGTGTAACACTGCCCAATGTCAGTGCACACATTATAAACACATATGAACATCTATAACGATGTGAAAACAGCATGTGTTTGAGATTTGTTTGCGGTTGTATACATGAAAAGAAATGTACACAATCAATGTCATCAGTAGCCTTATCATGTAACAACTGCAATCACTATTCAGGTAGGAGGAAGCTGATGGCTCATACTTTAATTGCCTTTTATATGCACTAATGGTAATGTGAGCCAACTCATATAAGCTGGTTGTGACACTAATTAGAGAGAGTTACTTGTGTTCCTCTCTTAGCCTTTTTGTTAACCGAAGACTGGTATGTCAGAGCCTTTAGCTTCATGTTCTGGATCTTTCAAAGTACTCTGAAACTATGGGATAGTTGTTATGGTTTTGATGACCAGGACATAAATAAAAAGCTGGTCAAATAAAGAACAGCTGCAAAGGAAGAGATCGTGTTTGGTGTACTGTGTGTGTATGTGTATGTCTCTCTCTCTCTCTCTCTCTCTCTCTCTCTCTCTCTCTCACTCTCTCTCTCTCTCACTCTGTGTGTGTGTCTGTGTCTGTGTGTGTGTGTGTGAGAGAGAGAGAGAGAAAGAGATGCAGATGTTTAACTTGATAATGTGTGCATTGATTGTTTTTAACACATTTGTGGACATTCAAGATGGTGTCTTCTCAGATAAATGGGTGTGTATATATACATTTTCACAAATATAAGAGTTTACCTCCACTAAAAAAAATGTATTATTTAAGAATATAATGAAATCATTTAAATAATTTTTAAATCATTTTTTAAAACAACTTAAAGCTGCTTAAGAAATTGTAATAAGAATTTCATTGAGAGGTGAGAGGTGGCGATGCTACACACTGCTTCATATAAATGAAAAATACTTTATTAGGAACACTATACTTATACTGGGTAGGGTCTCACTTTGCTCTCAAAACAGCCTCAATTCTTCGAGGCATGGATTCCATAAGATGTTGGTAACATTCCTTTGAGTTCTGCTCCATGTTGACATGATTGCATCATGCAATTCCTGCAGATTTTTCAGTTTCACTTTCATGCTGAGAATCTCCTTTCATGGTAGAATCTCCTCTTCTACCACATCCCAAATGTGTTCTATTGGATTCAGATCCAGTGACTGGGAGGGCCACTGAAGAACATTTAACACTTTGCATGTTCATGAAACCAGTTTGAGATGACGTTTGCTTTGTGACATGGTGCATTAACATGCTGGAAGTAGCCATTAGAAGATGGTAAATTGTGGTCATGAAGTGATGCACACGGTCAGCAACAATACTAAAAATAGTCTGTGGCATTCAAATGATAATTGATTTTTATTAACGGCCCAAAGTGTGCCAAGAAAACATTCCCCACGCAATTTCACTACCTCCACCAGCCTGGACTGTTGACACAAGACAGGTTGGCTTACAACTTATAATGACTCGATTACTACCAAGTGTCATACTATTATTCCCACTACTATTTTAAATAAGTTCAAGAATAATTATTAAAGATTACAATTACTTCAAGGAAACTGTATTCCGTTATAGTTACAGAAAAAAGCTGTAATCAGACTGCCGATACATTTAGTAAATACGGGGATTATTTATAGGATTACAGTTTTTAAATGCATAACAATAATCAAGAAAATCAATAAAAAATCAATGATGATAATAATCGCCTATTATTTCATTATTTGTTAAACTGAGTTTTGAGGCACACTGCGCATGCGCTATGTCACATCATAAAAAACATTTGAGTGAAATGGAGGTGCAGAAACGTCAGTAGGACTTTCTCTATGGTATGGAACTCTACAGTTCACTACCCTGCGGGCCTCATGACATCACTAGTGTTTTAATGTGAGTAATATTAACATTCGTTTGTGGGAATGTGAGGAGAAGCATGATGTTCCTAGTTAAAGTAGCCTATTTTTCTGACCCTGCTTTGGGTCGATCCCAATAAAAGCGTCAATTCACTAATCTCGGGCAATGAAAACTAAGAGTCAAATGCAAATCTTTGGAGTCGATTCCACACACTGAAAATGATTCGCCTCGTGCACACACACAGTGAGATAAACAGGCAGCTGATATTTATTTTATCTTTATTTTTGAATTTGAAATTTGAACAAATCATGGCTTGAAATACAGAAACAAAGCTGCAAAAAGTGTGGTAAGTGATTAAAAAAGTGCTAACGGTGTAGGCTACATACGGTCACCTTGAGTTAGTCTGAGTGTTTATTCAGTACCATTCATATATAATGCTTATACTGAATGAGTATAAACATTCATTTGGTCAAAATGAGCACTTAATAATATTTTCATGCTGTGAGAGATTATCTGATAAATGTCACTAATGTTGTGATTAGTGAACTGCTGTTTAATTATTTAATTAAAAGTTCTGTAGTAGTGCTGATTAAAATGCTGCAAATAAATATTTTTAATAAATATATTATGTATATAATATAAAAAAAAAACAATTGAATAATCAGGGAAAGATTATTCAATTAACAACCTAAAAATAATCAAATTTAAAAAAAAAATCAAAAATAATCAAAATAATTGGAACATGCAGCCTTACGTAAATAGTAATATACTACTACATACATGTGCACACAACACGTCACGAGTCTCACATCACTCTGGTCATGAGTAAAACCATAACTAATCTTATAGTCACCAATTAATTATCATTGCCTCTGGTGAAACAATGTGTTCACTGGGTGGAAATGTCACTATTATTCTGTTTAAAATCAGAAAAGGGGAACAACGTCATAGTACAGTGCAAGTTCTGACCCATGAAATGCTCCACAATTACAGGCCTCAAAAATGTCCAAGAAATTGAAGGCATTGTGCATCAGGATCATCATATTGCCCTGATTTCTGCCACTCTTGATGCGTGAATGCCACTGAAAACACCTCTCCAGACTCATTGCTTCATTGCCGTAGGCTTGCTGCAGCATTTCAAGAGTCTTTGTTGCTGATTTCCTGAGCTTGACACAGAATTTGATATTTGCTTTTTGCTCAAGTTAGGTAAAATAATAAAGCGCCACAGTAAGATCGCAAATGTGCATGTGCAAGTTGTTAGAGAAATGCATGTAACACAGGTCCTGATATGTGTATATAAAAGTTTGTTTTCTTTTTAATCTATGTAATCATTGGCCAATCAAAGTTATGCACTCAGTTTGTATGAGTGAGCATTTTCTTTTGTGTATATGTGCATTTCTGAATGTGCTGTAGATTCCCTGTTGCTTTGAATCCTTCTACAGTAGGGGGTAAGGCAAACAGAAACCCATTCCCCCTCTCTCTGGTTTGGGTTGGAGATATCAGCCACCCACAGTGCTGCACGCTCACTCACACCCCTCTCTGCTCATTGGCTGTGTGTTCTAGCAGGCTGCGGTGGCCGACATTGTAATGCATTTCGGGGCTCCTGGGGAAAAGCCTGTGCAATCGAATCACAGAAATCCTGTAATATTACTGCTGAGACTTGGCAAATGGAAAGTTACTTCTGCCTCCAGACTCTTGAGTAAGTGTCAGTCAGCACCAGTAAAGTCTGGATCATGGATCATGGAGATGTTGCTTGATATTACACTAGTAGATATGGGATTTGAAATGGTTAATGTGTTTTGAGTGTGTGTGTGTTAGAGAGAGCGAGAGAGAGATGCAAGGGATGTTGATAAAATAAGCGTCAAATTAAGGAAGAAGGACGAAGATAGCAAATTTAATTAGAGCTGAAACTTTTGAACACATTGGTGTAGATCAAGAAATCATTCCTCTCTATTCATTTGCAGTAAGGACAAGTCAAACAAGTCATAATCAAAAACATTCATTGCATTTGTGTTGATACTTGCAATCAAGCAGTTACATGCTTCATTGGGATCTCTGGGAAGAGTTGGAGAATTCTGAGAATCTTGCCATCTGCCGCTCGGCAGTGTTACCTTGAGGCTGATTTTCCATGAACGCCAAGCAGAAATCCCGCCACTGTGAGCTGACAACAGAGAGCTGAGAGCCAAAATCAACACACTGGCTGATACAGTGTGCGTTTATGTGTGTGTGTGTGTGTGTGTGTGTGTGTGTGTGTGTGTGTGTGTGTGTGTGTGTGTGTGTGTGTGTTTGTGTATGT
>JAQQZR010000033.1:8316234-8346465 GCA_030068235.1 Notoglanidium macrostoma
AAAGGCACCCTGGGTGACCCGGGGATCGAACCCAGGACCTTCTTGCTGTGAGGCGACAGTGCTAACCACCACACCACTATGTCGCCAGCGATGATAAACATACATGATCATAAACAGACATACATGACCATAAACAAACATGATCATAAACTTCATCATAAACAAACATGATCATACACAGAAACACAGGCACTGGTCCAAACACAGAAAATGAGGAACAAGGCTTAGAACGTAACAAAGCAGAATGCACTATAAGACTTCATAACTAAACAAAGATGCAACAGGGTATAACTAGACAAAGTAATCAAGGGCTGAACAGAGAACAAAGGAGAACAATATGCTCCAATGACAGGAAAGGATGGAGACACGACTGGAATCAAAACAAAGACACATGTCAAAACAAAACCACATGACAAATTCAAAACACAACCACAAAAAACAGCACTTATAGCACTTTGAACCACATCGTAGACTGCAAGGGGGATCTGTCACAATTGCATAGGATTTTCCAATTTACTGCTAGCATATTTCCATAGTGTAAGATGTACTCAGTTTTTCTTGTCATTAAAAACATCGAATTCATAATATTATGAATACTTAAAGTAAGCAAGCAAATAAATAAATAAATAAATAAATAAATAAATGAATATGTTAATTAATTTGTAAAAAAGAACGACCAATACGAGATAAGCTAGTACAGTGGTGCAGTGGTTAGCACTGTTGCCTCTCAGTAGAAGACCCTGGGTTCAATCTCCAAGCCACCTTTCTGTGTGGAGTTTGCATGTTCTCACTGAGTCTGTGTGGGTTTCCTCCCACAGTCGTAAGATGGTGGTGTGCACAGATGCAGCAGCTTAGTGCTCCTGATGATGTACTGCAATTTTTTGTACAAAAAATGTTAAATGACAATAAAGGCATCTTATTCTATTCTATACTAACAATAAATGATCTATCAGATTAACCCATCCATGGCAGAGGTGTGCACCACAACTAAATGTTATTGCATGTTTCTACACATATTTTTAATACAGTGGTCTCCAAATCCTTAAAGGTAACATGCTGCATAATTTAGTCATGGCCAGTTCCCACTTCCCAGACAGGTCTCCCCTATCACACGACAGCTACTAGCAAATGATTCCCTTCCCCCTTCTCTTCCTCCCCGTCCTCCGAGGCACATGAAGCCAGCCTACAGTATCTTTTCAAACTGCTGTACATGCAGTGTAACACGGCGCTGTAACACTCTCTGAGGGACGAGCTATCTAACCACTTCCATGTGTATGAGCTCACAAATATCCATGACAAAGGACAAAGTATGCCACCCTTCCATCATTGAGATCAAAGGAATTCATGAGCTCCCAGCCACAAATCATCAGGATTTGAACTAGCAATCTCCAGATAGGGCAAATGCTTTACTGTTGTGCTACTACATACTGCATTTTTAAATAAAATGTAAACCCCATCTTCCAAGGGAATCTTTTGCTAGTATGCCAACCAATTCCTGTACATTAATCACCAATAACTGTTCTGTTCCCCTGATCCACTTTTTTGGTGAATCCTATATTCCCACCTTACAAAATATAAAAAAGTAAATTCCTCTCAGTCTAGTTTAGTTGTCTGCTTGAGCCTGAGCCTGTTTGCCCGTTGATATATTTGCCCTCTCTTATTTTGACCATCTCTGCACTATTAAGTCTCTGCCTCCCCTTGACAAAGTCTTGAATTAAACAACCCCTTACTAAGTTCCAAGCCCCCTTATATCATCAGAGATCCTGCCAAGACTGTTATATTATCCACATTATTGCCTTTTTACCTTTACATGTTACATTCGGGAAATTGTGTGTATGTTGTGGTGGGATAGAGGTTGACGTAAGAACCAAGTATGATTAAAACTATACTATACTATACTCAGATCTTGTAACACTGTTGATATTTGGTGCTGTAAGATGATATGCAGCATGTAGGCATCCAGATGTCAGGGAAACCTCTAGCCATCTCTTTTATTCCTGCATTGTGCGTTCAGAAGTTAAAACTGGCCTTAATGGAGATATTGAGCTTAGACAAATTGCAGAGGTAGGCCAATGGTTCTCTAATGAAGCATAACAGTAAAAACAATGCATTTTATTACTCTGTGTTTATTAACCTTGTATAAACATTTATATGATTAATAAATTCTGTATAAAACAGCAATGTAATCAGTTAAGTATATATGAAAAAATACTGATAGTCATAAATCAGCTCTTAAAGTATTGTACACCGTATGTTGTGTTTACAGTACAGTACAGTGTCAGTTGTATGGTGGTGCAAGCAGCATTGATTGAGAGTTATTGACAAGCCTTATGGCCTGAGAATAAAAACTGTTCCTTAGCCACGTGGTTCTTGACTTTACACTCATGTAATGATGGTAGGAGTGTAAACAGGCTGTGTTGGGGGTGGGATCTGCCCTTGATGATCTTGTGGGCTCTCCTGGAGACCCTGGTGTTGTAAATGTCCGATGGGAAGGCTACTCCTAAGATGGTCTGAGTAGTTCTAATTACTTGCTGAAGGGCCTTTTGTTCCCGAGCAGAACAACTTCTAAACCAGACTGTGATGCTGCTGGAATATTCTCAATGGTACCCCTGTAGAAGTTACTCAGAATATTTGCTGGCACACCAAACTCAGGAAGTTTAGACGCTGCTGGGAGTTCCTTATTAGATGTTTTGTATTGTGGGATCAGGTGATATCTTCACTGATGTGAACAGCATGGACTTTGAAGGTCATGTCAGTCTCACCGATGTAAAGTGGTCTGTCCTCATTTTTGGGTTGGTAGTTATTTCCTTGGTTTTGTTATAGTTATACTTATTTTGTTATAGTTTACTATGTGGTTATAGTATATGCTATCTTGTCCCACCCAGTGATCGGGCTAATGACTGTAGTATCATCTGCAGTTGATGATGCTGGTTTAGGTTTGGGAAGCAACATAGTCATATGTGAAGGGAAAGAGGGTTTGTGTTACTTTTGCTGTAAAATAAATACTGTAGATATAGCTATTTTACAGTGCTAAAAGCAAATGCTGTTCTGTTCAGTAGAAATCTAGAGATATTAACCGTGGGAACCCACTTCCTCTGGGAAAAATTGCTACCCATGGAGAAATGTATGATGGCCCAATCCTGTGTTGTGGCATGACCATAATAAGATGACACAGAGGCAAACTCTGTAGAAAAACCACAACCATGAAACCGAAATAATGAAATTCAGCTATACAATTCAACCAGTGGTTTTTTTGTAGGGTCTTTCCAGATGATTATTAAAGAGAAACTTCAATTACTGAGCTAATGTATTCTTTCTGTGTTTATTAAAAAAAACTGACAAGTGGTTACTGTAGGAAATGGCCCTTTTCCAGATGCCATTTCCTCTTTAATATTTTAATTATTCCACTATATGTTTAATCTGCTTTTAAATAAATTTTCAGACTGTTGACTTGGCCTACAAATAAACATTGTAGGAGGACAACAAAAAATAAAGAACTGTGATAACAGATTTGTTTTGATTGGCTTCTTAGAATATGTTTAAAATAAGGTTTCAGGGCCTGAGGAGAATAATTTATTTCCGTTACAGAGACATTTCCACTTTCCCGGATGCCTGTCATGTGGAGGGGCAGATATGAATTCTCTGTGCACAATAACACATCTAAGCAAAAAGCCTTTATTATAGACTGACCCTAACTTTGACAGCTCTCCTGGGAGTAATAATGTATGTAGCACATTTTACTCTTGAGCCACTATGAACACAATGTAAACAGTCGGCTCTGGGAAGCGTGTCAAAACTGCTTGACCTCAAAAGAAAGTGTGATATTCCTCTAACAATCTTAGCTTAAATGAGTAATCCCCATAACTACCATATTATATTATACCCACATGTTGGGTATGTAACCCACATGTGTCTGTTGGTACAGCTTAACAACTTGATAATTTATGATTTATTATGATTGCGTAATTACAGATAATGGCTTTATAATGCATATTGCATATTGTAATTACATTAACATTATAGTTGTTTCATAATCTGGATAAGAAGTCGTATTTTTTTCTTTGTTCATTCGTGGAAAACCAATTGGGTCTTACGTAATACAAAAGTGATGTCCAGAAATGGCATGTGCAGAGAGGAGAATGTTCTCTTCTTAGTCCTTGACAAGGGTTCCATGTTTCTAATGGTGATATTTCCTGTAAAGCCACCAAAGTACACACAAAGTTTTGTGAAGTCTTGTTTTGAAACTGCGAACTTTATATAAAACACTAAAACAAACCCACGACTCGAGTCAGAAAGTCTTTGACAGATAGTGGAATTCTCTAAACCGGCTGATACATTCTTCCACAGTCCTTAAGAATCATCAAAGCCCAAAGCAAATCAGCACGGCTTCACTGCAATTCGTTGTTTCCTGCTGGTTTATTGCTGGACTACTAGAACTACCTGAGCATGTCATATATCTCTGTGCTAACACCAGTGCTGTAAAGGAGGGCATGAGAATTACAATGCTCTTTCACACAGTGTGTATGATTATTTTCTAACACATTTTGAGAAAAGATAACTATGAACTCAAAAAATGGATCAGTGTACTCCTCCAAATTTAACAAAATAATAAATGTTAAAAGACGATGTTAAAGAAAGCCAGAACTGGTACTTTTAAAAGGTAATAATACAGTAATGTGAGCCAGTAATTATATTCTCTCTGAACTCTCTCAATCTCCCTCCCTCATGTCTTCTGGTTAAGAGAATGGCCTGGTCCAGAGACAGATGTTTTTAATTGTCCTACGTGGCTCTAGAAAAGTGAAAACTGGCACCAATTTTGTTGGGGAAAATTGATACTGTGCTTGTCTCTAATAAAACATCACTCCAAACAAAGCCACAGGGCTTTAAAAGTAACCTTTACATCTGCACACAAGAAGGAAGGGACCTGAAACAAATAATGAAGAAAATTCTTCAGTTCTACATTCACCACTTCCAAGTTCATTAATTTTCCCCGCCTTTGATTATGGCAGTCAGCTTATGTTAATTCCCTTTAGGCTGACCAGCACAAAGTCATCTCCCTATTATGACTGAAAAACTGGCCAAAAACAGATTTGTGTTTCTAAGGTAGCCTAGTAACCCCCAGACATGATAGACCTCCTCATGGTTAACTTTTTCATACACTCTGATATTGTTTTTATTGTTTCTAGGATTTTCTACCATTATATACAATCACTCAATGGACAGTGACACAATTTTCATAATTTTACCTCTGTACACTACCACAATGGATTTGAAGCAATCAAAGTGTGATTGAAGTATAGACTTTCAGTTTTAATTCATGGGGTTTAACAAAAACATTGCATAAACTGTTTAGGAATTGCAGATTTATGCAGTCCTTCAATTCTCACATGTTGAAAAGTAATTGGACAAACTAACATAATTATAAATATAAGGATTTTTTTAATCCTTTACAGTCGATGACTGCCTGAAGTCTGGAACCCATAGACATCACCAAGTACTGAGTTCTCACCTTTGAGATCAGGTCTTCAGTTGCTGCTTGTTTGTGGGTCTTTGTGCCTTCAGTTTTTTCTTTAATAAATGAAAAGCATGTTCAATTGGGTTGAGGTCAGGTGACTGGCATTTAAAAACACTCCTTTTCTTTGCCTTAAGATGTTTGCCTTATCCATCTGTACTTTGAAGGGCTGTCCTATACATTTTGCATAATCTGATGGAATCTGAGCATAAACAATAAACTATAAACTTAGTTTATTCATCCTGGTACTTCTATCAGCAGTCACATCATCAATAAACACCAGTGACCCAGTTCCACTTGCAGCAATACGTGCTCAAGTCCACCATGTTTGTGGTGTGGTATTCTTTGGATCATGAGACCTTCCTTTCCTTCTCCACACTCTTCTCTTCCTATCGTTCTGGTACAATCTAATCTTGGTTTCATCTGTTTAAAGAATCTTGTTTCAGAACTGGGTATGATTTTTAGATTTTTAGGGGTGGCACGGTGGTGCAAGTGGTTAGCACTGTTGCCTCACAGCAAGAAGGTCGATCCCCAGGTCACCCAGAGTGCTTTTCTGTGCGGACTTTGCATGTTCTCTCCGTGCATGCGTGGGTTTCCTCCCACAGTCCAAAGACATGCAGATTAGGTCAACTGGCTGCTCTAAATTGCCAAAAGGTGTGGATGAGAGCGTGTGGTTGTTTGTCTATGTTGGCCCTGTGGTGGACTGGCGACCTGCCCAGAGTGCACCCCGCCTCTCACCCGAAGATGCTGGGATTGGCTCCAGCTCCCCCCGAGACCCAGATGGTTAAAGCGGTATAGATAATGGATGGTCTTTCTGTTATTGAGCGTTACCAGTCATTACCCTCTGCATTTAAATTCATGAAGGGATATGTAGACTTTGACAATGACATGCCTGCCTCCTTGAGAGAGTTCTTGACTTGGCTAGATGTTGTGAAGGGGTTTTTCTTCACCAAGAAAAGAATTCTGCGACCATCCACTTTAATTGTCTTCCATGGTCTTCCAGGCTTTTTGGTGGTGCTGAGCTTGCCAATAATTCCATCTTTTTAAGAATTCAACAAATTGTTGATTTTGTCACTCATAAAGTTTCTGCTATCTCTCTGATTTGTCTGTTTTGCTTTTTCAGCCTACTAATGGTCTCCTACACTTGCATTGACACCTCTTTGCAATGTATATTGAGAGCTAGCAAATGCAAATGTAAAACTTGAAATCAACTCCAGACCTTTTATCTCCTTAATTTGACTGTTTAACAGTCAAATATCCAGTTAATTTTCGAGCCTGTGAAAAAGGGGCTATGTAAAAAATGGCTGCAATTCCTAAATGGTTAATGCGATATTTTTGTTAAACCCCTTGAATTAATGCTGAAGTGTTCAATCACAACTTGTGGTGGTGTACAGAGGAAAATTTACAAAAATTGTGTTGCTGTCCAAATACTTATAGACCCAACTATTGTTCCCACTAAATAAAGACTTCAATAGAGTTTTAATTACTGAATACCTAATACATGATTTTTTTTTAAGGTCACTGAGATATATCATTAGTGAAGGACACTATTTTCCCAGACATATGTGTACTGTTTTAGTCTTCAGGAGTTTGTAATACTGGCAGGCTTATCATTATCATTTGCCAGAATAACACTCTGGGAAGATCACTTTCTCTTATCCATCTGATTCACATGCAAACCTCTCTGTGACTAAAATTTTCGCTGTCAAGATTCCTATTTATTATACACAAACAAGATGACTAGACATCCTCTTTTGCTGGAATTGACCTATTTTAGGTCTAAAAAGATTCCAAATTTTTACAAACATTGGAGTGTCTAGACATCCTCTTTTGCTAGAATTGTCCTTTTTTTGGTCTAAAATATCCATCTGGGTAGGTTTGATAATACTCCTAAAAAATCTTTCAAGCAGCATAACTTGGTAGTGTGCATACTGTAAAGTGATAACTATGGCAGACGAACACAGTAGCATTATGAGTGCCAAAAGACGATGTAAATTAGAAACATGTTTTAAAAAAAATAAGCAAACCTGATTTCATAATGGACAAAACAACAACAGCCAAAAGGTATTAACAACTCAGAACTCGTTTCACATGGAGAAACTCTGACATTTTGTACTATATGTAGTTCAGAAAACTACAGGCATTCCTGAACAGAAATATATTTTTCTTGCACACCAAATGGCCAACAGTATGTATGCACCTGACAATTACACCAATTTGAGCATCCCATTCCAGATTTAGTCCCTGCTTTGCTGTTATAACAACCTGCACTCTTCTGGGAAAGCTTTCCACTATATTTTGGAACATGGCTATGGGGATTTCCACCCATTTGGCTGCAAGAACAAAAGTGAGGTCAAGCACTGATGTTGGGCAAGAAGGTCTGGGGAGCAGTCAGCATTCCAATTCATGTCAAAGGTGTTCAGTGGGTTTGTTATTTACACAATTTACCACATTACCACCTTACCTTCAAATAACCTGTAGTATAACTGACTGAACATAGAGGCTGTACCCACGCTAATATGTGTTAGTTTAATATGCTAATATGTGTTAAACAAAAACGACGTTCATCCAGACAAGCATTTTAGTTCCACATCAGAAATAATCTCTGTCCACATGCCTGAAATGGCATATCATGACCATTCATATACACTTGTTCATGCACTTGCTGGTATAAACAGGAAGCAGTTTATCTACTCTGCAGTTGGTTGCCTAGTTGCATATCGCTCAAATAATAGCTTGCCTCCTGCGCCTGTAGACACTTGTAGCATTATAAAATGCAGATTTTACCTGCACAGCCGCTGCTAGCAAAGACAACCAGGTCAGCAAAGCTTGTAATTTGTTATCCATGTTGCATTCACCACTGGCAGTCAAGGCTGATGCGTTTGTTTTCTTCCAGAAAAGGGTCACGTGATAAGAGAGTGACGAATCAGAGAAAGATTCACATCCCATTATGACTGAAAAGACTCAAACAGGTGAGTGTCTGCATCATTGTTTCCAAAAGCCTCCGTTTTCAATTATCCACACTAAAATAACTCCAAAGTAGTATGGATGCCAGGCATAAATGTAGCAAAAGTGATGCATTTTAAAACTAAAACATATTAGCTTGGACAAAACATCAGATAATACCGTCTGTTAGCAAGGGCTAAACTTTTAGCAAATGAAATTTTGTTTCATTGTTCTTATACTACTGTAGACACGCTTTTAGAGAATCCTGTTTAAAAACAATTGCAGAACATTGTGCCTCACTGTATCTTATATAAGTTAAATACAAACTTAAACACAATGTTGCTGTGGACTTTCTGTATCTTTTGTACACTTGGCAAGTGATGCTGGGGCTTGTTTGAGGGAGTACACTTGTATGACCCTTGGCCATGACAACTTCTGCCACTGAGGGCCAAGCACATCTGGCACTGTTTATCTGAGCCAGGGATAAACAATACAGGCAACATAAATGTGGGTTACCAGGAAGAGAGGTGAAAAGCTTGGTGTTCAAATTAATGGTAACCAAACCGAGGCAATAAACATCTGTTCTGTGTAATGCCGCTGCTCTCTACACTTCTTAATCAGCCATAGAGCACAGTGACCAGACACACAGTGACCACTGAAGCTCAAAGTGACTGGACTAAAGGAATGGAGGATTAAATATGATGTAAGCTTCAGCTTACTCACTGTTGAACTCAGTGATCAAAAGATGAAAAGATCTTTTCGATAGCCAGCCCTTCAGCAATATGGACTGCTCTCAAAAACAATGAGACCACATGCAATACTCAAAATGAAAAAGAAACCTAAAAACAGTTGGACATCCTTAACTGCAGTAGGTTGTGTTGTATTTAATCTGATCATGTTTGCTGTTCATTTGTTTACCTGGTAACTATCTAGTATTATGATAGGTCCTTTCCAATTTGAAAGTGCATGTGAACGTGCATCAAACTTTCCTTACTGCAACTTTTGAGAAATCGCACTGATTTATGCCACATTTACAGTAGTAAAAGGGCATTGTCTTCCATTGCATTACCAGGAACTTTGATTCTCAGAGGCTAAAATAATCCCTCCTATGGGACTACCTGCGTCAGACCCCACCAGGCTATATGCGCAGCAAACACATTTCTCTGATTCATGACTAATGCTCTTCGCTTCATTATTTACCATCACTGACTCAGTCAATCTGATTTATGTTTGGTAAGCACCAAGTGTTCCCTTTCAAGCACAGTTGCCTGAGCTTTGCTGTGGGAATACAATGAAGCCAGTCCATTCTGAACCAATTAATAGCAGGGGGGGTTAGTGAAACACTACAGTACAGAACATCTGCTGTCAATACAGCCACAACTGTAGTAAATGAATGCAAGCTTTCTCTTGTTCTGCAGACATTTATGTTGTTTAGAAAGATCTGTGCAGCTCCCTGCCAAATGTCAGTGAGGAACTACAGTAACTGTGGTTGGACAGTATACATGTTAATTACAGGGAGTGATAAATTATATATTTATTTCAAGAGCTTAGATGACGACCACTGAGCTGAGAATTCATAATCATCAATTCTGTATGCTACCGTATGAGCCTGATATTCCTTGAACTACATAACAGTTTCACTGTAGACTGTAGATCCAACAAGCTCCATCATTTGGCCCATGGAACCAAGGACAATAGAGGTCAGTTCCATAATGCAGTTCTGATTTCACAGTGTTTGGCTTTTTTGTTGTGTTAAGTCTCAACACCCTTAATGAGAAGCATGGATTAAAGATTACACTCCAATTTTCTTTATCTCATGATTTCATAATTAATTTGTAAGCATCAGTGCAACGACCCACTCATAACTGTCATCTGTGTAAATCTTTCACCAGCTGAGGTGACCCTGACATTGTATAGGGATTCAGTATCAAAGGTCCACTTGATCTTCCATGACTATTAATACGGAGTAATGAAGTTTAGGCATCTAATACAGGGGCAGCTTCAGGACACAAGATGAGCATTAATCCTTAATCTAAAGTTACTCTAAACTACAGTATATATTTAGAAAGCCTATTAAGTATATTAGCCAAAGTGCTACTTAGTGGGGCCCATATTTTAAAAAGTAAAACAATGTTTAGAGCATGACTTTCAGACCAGCTCAGTGCTAATGTATTCCTTATGAGTAAAGATCAGCATAAAGCCTCATATGGAGAAAGCCTCCATTAACATATTAGCAATCAGTAATTGCATGGCCAAGTTGTTACAAGAAGCAACATTGTGGTAAAACAATGCCCAGGTTCATCTCCACTTGCTCTCTAAGGAAGTACACCCCTCTAAGAAGCATTAAATATAACCTAACCTGGGACCTGAGAAAGAGTTGCCATTTTATTAATTGTGAAGCACCATGTCTGAATTTCCACTAAGCAATTTAGAGTACACTGTTTTCCTTCCACCTCCCAAACACATTTCTGGTAGGTCGATTGGCTACATTAAATTGTCCTAGGTGTTTGAGGCCCTTTGACTGATTTCCCATTCAGGGAGTGTTTCTGCCACAGGCCCAGTGCTCTCAGATCCACCATGACCCTTGCCAGGATACTGTAAGTGCTTACTGAACGTTAATGAAGGGATGAAGGGGTGGACGATGATGATGATGAGATGAGATTTTTTTCATAATTTCATAATTGATGTAATTCTATTTTAACAGTGGGATGAAAGTTAATGCACTTATCAATCATATTTGTGTGTTTGTCTGTTTATACCAGCTTAATTTAATATACTGTGTGATGTCCTATACTGAGTAGCACACCATTATATATTCTGTTGTTTACACAGTAGAAATATATAGAGTTTGTATTGTATGATATATGTTTTGTATGTTACAACATGTTTTGGTATATACTATATGATTCACCACCCACTTTAAGAGGAACACATGTACACCTGCTCATTTGTGCAGTTATCCAATCAGCCAACCATGCTGAAGCAGCACAATGCATAAAATCATGCAGATACTGGTCAAGAGCTTCAGTTAATGATCACATCAAACTTCAGAGTAGGGAAAAAGTGTGATCTCTGTGATTTGCCATGGTGGCTGCATATAAGCTACATGCAATTTTTTTATTTTTGGGCCTGGGTTGGCTGGAGAGATGCACAGGTCAGATGGAAGAAGCTGATCACAGGACCACCATAGCCTGGACACTCTCTCAAAGCTGGGGCTTATTCTAAGTGGTCAGAAGAGACAAGAAAGCCATGTAAGGTTGCCAAAAGGTGCGCTAGTCTGATAAGACCAAAATTGAGCTTTCTGGCCTCGGCACAACCCTTTGTTACTTTTGGCACAAATGTAAAATATTCATCAACTTGCCTTTATCATCCCCACAGTGAAGCATGGTGGTAGTAGCATCTTATCGTGGGAATGATTTTCATCCATAAGGACTGGGAAACTGGGCAAAATGAATGCAGCCAAATGAAGGGCAATCCTAGAATAAAACTTGCTACAGTCTATAAGAGGATTGAGACTTGGGAAGAGATTCATTTTATAACAGAACAGCAATCCTAAGCATTCAGCCAAAGCTAGACTGAAGTAGTTCAAAACCAAGAACTTAAATGTTTCAAAGTGGTTCAATCAAAGCCCAGACCTCAATCTGATTGAGAATCTGTGGCAAAACTTGAAAATAATTTTTCACCAATGGTCTCTATCTAATCTCACAGAGGTTCAGTAATTTTGCCAAGATAAATGTTTAAATATATCAGGATCCAGATGTGTAATGCTAATATCCCAGAAGACTTGCAGATGTAATTTCAGTACTAGCCAACTGCCTTTAAAAAAATAACCTTTCTGTAACAGTAAAAGATATCTACACCTTCAAATGTTAGACATGTGTAAATCAAAAGATAAAAATCCCAATTATATCCATTTATTTCATTATATCCAACAAAATGTTGTTCTACCCATGCAAGACTTTGTCAATTTTTATGTTTGGCAGGGGTGTTGACAGCATCTACCCCAATAGTAAAACTAGGAATGCTGTACCTCATACCATTTCAGTCTTGGCTGAATGCTCAGCTACTGTCAGCAATATCACAAAAGCATGTGTCGGTATTGGTGAGAAGTGTATGCATATATACCCTGAGTTGATTGTCCAGGGCTTATTTCCTCCTTTGAGATATTCTCTTAGATGTCTCCCCGATGGAAATAATAAGAATATATATCTCCCAGCAAGGCTGAGGGTGTGTGGGAAAACCTGAAAGTATAACAAAAATCGAAAAACCAGGCACAATGTCAGTATATCAACATTCTCAAAAAATGAAAACTGTGAGCCTGGCACTGCAGGGGTTTCTCAGAAACCCCTTAAAGGATCACATATATTAGTGTGGACCAACAACACCAGAGGGGTATTTTACACCAAACACCAGGGAGGCACTCATTCGCGAGGGGTGTTGAGACCCTCATATTCATCAAACCTACTGTCCCAGATGAATAGGTCACTGTGGACTTTTCTAAAAGGTATGGAATGTTTCAGACCCTCTCGTAAAACAGTGATTCAACAAGTGCTCAAGACAGGAAGTTGAAGTGACCAGTTGAGGATTAGTGACCCACTGTTTCTGTGCTATGAGGAGCACCATATGGGGGATCTGTTGTTTAAAGCCATTGGGTAAAGAAAGTGATTGCACAAGCTTACTTTAATACAGATCAAGAAGTGCCCGCCTCCATTATATACTATTCCATTATATACTTGATTAATTTTCATACTCAGTAGCCGAAAGAGCAATATCAGCAGCTTGAGTGATTTTCTTCCTCATTAGGAAGTGGTATTATTACTTTGAATGATTCTCACACTCAATAATAAGCAGTATTACCACTTCAAATCATTCTCTTTCTCATTATGAAGAAATATTAATACTTCAGTGATCACTTTCCTTATTAGAAAGTAGTATTATCACTTGAATGGTTCTCTTCCTCATTATGCTGCAGTATTAAGACCAAGTCATGCTCAGGCTCAATAAAGCATGGTATTGACACAATGTAGGTGGTGTTTATTACCTGCTTAATTACAGCAGATACATGGCCTCCACTATTTTTGAAGGAAACCACCTGGCACCCTTGAACAAAAGGATGTAGAACAGAACATACGCACACGTAATCTTAAAACTGTGTGGAGTACTGCTAGGGCCAACTGGGTCACTTGGGCTGACAAGAATGTCCAGAGGATGATATGTCATACAAGTGAAGTCATGGTCATGGAAATGAATGACTAGTTATGTATTATTAGTTATACCTCTCTGCATTCATAGAATCACGGAGGTACAGTATATCCAACCATCCATTTTGCAAATGTGAACAAGAAGGAGGGTTTTGTTCCCTTTTCAAGTAATTGGATGAGAGAAAGGAAAATTCCAGGTGGGCACTATGGGCCATATTCAGAGATGAGTTAAGCATTTAATACAAAATTGCAGAGATCAGAATTCAGACCAACAGATCTATTCAGAGCTTTTCAGGTAGTTGTGCAAGAGTTACATGCATAGGAGTTTGCCTAAAACAAAGGCCCGTCTCAGTTATGCATTATTCTGACCTTAGACTGAAGCTCGTCTTTTACTGACTGAAGTGGGGAACATTGTCTAATCTAAATGCCACTGTCTGATAGTTTATAATCACAATATCTCTCTCTGAAATGTATGTTTTGGCCTGTAGATACACTCAAATAACACTGAAATACCACAGAACATTGTTATTAACTACTTACATATAACACTATTAACTGGTAGTGATTTTAATTGATCTAAGATGTTGCTGATCTGGAGAATTAAATTTTCTTCAGATGAAGTTATGCCTTAACTTAATGTGAAATGTGAGTGTAGCAGGTTATTCTTCAAGCTGGAAGACTGCTCCTTTTCTTTGCAATAGAGCACATCAAATTATCAAAAGTGTTGTAATTGTATTATTAAATCAACAACCAAAAATCACCAATTAAGGCATGATAAATAGTTTATATCCTTGGCACACATTCACATTTCATGACCTCTATTTACTTAATTGTGGCAACTTTATGTTTTGCACACAGTTAAGGATATGTGCCCAATATATAAAAAATGCAGATAAATAGCATGTACTGGTAATAAAGTGCTATGTTATACATTTCTGAATAATGAGGGTGAAAGCTATATTGTTAAATTAAACCAAATTTTCAGTATTGATGTGATCATTCCAATATGGTTTGTGTTAGATTTTTATGATGTTTCAGATGCTTGCCATCTTCTCATTCATACATCATATTAGACATTTAAAAAAATTATATTTAAATTGTCTCCTTCACAGCATGTGCTTGTGTTTAGACACAAAGTGGTCTAAACACTATTGAAAATTGGTTATATTGGTTATGTCAACTCAACAAAAATCTTTATATAGGAATGAACTATATAAAGTTAATATGCTTAATCTGAATGGGGAGGCCAATAAATGCATGACTTGACTCTGAATACATAGAGCATTCCCCACATGAACACTGACATAACTTTTGGACTAAAGTCACCAAGTTTAAATATGTCCCTGTATTAGCAACTTGTCCACCATCCAACTATGGGCCGATAAAAAATTATCACCGAGACATGTAATCTTCTTGTCCTGGGCTGCTGTGTGAATGAGTCTCTGGGAAACAGATGTGATTAGTGATTCGTTTATGACACAAAGCATATGAAGATCTAGACACAGGAGAGGTAAGAGTCATAACATGATCCAGAGCAGGATGTGTGTTGCCTTTAGTATATGAATAATGTTGGCTATTAGCCTTAAAGCACTTACATGTCATACTCGGTATGAACTAGCGGCCAGCTCACAACTTAGCTGTGCAACATTCAAACTGTGACGTCAAAGCATGTTAGTCATAGGCCTGGAAGTCTTGTGGGCGGACCACCATAGCACATCATGTGGTTCGTCACTAATGACTTAGTTCAGCAGACGTGGTGTAATGCATACCTTCCCCTCTTTATTCTAACTGGGTGTTTCCTACTCTGTAGCGGAACTCTTTATCTCTTTACGATATTTTATCCTGTTTCAGGTCCTTTACCCCTTATACTTTCAGACAGTGGGTTTAGTCTTACATTCCTCATTCTGGCAAGTACATACTTTGCTATGAATTTCACTGTAGTTACTGAATAATAGTTAATGTATAACTGGATAATAAGTTGAGAGCGCTCCCATCTTCCACATAGTTCTAAAGAATGATGGACATCAATCATGCTGTCTTTATCTAATTACACTTTTGAAACATGAGATATAGTCAGCACATTTTATGGTGCTGCGACTAATAAACAGAGCTCTTATTGTTATGTTATTGCACACAGATTTGAATATCTTTAAGTTATAAGCTTAAAAAAGCTGAGCAGGAGGTGGAGCAGGACCCACGTCCAGACAACGTGAGTATGTCCATGTTTCTCCCACATCCTGTGTTTAGTCCCATGTGGACTGCATAAACCAGGCTTACCCTGACCCTGAACACTCACAGCAGTTTCTCAGGAGGGCTCCCATTACTCACAATCACTCCTTGACAGCGTGTGCCCCCTTTCCATGCTGCCTCCAAGCCTGCAGTCTTGGAGGAGCCAGAAAGGAGCCAGTCTCCTTTTCTTTCTTTCTTTCTTTCTTTCGATTGATTGTGGTCATGACAGCCTTATTCCAGAGTCTACATTTAAAATTAAATTTGTTAAATACAATCAAGAGCTAATAGAACTTATGCACATGCCTGTTGAAACCACATATTAGGTGGAATACAGCTCTAATAAAGGAAATGACCAAGGATTTCTCCATTCCAACACTGTGAATCATTCAGTGCAAAAAACCTTTCACCATGTGCAATTTTATTTAATTTGGCATGGAATACACTTGAAAAAATTAGTTTAAGAGATACTGTCTGTAGTCAAAATAGTTTCACTCTCACAGTTACTAACTGTTTGTCTAGTGCTCATTCAGTGTTTGGTTGCTTACCTGCTTTTAGGAACAGATTAAGACCCCACTTTAGTTTATGTTGCTAATGACAGTGTAGGTACACATAGACTATACATGCTAATATAATTTAACTACTGTGGAAATACAGTGAGGTCCAAAAATCTGAGAGCATGGGTGAAAATACTTTTACTTTGTATTCTATTCTAATTTAATACAACTATTTTCATTGCAACGTATATAAGTGACAACAACTTGAGTGAAAAGTAGAATCCTCTAAATACTCGCATGAATATCAGAGCTTTGTAATATTTAGTATGTCCCCTTTTCACTTTAATGATAACGTGCACTTCAGCTGGCATGGACAACACAAGTCTATGCAAAACCTTATGGTCCATTTTAGATCAAATACATCGGAGTGTCATATGAACATATACTTTAATAGAAGAGATAAAGATATTTATTATTAAAAATTTATTAAAGAGATTTAATAGAATAGGCTTGAGGAAAACCTGACCTTTTGTACAAAGCAGTTATCCTGGTCAATATCACAAATATGCTTAGATTTAAATGTGGTCCTAGAAATATTGCAGAGTATTAAATATTCAAGATATTAAACGTTTACTTTTTTGGTTTCAATATTTTAAAATTCTAAAACTTTCTCTTAATCTGCAATTTTAAATAAATAAAAATAAATAAACAAGTGAATCGACTTTTTTTTTCATGTAAGTACACAAACATACAATGACAGCTGTTACTGTATGACATTCTCTGTCAGATAATACACATGTAATAGGATGAGGGTAATTATATTTACATGACCTCACCTGCTTTTCCAATAAAATTTTTCTTTATGTTCATTTGTTTTCATTCAGCTTATGTAACCTCTGTTAAATGAAAGATCAGGCTTTAAACCACATGTAATTTAATAATGCTTAAATACCATCTATACAGGAAGTGTAACTGTTATTAAATTACTATACAATATTATCAGATGGGAACACAGCAAAGAAGGCTGAACTGATACCAATCGATAATCAAAAGACATCTACATAAAGTGTAACTTGTTTCTAATTACTTTGCAATATTTGTAGTAAATTAGTACCCCACAGAACACAAACTGACAACACCTAGTATGTCATGTCCCAGGAACTGAACAATTCATAGGTTTTTGCTGTGTTCTGACAAAACTGCCAAAAGTTGATACATACCATATGTGTAATCCATCTGTAACTGTTCCTAGATCTGCAGCAATGACCACGGTGTATTTGTGTGTATAATTTATAGACATGAGAGACACTTAATATAAAGTGATACAGACTTAAGAGATGTGGTTTAGTATGGCTTTGAGACAGTATCTCTTACCTTAGTGTTATTATTATGAAACAGACAGGACAAGGCTTTTCAAATTGGTGGCGAAAACATACAGTATATGAAAGCTTGGAAAAGGCATTAGAAATGCTAATAAGCTCTTAATGCAAAGCATCTAAATGAACTCATTGGCTGTAACCGAGGCTTTAGGCTTGCTGTGCCTTGCAGGCTATAGGCAGGTATTTGCAGAGGTGAAGACATGAAAATCAACATTTTCCTCAATATGGAAATCATGAAGTAAGGCTGAAATAAAACAGTATCACTTCTTTGTGAGCGGTAGCACAGTGGTGTAGTGAGTAGCGTTGCCACCTTACAGCTTTAGGGTCCTCGGTTTGACCCTAAACTCGGGTTAATGTCTGGGCAGAGTTTTGCATGTTCTATATTGGAACATATTCAAAGTTGGACACTGAAAAAATTACATCAGCATTTTACACAGAGAAAGTTACTCATAAACAGAGACAGGTTACACATACGCTTAAGTTGATTTTCTGGGCACCCCATTCAGATTATGCAAATTACTTGCATGCAGTTCTTGAGATGACGTGTCAGAGATGGCGTTTTTCAGTAACATCTAGACCAACACCATTAAACACAAGCACTTGGTTTCAAGCTTGAAAAAACTGAAGGATAGAAAATGCTGACTATGCTTTTTCAAAACATAAATACCAGTGTGGCATATTGTGGTCACATCACACTGTCAAACAGTGCCATATAACTCGCGTGAACCAATATTATCTATTTTTCATCATTAGAACAACTGTAAATGAATATTGTGTTTGTACTTTCATAAAACAAAGGAGCTTACAGATAATGACAAATCTAAGCAGATTTAGCAATGAGAATGTGTAACAGAATGTGTAATGTGATTTCCCCTCTACTGTCAATGTATTGTTGCATGACACATACGCTGATGTTCTTCAGCATGCAGAATACCACGGTCCTATTTTGCTGTGGTCTGCTTGATAATTATACACACATTTTCTCACGATGCTCTGGAGCCAGTAAGAGATGCTCCTGGCTCTGAGACTCAGATATAGTAATGGCATTCGCTTCTTAGCGGCCAAAACAAATATTTGACCACGCTGTGTGGCTGCATGCTGCACAATAGGTATTTTTTCTTCTCCCCTGCTCACTTCTGCCATGATAATTGATGGAGTGAAAATCTCTGCAGGATCTGTTTTTTAGCCTGGCCTTCATGTTTATTTCTCACAAATGAGTAATTGAGTGTGGGTGTAAATGTGTAAATCTTGCTCATGCTTGCACATGCCTTGCTAGTGTACAGCTAGAAAAATATAATATATTTTTTTTCTTTTATAAGCCTTTGTAGCTGAGTCTCACAGAAGCCTTCAGGCTCTGAAGTTTACAGCATCAGTATTTTGGGGTTGTATGATGTTAATGTCCTGAAATAAAGGATTGAGGTTGGACAGGTAAAAATGTCCAACATCTGGAAAATTCAGATAGGCACAGAATTGGCTGCATTTGGTGGCCCCTGGGGAGGCTGTGGAAATACGACTCGCCTTTGAAAGTCACAGGCTTGTCTATTAAATCAGAGCTTCCTCTGTTCATCCTATCACTCAGTGCAGGACTGATGAGCAGAATTTCTCAGCTTCTAACTGTAGACAATAAAGGTTTATCACTAAAAATAAGAATGGTCTGTATTTATTTAGAAAATGGGCTCTTGTTGGTTTAAGTACATTCACCTATTTAACAACACCACTATCTCACACTTGGATGACGCTTGACGGCTGTAGCATGTATTTCCAACTGCAGAGTTTACTTGGGAATCCACAGAGATCTTATATGGTTTATGAGTTAACAGATTTCAGAGATGAGACTAATGGCCGTGGGTATTGTGCCATGATGATGATATAAGGCTGGTCCTGTACTAATATATGTGTCTTCTTCTGAGCTGTTTGTGTGACTTATGTTAGGAGGGTTTTTATTAGCCTTTCTAGGAATTTATGATTTGTTCTACAGACTCTTGACATTTAACAGATCTACTGTGGCTCCGAAAATTGTTAGATTTGTTAGAAAATCTTGGTGTGTGTGCTTTAACAACAGCTGTTTGTTCAGTTTCTACACAACAGTTTAATTATCATGTTCAGGTTTAACCGTTGTTACAGATGGATTTTCTAGATGACCTCATCTCATCTCATCTCATCTCATCTCATAAAGCTCCAGTTAAAAACAGTTACTGTACACGCTTCACAATACACAACTTGGCATGACATTTAGTCCTAACTATAGAAGTTTCCACCAGTGTTTCCCTGATCTCCCACACTGCCTGTTAGCATACCACAATGAAATTATGGCAAAAATGGGTCAAAGAGAGCTCTACTGCACAGAGCTGGAAAGAAAATGCCTGTTGTATCCTTGTTCCCTTTTAAATATGCAAATGTAATTCCATAACCTTTTGAACAAAATAGGAAAAATGACAAATACTACCATAACACAACATATTAAAAAGCAGTACTTTCCATCTTTTCTGAATGCCCCTCTTCTCAGATGAGTTATCAGTTCATCCAGTTCATTCACTGCAATCAATACACTTATTTGTTATATTCCTTTCCAGTGGTTCTGTCTACCGACCTAATGACATTCCCTTACACAGTGTGTGTGTGCGGGCAAAGGGACAAAATGAGTGTAACCAGAGGGAGGCCCAGCTGGTGTGCGGTGTCCCCATCTGCAGCTCAAACACACACACACACACTCTCACACACACAGCTGGCAATGCCTAAGCCACTAATCCAGTTCCAGTCAGGCCTCGGAGTGGAGCAGGGCCCCCATTTTCTTGCATTTTCAACTCCACCTATATCCGGACTTCTGTTATGGGTGGTCATCTACATTGCTTCCAGTGACACATGCTCAGTAATGAACTTCCCCAAAGTGGTTAAATCAGTTTAATCATGGAGTCTTATGAGTAATCGTCTGCAGTTTGTCTGAAGCTTTGATTTCATTTATAATTGTCATTTAAGATCTTTTGGACAGCGTTTTAGTAATTCTCCTGTCAGTGTACTGTGTCTTTTATGTATCTCTATAATTGTCATACTGTCTTGTGGATGACTGTAAATGGTGCAGTGAGGCATCTGTTAAATTAAACTGGAGAAGGTGATAGTTTAAGACCAATGTTCTAAATACATGATACTGACACATGGTGCTTCAGCATGAGGATCTCTTTCTCTCCAATAAGCAATTTCCTCACAAAACAAGCATCTGTTTCCCACTCAATCATTGAGAGTCATTTTGTGCTTTGAACTGTCTTCATGTACTTGGTAAAAATAACTAAAACAGGTCCTCCTGCACCGTAGCTTCCTCTAAGCACGCTTTGTTTCTTTTTTGAGTCACTTACCTAATGTTCCATAATTACTCTGTTGAAAATCTGGCAGAAGTTGTTTTAAAACCTTGACTGTTCTGGATACAATGGCTTCTGAGGGCTTTCTGACTTCTTAGTAGAAATATCTAATAGAAATATAATAATAAAATAAATGTCCTTGGTGGAGCAGTGTTGTCACGACAAGGCAGAAGCAGTTTGAATGCAGATGCAGAGTTGTGAGAGTGTCAGAGGAGTGAATGTGTCAGGTGTGGGAGTGAACATGACATGTGTTTAGTTTGCCTGGCATTGATATCAGAACAGACCATTTTGTCTACATCCATATTGGGTGGTGATTATTGCAGTGGGTCACTGACCTTGCAGGAGCTTCCTATCGCCCTTAAGATAAAGGGGGTACGCCTTCTTATGTTGTTAGGATGATTAGCAATGTCATTTCAGCATTTCTATTGGAAGAATCATGTTTCTCATTCACCCAGTATTCCTTTACACCCTGCTACAAACTTAATAATATATGCTATCAGTTATTATATGTATTTTCATTGTCAAGACATTGTCATAAAGGCTTATGTATGAAATTTTGTTTCCAAGACAAACATAAATGAAGTTAACGCCCATGTATAGATTTATTTTGGAATCAAAATGCATGCTTATTTTGCTTTATCAATGGGAGATTACAGTGATGTCACAGGGAGCAAAATTGGCCATGATCTATTTGTGAAAGAGCTGGTATACTCTCTCCTCTCTCAATCAAAGTGACATTAGCCAATCATGGCTGTCTTATGTGGAAGAGGGCGGATAGCATGTTACAGTCCTCTGTTACACACTGTGATGTGAAGATAATGTGGCTGGCTTCACATTTCTTGGAGAAAGCCCCCAAAAGTTTTCACGCTCCTCGGATGGAAATTGTCATGAACTGGCCAGTCGGTGGAAAATGACGGATGACCATATTGAGGAGAAGCTGAACAAATTGAGGAGAAAAATTATAACTGTTTTAATCAAGTAGTTTTTGTTGAAACTACATGCAACCCAGAGTTAACCTCATGTGAATACTGGGAGAACATGGGATTGAACCATTGACCCTGGAGCTGTGAGGTGGCAATGCTTATAAGTATTTAAGTGTCATTTTTGGTCATGGTGTTGCATTTTGGGGTGAAAATTGGAATGTGATTCTTCTATTTATATAATACCCTATTATTAGGTTTTTTTTTCTATTTTTATTATTATCTTGATATACACAGTCTTTTGAGTAACTGAATCTCAGTGCACATGACAAATAAACCTTGAATCTATTGCAGTTACTTAGCTATCTCATTTTGTCATTTATAATTTAACTGACTGATAGCACTTGCATGTAGAAGAACACTCTAACCCCCGTGTTCATCTGAGGCTTTCTCTGTTCTTCCTGCAACTACTCTCAGTTAGCTCTGCTTCTACTTGGATTGCACTCTACCTCAGGTAATAATCATGTGAAAGTGAAATCAAGTAAATTGTAAATGTAGTTTTCACATTATTGATTATTGGTTCATGAGTTCAAATGTTTATCTTGGCAAAGCCCTCCCAACACTTTCCCTCAGTATTACCCTGAAATGATAGACTGTGCCTTTAAAGTCTAGTACGGTAGAATCTTCTTTCCAAAGATCTTTCTTTCAAACTGAGCAGATGTTTGTGTCTTTAACAGTATACACATCGTGATGAGGAAACAGTACTAGTGTTCTCTGTGATCAGAGTCCAAACAGTTCTGGTGATGTCATGGGTGTCAAAGTCACTTTGATAACAATGGCTCATATGGCCCCAAAGTGGAAAAAACAGACACTGATAATCAATGTGGAGGCTGGTAGGGCCTAGGGGCCTGGTGGTCTCAGTTATGTGAGACTTCCTTTGCTGGATATGACCTTTGCAACTTCAGTGATTATAACAAGTCATGGAAACAATGGCACAATAGCACTGATTACAAATATTATGTAGCGCTTTTCATTCAGGCATGTTATTTCTGAAATTTGAGGCTAAATAATACTGAGGGTCACCTTTTGCCTAGTTCTCAATCTTTTTCTGAGCATCTGCACACAATTTCATTCACTTTTGCACACTAGCCAGGCTCTAGAGCAATATAACACAGTGTGCTGTTTGGTCGTGATGCAAGCACTACACATGTCTATTTATCCTTTGCCAGGCATTGCTGTTAGGGAATATGCTGTGCGGGTGATGTAGAGAGCTTGTCCCCTGATGGAATACACAGAGTTGACATGTATTCTTTATTAATATTATGGGCCTGTATAGTGTTTAAATTACAGAACAAGGCTGCTAATCTGGAAGTCATGGCAGGTTTACAGGGACATCATTCTGGTAATTCTGGACAAAAATGCATCATAACATATTATGTTACAGAACATGTTTGGCACTTCTTTCACATGTGCACTTACAGTGTCAGATTGTATCACAAAGGTAATAGAAATAAAAATGCTTAGCTTTTATAGGTTATAGGTCATTTCCGCATATTTGTTTTGGTATTTTCAAATTAATATTACTATCTTATAGCAGCAGCTCATTTGTAATTTTTCTATGCTTATATTTTTTTAATACAAAGTACTAGATACTTGATGCCTTTCTAACTCGGAATATCACTGCAGATATTTATAGTGCCGTGTCTCGAATCATGAGCAAAAGGTATTATACAATTACAAAAGCAAAGTATCAGACTCTAACTTCATGTCATTTATTCTATAGTTAATATCATCAGTATCATCATGCTGTCATGGTATTGAATTTCAAAAACAACCAAAGTATACATATTCAAGATACACTGAATAACAGGAGCCAGACAAAAATCTATTTTTTTTTACATTTAAAAATGTTTTTCAGTAAAAAAAAATGCTTCAACCATAGAGGGTGTGTGCTTAGGCAGCTTATTTATAGAAGTCAATGATTTCATGTCATTTGATTTAGTATGTCATGTGTTTAGGCCCACAAAGATAGAAATACCTGACAGTTTTGACCTCTGACGGTTTTGACCTTTGGCTGCTCCCTTCAAGGAAAACAGCAGTTTTTATTTTAAAAAAGCCAAAGATTTCCTTTTGGTTACTGAGGTTAAGGTTAGATTTAAGTGTAGGCATAGGATTAATTAGCTGCATTAATGATTGTCATTTGAAGGTTCCCATAAGGATAGTAAGACAAGCGTTTGTGTGTGTTTGTGTGTTTGTGTGTGTGTGGTCACACAAGTGCATTGTGAGACACAGGCAGGGGGCTGACACACTCCATTGGAGGTGTCAGAGCCGGAGTGAAGAGGCAAGGGTCAGACAGGGCTACACGCTAAATGATGACAACAACATCACTGTCTTACAGGGCTGTAAAAAAATGGAACTCTGGATAGATGCCAGGGTCCAAACTTAAGATTAAAAACAATATAAAAAAATCAAGCATATAAAAAAAAAGAGTCAGTAAAAAGTACAGTAAAAAAAATGCTTTAGTGTGTGCTTAGTCATCTTATTTAAAGAAGGTTTATTAAAACACAGGTAGTCAAATCCAAAATGTGAGGCAAAAATCAATGTCAAAAAACAGGCGATGGTCAGGCGAGCAGCAAACAACATGAACTAGGCAAAAAGCAAAAATACAAGAATCCAAAAGACAGAACAAGATCATAAACACCGGCAGAGCTAAGTGTAACAAAGGCTTGGTAAGTTCAGGCACATGTACACTGAACATTGCTTAGTAGTTTGTGAATGGAAAACAGAAACCAGTGGCGGTGACTGGGAAAAGGTGTATGTAATCTGTAGTCATGTGACTGTTAGCATGCAAGCATGTGTGTGTTAGGAGTCATAGTCCATGGCAGCCATGTATGTATGCCTCAGTGTGTTCTGGGTAGATTCTTTCCTATATGTGAGGTTTCCTATATATATAATTAACATTACAGTTATTTCATAAAGGGAAGATTGGTAGACTAAAATAATAATAATAATAACCATTTAAACAATTTTCTGTCCTCTGGGTACCTCCTCTCTTTTTTAGAAAAAAATATCACATTTAGCAATGTAATTTCAGAAACAAAATCATTTGGTGGTTCTTATAGCCAAGAAGTAATCAAGATAGCCAAGATTGTCATCAAAATGTTTTAGATCCATGAAAGTGACAATATTTACGCAAGTAACACATGTGTCTGGAGTGATTAACCATTTGCTTTTGAAGATTTAATGAAGTAAATATGAAAGTTTGCAGAAACCTTTGGACTGACTAAACTATACGTAACTACAGTAATGAGATTCTTCTACTTTATGACTAAATACTACTGTCAAAAAGGTGAACTGGCAAGTTAAGGAGCACTCCCAGTGTACAATATGATCAATCAGACCTATCAGACACTTAGGCAAAAAAGAACAATGAATTGGTTCTCAGCCTTAGTTTTTGGCACACCATTTGATTTTAAGATTTTTTTTTTTTACCCTGTGCAGGTTTAACTCATCAGCTTTTTTTTTAACTAATTATCCTGAACTGGCACATGCTTATGGACTATGTTGATATGCGTGATTGACAGAATAGTCACTAGAGATATTCAGATTGAAGGAATTATGTCTAATGTCTATTTGATTTTCCAGTCATAGCAGTTCTTCCTAGAAAAAGTTGGTGTACAGTAGATCCAGATGTGCCCAGGTTGTACCCTGCCACTCGCCTGAAGTCAGCTGGGATTGGCTCCAGCTCCCCCAAAACCCTGAGGGATAAGCAGTATAGATAATGGATGGATGAATGGATAGCTCCAGATGTAGAGTGGAGCCCAGAAAGTCTGCTAATACATCCTTCTCTGCTCTCCAGAGTCTCCTCACTCTTACAAGGGTGAAACCAGGACAATTACATGATACACCCAGCAAATTGTTTCCATCTTTAGAGAGAGGAAACAATCAAGAATAAGTTATGACACAGGTGTAGAGAAGGTTTATGGATACTCATTGTTGGCAGCCAATTAAATAGTGCTACGTTTATAAGACACATACAATACTTCAGGGTATGTGTTCCAGTCTTCTGAAAAGCTTTTTATTAGGATAATGGTGCTTTCTGATTTACTGAACATCTGCTCTATTTTGATTTCAGCATTTGGCAGTTTAAAATGAACAAAACCTGTATTTTTTAAAAGGTATAAACATGTGTAGCATAATAAGTAAGAAATAACACTTTCTGGACCATGCTGTTATACCAAAATAATATATGCTGGGGTGGTTTGATGCAGCACAGCACGAAGTGTATTATTCTGTACATTCCACAATGATTTGACAATAATTTTGAAATTGAAAAAATCATGTTTTTTAACTGTTTGTAGTTGCATTAAAGACTGAACGACAGCAGAAACCAGAAAGCACAAATTTTTCTGTGTCCTGAAGACTTTCCCATGTTACACGAAACCTAAAAATACAGATACCACGAATCCTTCTATAAATGATACATAAACATCTTAACATATTAACAACAACAACAACAACAACAAAACCACTTAAATAAACAATTGTATGTTTTTCTTCATTAAAGGTCCATTATGTAAGATTTAGGGGGATCTATTAAAAGAAATTGAATGTATTATTCATAAATATATTTTCATTAACGTATAATTAATGTATATAACGTAAAACCTGAAAATATGAATTGTTGGGTTTGGTAAGCTTAAAATGTGAGCCCTTTATATTTACTTAGGGCGCGGGGCCACCTCTACAGAGTTGCCATGTTGCACTGCTACAGTAGACCAGAACAGACAAACCTCTAGAGAGCACTTTCTGCGTTTTGTGTTTTTATAAGTGGCAGTGTAAATCCATAAGAATGCACTGGATGGATGACAAAGAAGAAGAAAGGAAGACAAGGAAGTGGAAATAAGAAGAATCAGTGTTTGCTGGTGCTGGCTAACAAGTTTGAGAACCCAAATTTGGAAAAGTAAAGGATCACACTTATTATTTAGCAAGGAAAAAGCAAGGGAGTGTTAACATAAGTACTTGGAATTACACAACAGGCACCAGACGGCCACCATATGTTCTAATACACCCTAGGAAAGGGAGGAGTAAGGGAGGGGCATTCACACTTTAACAAAAAAAAAACGTTTTTAATCTGCTTAGTTCTATCCTGTTTACTAGTTTAATTAATGTGGAGAGTTCACCATAGAAGTTTCTGTGAATGAGCTGTTCTTATTAATAGCAATGTAGGAACAAGCACATTAATAATAATCATTTATGGAACTGCTGTCGGTTTAATAAAAAATATATGCTTCTTATTAGAGAATTCAGCCAGACTCTGGTATTTATTACATTTTTGCTTGTTTCACTAGTAAGATATATAATTGGAGATGGGTGGGAATCTATTCTCTATCTATGTGTGTGTGTTTGGGGACCACAAAGATAGAAATACCTGACAGTTTCGACCTCTGATGGTTTTTGACCTTTGGCTGCTCCCTACAAGGAAAACAGCAGTTTTTATTTAAAAAAGCCAAAGATTTCCTTTTGGTTACTGAGGTTAAGGTTAGATTTAAGTGTAGGCATAGGATTAATTAGCTACATTAATGATTGTAATTTGAAGGTTCTCAGGGATAGTAAGATAAGTGTGTGTATGTGTGTGTGTGGTCACATAAGTGTAGTGTGAGACACAGGCAGGAGGCTGACACTCTCCACTGGAGGTCTCAGAGCCGGAGTAAAGAGGCAAGGGTCAGACAGGGTCGCATGCTGAATGATGACAGCGACATCACTGTCTAGTAGGACTGTTATAAATACCTGAAACTCTGGATTCAGATAGCAGGGTCCAATATTCAGATTAAAAACAACAAATTTAAAAACAAGCAAAAAAACCCAATATAGGAAATAGAATTCCTGACCACTGCTAAGAATGTGATTATCTGATATAGAGTATATGTTAGTTTAAATTGCATTACAACTAGCAATCACAAGTCTGACTTCTTGTCAGCAACTAAACATTTGTCTCTTTTTAAAATAGAAAACAGACACTATCAATGGCTTATCTAACACTACCATTAAAGTCTCACATCTAGGACAGCACTTGGATTTAGCCTGCAGATATTCCCCTTCCTAAGGCTGCGTCTTGCCCTTAAAAGGAAGTTCTTTAACATTTTTACTATCCCATCCACAAGAAAAGATCATTAACTTAGTTTTTATTTATTTGCTATTGTAAATTTTCCATTATAATTTATATATATAAGGTTTAATAAGCAAGACACCCCATGCACTAGAAACTCACAATGCTCAAATGACTCTTTCTTTTCCAGCAACATTACAGAGAAGTCATGTTTAGCCACCAGAGGACCCAGGCACAGTGGGCTTATCTTGTTCCGGTGCTGGCTACTGTACAAAGCTTTTCTTATCAGTGGTTGTAAGCCGTGGGTGACTTGGGTTCTAATTCTCATGGTGGTTATCAGGTAAAGTGGGTGACAGGAATGGCTGCTCTTGCAGATAGCACAACCCAGGCAGATAGAGACATAAGTTTAGATATATCTTGCATCCTGTTGTCTCATCTGATGACGCCCAATTAGCCGTCAGTGATTGGATGAGACAGGTACACGTCAAGGAGAAAGTGTGTTATTTTTGTGTGTAATACAGTCACTGGAACAACACATTAAAGTCCATAAAAGAAATACAGAATTTCTATTTTCAAATAAAGCAGTTTAGTTTGTTTATACAAAGAACTACAATAACTAGAAGTTCAAATACAAAGAAAAACCAACATGAAACAAATGTATGAGTTTATGGCATATTTAAAACTGTGACAGAGTATTTGATTTATAATCACTGGCCTGTAGATTTAGAGTCCTGAGTACTGGCCCACGTAGGTACCATATGTACCATATTAATCTGCAGGGTAGTGTGTCCAAAATGGTATTATTCACTGACAACCTTTGTCATAAGAGGCAATGTTTTATACTGGGAATTGTGGGAAAACAAGACTTTTCTAGTTTGAAAAAAGAGCCTTAATGTTCTTTTCTTTGAAAATGGCTGGAAATAAAGTGCTATCTCCAGTGAGCAATAAACATAAAATTGAGAGTCGTCTAAATGTAGCCAGTAATCTTTTCTGGCATTTATTTACTATGTTTCCAATGTGTTTTCCTTTTTTTTATTCAATATCCATGTTGAAATGTTAAATAGATACTTTAAGGGAAAAATAAAATACTGCATACTGAAAATAGCCCAAACTCCTGTCGTATGCCTTCATCCTGTCTCCTGCGACTTCAATTGTGCCACAGCTCACCAAACCACAGGCCACAAATTTTATTTAATTTCTCAAGCTAAATTTTTTTTTTCCACTAATGCAAAGTTGAAATTTGTCAAACCCTGCAGGAGAACACAAAAAAAGACTAGCTGGAAATGATTTCATTGGGACTTCTAAGAATTATTAGGAAACTCTTTCCATTGTTGCCTATTGGCTTATAGGTTTATGGGGTGGCCCATACCTGCATTACCAAGACTTTACTATTTCTGGTAAAGGGAGCTTTGAGTTTCTAAAGGGAGCTACATATATCAAAGATAAATTAACTTAGCCATTATCCATTCAGGAATTGACTTTAATCAGAGGTTATTTCCCACAAGCTTTAAAATCTGTATAGTAAAAGAAACAAGGAGTAAATTAAAAGGAATGTAAATATAAAAGAATTAAAAATAAACAAAAAATTAAGTTATGTAAATTAAAAGAAATCATGGAAGTAGAAATATAAAAAGTCTCTTAGATTAAGTGTTGAACCAAGATGAATTTTAGCTGCATGTGCCTGCAGAAGTCCTGCTTGCAATTATGTGGCATGAAGTGGCTTCCTTATTTATTGGCAAGATTTACTCTAGCACATCCTGCAGTGTTCATATTGGTGAGGAACCGATATTCCCCTGTCCAAGTCCATCATTGTCTAAAAATCATTTCTGTGAAGTCCTGTCTTTGTCACTCACAGCATTTAGCACATCCCAGAGTATCCAAAACAGATTTAATTTCAAGTCAAGTCAAGTCATGTGGCTTTTATTGTCATTTCAACATATACATGTGGTACAGTGTACATTGAAACGAGACAACGTTTCTCAAGGATCAAGGTGCTATATACAGTGCATCCGGAAAGTATTCACAGCGCATCACTTTTCCCACATTTTGTTATGTTACAGCCTTATTCCAAAATGGATTAAATTCATT
>JAQQZR010000033.1:8354590-8370471 GCA_030068235.1 Notoglanidium macrostoma
CCCAGGGTGTACCCCGCCTCTCGCCCGAAGATGCTGGGATTGGCTCCAGCTTCCCCGCGACCCAGACAGATAAAGCGTTATAGATAATGGATGGATGGATGTTAAGTTCTGGCAAAAGTCAGGTCATCCGCCCTCTTTAAACAGTGCATTTTATGAAATCTTTTAGAATCTTGAGGAAGCCAAAATCTCACTAAAAAAAAGTAGAACTGTCCCTCCTTTTAAATTTTTTAGCAATTAAAAAATAAAAGTTTTAACTTATGCAATTAAGTAAATGCCATGTTTTCATGTTAAAACTAACTATTACTTATCCAAAACCGCTAGATGATATTTGTTTCAAAGCAACTCTGCTGCTTTGCCTGAAAACATCATTCAGTCTTTAAGTTCGCTTGTCGTATGCATGTGTCATGTTATTCATTTAAAGAAACTGGCAAACAAATCCAAAATGTGAAGCAAGAAGACAATCAGGAACAGGCAAATAGTCAGGTGATCAGCAACAGTAAAAAAATTCAAAAACCAGGTAACAAGACAAGATCAAATCCAAAATATCCAAACACAGAATTAAAGGCTTGATAAGTTCAGGTATGGCACACTGAGCATTACTTTGCAATTGAAGCAGTGTTGAATGTCTTTTAGGTGTGTTGATTAGAAGTCAGCTGAGTATGAATATGATAATGAACTGAAGTGCTGGGGATTATAGTCCATGTTTGTAGGCCACGGTGTCTTCTGGGAAGCGGAGTTTCTGAAGGACTTTACTGCTTCTTGGCCCACTACTGGGATGAGGACCTGGCTGTTCTGACTGCTTGGTGTTGAAGTCTTGGCAGATTAGGGGGTCAGGAACATCATGTGACAGAATCCAACATGTTGCTCAGGGCCGTAGCCATTGCATTCGATGAGGAACTCCAACTTGGGTGGGGTAGTGTGGTAGGGGAAACATTGGATGCTAGTCAACTATGGTGTGGCAGGTCCAGCTTGATTACATAATGTCATTGATGCGACAGAGGATCTTGTATGGGCTGACGTATCTTGCGTCGAGCTTCTTGCAACCTTGAGTGTTTTTAATGTCCTTGGTTGACAACCATTCATGGTCACCAGGCTGAAAGTCTGGGTTTTCTCCTTAATGCTGGTGAGCAAATTCCTTGTTTCACTGGCCACCCGTTCTAAGTGCCTATGTGCATTTTCCCACACTTGCTCACTTCACTTACTGCAGGTGAGTCTGTGGGGTTAGTATTACAGGTGAACAGGGTGGCTGATAAACAAGTAGACACACTGGAAAGGCTTCAATTGTGTGACTGAGTGGTGCAATGAAAACAGGGTGCATTCAGACCATGGGAGAAAGTGAGCCCAATCCTCCTGGTTTTCAGGGCAAAGTTCTCAGAAGTTCAACCAATTTCCTGATTCACCCGTTCCACTTTTCCATTAGCCTGTTGATGGTAACCAGAAGTGAACCTTAGAAAGACTCCCAGCTTCTCCATAAAGCTAGCCCAGACCTTGGAGGTGAACTGTGTGCCTTGATCACTGACAATGTCTTTAGGAATTCACATGTGTAAAGAAAGGTTTGGTAGTTTCAAAGAAAGCGGGCAGGCCTGACAGGGGGACAGGGACAGTGATGAAATATATGGAAATGTGGGACCAAGGTTTCTGAGTTGTGGGTAGAATAGGAGCTTACCTTCTAAAAAGATGTATGTGCCTGGGCACAAGCAGCGCATGACAAGATGTGGGGGGGACTTGTTGTAATGTTGTGTGGGTGGTCTTTTTGTCAACATCCCAAGTTAATACTCTTACAAAGCTGGTGGAGAGCAGTATGGGTGTTGGTCTCTGATACTTGTTTTCAGTGGGTTGGAGGCAGGACAGAGAGTCAGTTTTGTACGAGAATGTGAACCAAAAAGGGCAAAGAACAAAGACCACTGAACTTGGTGAGAGTTCAGGTGCTCGGCAGTTTTCAGGTACTAGAGATTCTTATGGTCAGTGAAGATTGTGATGGGATGGGCTGCTCCTTGGATGGGTCTGGATGTAATGATGTAAGATGGGAGTGGTGGTGAAGGTGGTTTTGAACTTCTTGATGGCTTTATCTGTTCCTGGATTCCACACCAGATGCTTGGGTCTCTTCTTTAATAGGGACCTAAGGGCTGTAGAGATGGAACCAAAGCCTCTAATGAATGCTTGATAGAAGTTGGCAAAACCCAGTAATCTTTGAAGCTCCTTGACAGTCTTGGGAGTGGGCCATTCTGTGACTGCCACATAGGGTTAGGTTAACTTCCTGAGAGGGTAAGTAGATTCAAATGTTGTCAATATAAGCAATCATATATTTTCCCAGCATGTCCTTGATGAAACGTTGGAAGACAGAGGGGACGCAAGAGAGTCATGATGGAGTACTCGTGACCAGTAATTGACCAGAGGCAGCACTAAATGCCATCTTCCATTCATCAACCTCTCCAATACAAACAAGTTTGTAAGCACTGCGTAGATCAATTTTTGTGAATATTTCTAGGTTTCTTTTCCCTTGAGTGACCATTAACTCTCAATCTCATTCAGTGATATAAAAGAAACACTAAGACTATGAAACATGAATGAGAAACAGTGAAGCTAGGCAACTAAATAAAGAGGAAATGAATAAAGGTGACTATGACTAAAGACTGACAAGGAGTGCTATACAATATGTGACTTAAATACCTGTGCTAATTACATCATGATGTGATTCAGGTGCTTGTAGTCATGTGACATGCAATTGCTTGTGGGTCAAGTGCTGTATTGGCACTACCATGACACATATAAGTAAGTCAGATATCCCTCACCTCAGAGACTCACTTGTACAATGATGACTCCATGTTTTAATGCTGATAGGTGCTAAATGGTTTTTGATGCCAAATCATTCATCAATACAGTAACAGCTCAAGTTCAGGAATCTCATCCAGAGGTGGTGACCACTGGCAAACACCTGTGCTGTATAGAAAGTGGCACTTACAGATGTCCCACTACAGTTTGCACCTTGGTTGTAGAGTGATGCCATGTGTTTCTATAAACACTATTACCTTAGAATCAGTTTGTTAGACCTGTAGTCATTACAGAAAGAAGGACAAATCTCCACCTTTTCTATGCATGTTTTTTCTGTGTGCAAGCTTTATTTGAGAGAAAAAATAATGATTTAACCTGTGAAATACAGCATAATTTAACAAAACTGTCATATTAAAAGCCTGTTGTTAAGGAAGCTCTGAATTGCAAGTTGTAAAGAAAATGTCGATAATAAATTTGAATAACTCATATATATAACTCAATATTTAACACTGAAAAATCTATGATTAGGATCTACATATTTACTGTAATAACAGCATAAAACTTTTTTTTTCTCATTTTATCATTTGCAGTTCAGGTCTTCCGTTGGTGCATAAGCAAAATACTCTGATGACTAGCACTATTTCCGCTGATCAGGAATTTTCCCATGGAAGACCTAAGGCATTACTGTTAAATGGTAAGTGTTGCAATCATTTTTATCTTCCAGTTCACATTTAAAATCACAACCCTACAATCAACGTAATCTAAAGCAATGCTCAGCTCAACGGTTCAGTGGGATAAATGGAAATCTGTTTGTTGATGCATGAATCATAAATCCGCTGCTATTTTGCAAAGCTTAGATAGAAGCTGTTGGGACAGGGCTATGATGATGCATAACGTAGGGTGGTGGCCTGCATGCAATAAAATGGGTGCTCCGCCTTATCGCCTCCGCAACCCAGACAGATCATATTGTGACTGCCAAAAACAACAAAGCTTGAAACACTGAGAGTTGTGAAAAGGGCATGACTAAACCCCAATAAGACAGCTGCGCAACAATAAAGCACCCAAGCCATCTCCATAGCATAAAATATACCTTTTTATACCTTAAATTATTATAATACCTTATTATTTTTACCATTGAATATTTGGTTATAATAAACTGGTCAATGTACTGACGTATTGATGTTTAAAAATGTTTATTCATATAGACTGATTTACGAATATAAACTGACATACGAGTATAAACAATCAATCTAACAGCTGGGCAACAAGAACCGGTCAGTCACATGTTCCAATATTTTTAATCACTTGAAAAATAGGTGGGTTCAAACAAAAGGTGCCATGTTCTTTAACAAGTTTTTTTTGTTGATAAATTTAGATGTAAATATATAAGGAAAGGAAATGAATGCAAGGAAATGAAAAAAAGGATCCCATATTCATCTTTTGATCTCAAACCCAAATGTCTTGAGTGTTTGGCAAAAACAAAACAATTGTCCTTGCTATTCCAGTATTTTGAATGGGACTGTATTTAAGGTAGGCAAGTATTTAAGTGTTCGTGGCCATGTTATGTGAAATGATTTGGTTTTAGATAGAGTGGCATAGTGGCTAGCATTGCTGCCCCACAGTTTCAGAGTCCCTGGATTTATCTGGAGGTTACTGTTTAAGTTTACTGTCTGTCTGTTTTCTCCCTGCGGGCTTCATCTAAGTTCTTCAGTTTGTTCCCTCCTTCCAAAAACATACCAGTAGGTGGATTGGCAACTCTAAATTTCCTCTAGGTGTAAATGAGTGTATGTACATGGTGTCCCATGATTGGTTTATGCCCTAACCCAAGCCCAATGTTCCTGGGATTCAGTGTGACTGACCAGCATAAAGCATTACTATTATTTACTAAGATAATAAAATTAAGTAAAATGAGATGAAACAATATAAAACTTTTCACCAGTGTGGAAGAAATTTTCAAATGTTGTCACAGTGAAACAAAACATTGGAGTTTCTTTCTCACATTTGAATTAAAACTTACACAGTCTCATCTAAAGTGTAGTAGGAAACTTAAGGTATTTTTAATATACTTAAATTTTCAATAAAGCTTTGCAATTCAATAAGTAACAAGTAAGATATAAATAATATAAATAACAAATAACAAAAGTATAGCATTAACAGTGTCAAATATGATGTGACTTCATCTCTAAGTGCTGGCTAACCTGAGACCAGCTCAGACATCATCTACTGGGCCAACATGGCTCATTAAATTGGCCCATAAATGGTCTTACTGGTCCCTTAATATACAATAATCTCTGGTACCATATTAAAACATATATATTTTACCCTTTTTTCTATACCTTACTTTCATCTACTTTGTTTGGTTCAGCAAACTAGCCTTTTGAGCCACTGGTTGTGTAACATCATCTGCACGCCACATTTTTTTCTTTTTCTTGTGGCTTGGTTGGTACTTTCAATTTGTAGGTGTGAGCTCCCAAATATAGGATGAACACTAAGTCACTTGCAGCACTTTGAAGCCAGTGTCTCACTGTGAAAAACAGGTTTGGCCTCTGGATTTAGTATGCTAATGGGCGATGCTCTTATTAGAGGTGTTAATAGAAGCAGGGTGAGATGGGAAAATCCAGCTTGGCATGGGGCAAAATAAAGAAACAAGACTAGTATGAATTAATGTTAAAAACTTTGGCAGGTGGAATGTGCTCACTGTTCTGGCATCCCGGTAGTGAATGTACACATGAGTCATGATAATTGATGGCTTATTTATATCTATTTGCATTGGAAATTATGAGAGCACAATCACAAGCACAAGTGGTGGGATGATGGGAATGTGTATATAGAGGGACAGCTTGAAAACTTTTACAGATTTTACAGTTTACAGATTTAACTCTTTTAAGGGTGATCTTTAGTTGTAAAAATGGTGGTGGTTTAAATGCTAAATGCTGTAAGATTAAATGTTTTAGTAGTTATGTTACTGTTTTTATTATTAAATTTTTCTGAGTTTCAATCATTAAGTAAGTGCTTAGTAAGTAAGAACAGCATTTTCTAAGCATTGACTCATTCTTAATTTAATTGCAGATGCACATACATTCATTCATCCTTCTAAATCCACTTTAACCTGGTCAGAGCCCATACTTCAAACACTGGGCACAAGGAAGGTTTACACCCTGGAAAGGACACCAGTCCATCACCCAACACTGGGTTTTGAAACACAGCTCACTGGAGATAAGTGCACTCGCTTCTTGCAGTCCTGCGCTCCATTCACTGATTTCTATTTTAAATTATAGTTAACGTTTATTATATTACAGGGCTGAGAGAAGCGAACACACCTATCTCAGGTGTGCTGCGTTTTATTAACAGTAGACATTTCTGTTTTGTGCATTACTGCCACCAACTGTTCCTGTGTGGAATTGCATTCATCTATAATCTAATCGCCATTCTAAGCAACTGGTGACACTAGTGACAGGACACGGCACTTCAGGGGACCAATCGGATTTCAGAGGGGACCAGCGCCCCTCTGCCCCCCCACCTCAGATCTGCCCATGTCTTCATACAAAACTACATCCATTTATACCTGATTTATATTTTTGTTAACGCTTTAAGCATTCCTTTCATTATAAAGCTCTCCAGAGAAGGCGTTTGAAACAGATTTTCTGAACTCAAAGTAACATGATTTGAAAGATGGTTACAGCAGTAAATAAACAGCCAGTTTGCAACATTTCTGTCATTGTAAGGACTGGTGTCATGTGTATTTACTGTTTTCAAGTGGTCAACTTAATTTGTGCTCAGAAAAGAAGGACTACATGATCACAGTATTTTTATCTTTATGAAAAACATCTGGCTTGGATAATACACTCTTACAAAGTTTACACATACATTCTGAATAACATACCCAGGCTAACAAAGACAGCACTCATAGAGTGATACATTGAATACAATAAAAATACTACAGTAAATTAAATGATGTTGGCTGGATATCACACAAAAATCATTTTCTTCTTTAGTGAAAAACCCTACAACTTTCAAAACATTACCCCCACTGTAAGAGGTAGATAAGTTAACTAGTGTGAAATATCATCATGATATTAAAGGTACTATGAGCTATGATATTGAGCTGACAATTTTACATTAAAGGAGGAATATGATACATGGACAGAAAAGGGTAGAAAATAAATTAGCATTTGGGCTGAAATGAGAGCTTTAAAATACTTAGCAAAACCAGCTCTGGCATTATGTATGCTTTGGACCCTCACATATAAATGCTTTTATATGTATAAGGACTTTGCCCTCAGAATATTTAATGCTGAAACTTTCAGTACATAATTATGCATTTAGAATAATTTACAATCCTTGGTCTTAATGTTTTGTATATTTTCAGACACTAGTTCAACCCTAGAATCCCTTCAGGCAGTACTTTTACGTCCTGTCCACTCAAGTCGTTATTCAAATTCCAGAACATGAGCCAAAAGTAATGCTACACACTAGTGATTTCAGCCTCCAACCCCTTCCGCAAACACTGACTCAGTTTTGAGTGTGCATTTTCTGGGAAATACATGCAGCTGAATCATGTGCAATCTTGAGAGTAAGACAGCTTCATAGTAATCCTATGCAAGTAGAGCATAGATTAGAGCAGGGTAGGCTAGGACAATTATAGGCCTGTCTATACCATCTGATTCACATTTTCAAGCTGCATTTTTTTACTTTTTGAGACTGCTGGCAGTTCTATGCAGCACTTTGCTGCAAGAGGATACTAGTGGGTAAGGAAAGACTGGTAAAAGCTCCACAGTAATCTTTTCCACCAAATGTCTTCAGGTTTGTGATATTTGTAAAGCACCTAAGTGGTTTCACTGTCTGGTTATCCATTTGGCTTATCAAAGCTTAATGTGTGGGCCCTTAATATCAGAACTAATACACAAGCCTCTGGTGTTGTGCTCTAGCCACATAAAAAGTCTAGCCACATTCATCACCAAGGATTAAGTCTAAATCTAGTGGTCTCACTCTGACTTTTTATATCATCCACTTCTTAAAGGGATCCATATATGGACAAGTACCAAATTAGCCTCTGACGTTGCTCACTAACTTGGGGGTTGTGGCTAGTGCAATACCATCTTTATCACATCACAGACAGTGAAGTAATTGCTGCTTAATTCCTGCAAAAGGGGACAGGAAAGGTTCAGATGTTGGCTGAGTGTTTATACTCTTAAACAGCTGGTTTAAATCCCGCACTGTTCTTCTTAGATCATCGGAGCTGCAGTCCTCAGCCTTTAAGGTATTTCATTTTATTTAATGGATGTGTATAGTCAGTTAGTTACCTCTGTTGAATTGAGAAATGAGCAGGTCTGGCTGCTATAAATGAGATAAGTCATCCATCTCTTTCAAGGAAAAAAATACATAAAAAATAAGAGTCAATGTTCATAAGTAAGAATACACAGAATGATATGAAGTGAAGTCTGGGACTGATTCCTTTCTATTCCAGATTGTAGATTCACACAGCCCATTGTTAACAGCCATGTCAAGTGTATACACTTGATGAAAAGCATTGGGGCTAATTTATTTAAACCCTGCTTTGCTGACATATCCATAACATGTCAAAAGATAGCAAGTGTAATAAATAAGGTGCCTTACTTTCTTGATCACTGATGCTTTTGTCCCAACATTGTGCAATGAAAGTACAAATTACACAAAGAGAAAAAGTTGGCGTGGTTTGAACAAAAGTGCTGGCTAATGGCGAGCACAGCTTTTCTATTTACTATACTTTCTATTCTGAAGGGACACTACATGCAATTTGAAACACTTGAAATAGCATTCACAAATGAGAATGCAACAGGTAGCATTGCTGACTCACAGCTGACTCAAGGTCAATGCTCAGGGTCAATTCTGATTCAGGGTCAGTGCTAAATTCCTGAGCTTTGTTACCATCCATGCTTCTCCAGGGTATCTGGTTTCCTCCCACTTCCAAGAACATGCATATAGGTGGATTGGCAACACAAAATTGCTCCGTATTTCAGTGAGTGGGTTTTTCTTTGAGCCACCTGAACTAAAGGGCAATTATCTAACGATGCTGTTCATAGACTTCAGTTCAGCATTTAACACAATCAACAACTGATGGGCATGTTGAGCCTATTAGGTTTGAACACGTCCCTCTGCAACTGTGACTTTTTGACTGGGAGACCACAGCTTGTAAAGATCAGCAACACCACCTCCAGCACCACCACACTGAACCACACGCTTCCCAGGGCTACATGCTCAGTCCTGCACTGTTTACCCTGCTGAATCATGTTTGTTGTGCATAGTAAAGTTCATAGTACATCAAGTTTGCTTATGACACTACAGTTGTGGGCCTCATCGACAAAAATGATAAGTCAGTGTACAGAGAGGAAGTGAACCAGCACGCAGAATGGTGTAGAGGCAACAATCTATCTCTTAATATTGAAGATAAAAGAGATGATAGTTGACTTCAGGAGAATTCAAGTAGACCACTCACCACTGCATATGTGGAGAAAATCAAAAGCAGTGTTAATTTTGTCAGTGAAGGTTTTGACAATAAGTATTTGAATTATAACAACAACATAAATGAAAAAAAGATAACACAAATTGCGGTGAAATTTTTATGCCTTACAGGTAAAGATGAGACAAAATACATTATACGGACAAAAGGTTGTGGACACCTGATCACCACACCCATATATGTTTTTTGAACATCCCATTCCAGATTTAGTCCAGCCTTTGTAGTTATAAGCAACTCCACTTTTCTTGGAAGGCTTTCCACTAGATTTTGGAGCATGGCTGTGGGGATTTGTGTTTATTCAGCAACAAGAGCATTAGTGAGGTCAGGCACTGATGTTGGGTAAGGAGGCCTGGGGTGCAGTCAGCGTTCTAGTTTATCTCAAAAGTTTTCGGTGAAAACAGTGAAGCTGAGGTCAGGGCTCTGTGCATGACACTCAAATTTTTGGTTTGGGCCTTTTCATCCCAGTGAAGGGAAATTGTAATGCTAGAGCATACAAAGACAACTGTACACAGAGAACACTTGTGGGCTTCTAACTTTTTGCAATAGTTTGGGAAGAACCACTTATGGTTGTGATGGTCATGAGTCAACATACATTTGTCCATGTAGTGTAGCTGGCTCTGTTCAGGCAGACAACCTAGCTTAATTCTCAAGGGAATTTTTGCAGCAAGCATAAATATCATTCAGGTTTTTTTTATATTAATAATATATTTAAATTATACTACCTTCCCTGTTTCAAATTCCTGACCATATTTGGGAATTGAGGGTATGCGGCTAATGAGGCTTGGTAACATATTTCATAATACTCCTGGATTTTACAGGTATAAATCAGGTATGTATCAGGACAGACATGGCATTGGTCTGAATGAAGTAACATCTTTATGTGAAAACAGTGATCATCACCATCACAGTGTACAAAATGGCAACTTCACTAGATAACTAGCAAAACAGTAACAGTGTTGTGACTGTCTTGGTATGCATATGACAGACATCTAGACATATGGCATCTAGTGTGCATATGATATCTAGACTCTCAACACCCCCTGCCTAGCCAGGAACAACAGCTGCTGCATCTGCAAAACCACCAGCATTGCAGATGACCCCTGTCAGCCAACTCATAGACTCTACCTTATCCTGCCAGAATGCACAAAAGCATCCATGCTGCCACCACCAGACTCCACAACAGTTTCTTCCATGAGACAGTCAGATTACTCAACATTTGATTATCCAATGCTTACCTGGATTAATCAAACACCTAAGCCAGTTTAACTCGACACCTCTGCATCTCTGTATTCAACAGGTTCTATAAAGGTTAGGCTGTAACATTGCATAAATAACATTCCTATGATATTATGTAATAATGGTTTGTGTAGAACCCAGTGTGTGTGTGGAGAGGATGCAGGCAAATTGCAACAGAGTGGGTTGGGTTTCTTTTATCTTTCCCTTTTTTATCTTTTTTTTTAAGTTTGCTTCCCATAAAATGTAAAAATAAACCCAACATACCAAACAGGTGCCAAATACCAATGAGTTATCCAGCCAGTGGCATCCTTCATGTGGAGGAGCCATTGGAGGGGGGCTGGCAGTTGTAAGCAGAGCACTGGGTGCTCCTCCCCCTCCACCACCTGGAACAAAATAGTACCCAATTTTATGTCTGATGCTTCAGTCTGCAGAACAAAAGGGAAAGAGAAGTCAAGTGAGTTTGACTGTGGACCCTCACAAAGAGTCACTTTTACCTGGCAAAAAACATGTTTGCTCTGCTCTGTACAATGGCATTCCCTTTTAAGTGAGGTCAGTGAATGGTCTGGTGATTGAATAATTAGGTACAAACCTACAAAAATTGCCAACCAGCCCTAAGAAATGCCTCACCACCTTTTTTGGTCCTGGGCCTCGGGCAAGCCAAAATTTCTGCTGTCCTGTCAATTTGGGGACAGACCTGCCCATTGCCCAGGGGGAAGTCTAGATAGCATTATTCAACCTGTCTAATAGCACACTTTGTTGGCTTTGATGTCTTAAAGAATTTAGGATGATTCTTATGTGTTGTAGAATGCCACTGCCAATCTTTACTATAAATGATTATATTGCTTAAACAAGCAATGGCATATGCACTCTCCTGATGGAGTATTTTGTCCATGAGGCATTGATACATGGCCAGGGCTCCAAGCAAACTGAAAGGAAGAATGACAGTTAAGTATAAGCTAAATTGAAGATTGCAATAGACCTGCAATTTTTCTCGGGATATCAGAGTCAAAGGAATCTTCCAGTAGCCATCTAAATCTGGTGTCAGTTCAACCCCTAACAATTTGTATAGCTCATGTAGGGTCTGTGGCATGAACATTGTGCCTTGGTCACTCAGAATAGCTTTTGGTATCAGGTATTTGGAAGTTTACTCTCAAGTGCCTCCACAACATTGGCACAGAGGCAGTGCTTCCGAAAGTGCTTGCATAATCCATCAGAAAGTTATGTCCTCGTTCACTCCTCTATGAAAACTCTATAAAAGAGCCATTAAACCTTTGAGGATTACTAAGGAGCTGCATGTAAAAGCTTTTCCCTGCTTCACTTTGGCACTAACAATTGGGCATTTTTTTCTTTTATGTGATTGTACTGTGCCACTTGGTATAATTTAGACATAATTACTGCACAGAAACTGTATAGGTTCGTGAGCTTTCTGGCTAGATTATTTGACCCCAAATGACTTTCAGTGACCTGCCATCACCTTTTGCTTCACCTAACATTCACAGTAAAACTACCATTGTGGAAATGTTACTGTTAACAGCTTTGCAACTGATAATGTTGTGAGTTTTTGAAAAGATATAAAAGTATTCTCAAAACTTGACAAAATTGAGAAATGGAGCGGTGTCATCATGAATGAGTCAAAGGAAGCCAAATAAAGAGAATGAGCATAATTAGACAGATTTCCTGGTTATAGGATGCCAGAATAATGCAACAGAAAGACTAAAGAGAGAGTGAATGGGCTAAAACAGAAAGAAGTGCAGTTTCTTATTGGTGGAGCTGGTTAACAAGAGCAACATTGCAGACTGGCTTGAGTTCACAGAGCTGAAAGACTTACCAGCAGAGCTGAGCTCATACGTGTAGAGTGACTGGAGGCAGATTCACTGAACTCACAAACTCAGTGTGCAAAAAGATGCTGGTTTCTCATTTGCTCTGTGTACAGCAATAAGCAACACACAATCAAATCTCATGCTTCTTACCTTTTACATCTTTTACAATATTGCTTGTTTGTAAACAAATACAATGATAAAGTCTATATGAGCCTTATATGATAAAAAAAATCTGCAGCATCCTGTGTGGTATACATGAATTGTCTCACCAGATTTGGTGTATTCCACACCAAGTAGGCCTTCCAAAAAAAAGTCTCCGCCTCAACAACAGGCTGAATGAAGTGGCTATTGTGCACACATCTGTCTCGCCACTCAGAGCTGTCCCTAAAGGCACAAAGTCGGAGAAGGGAACTGGTGGTCAAGCTGCAAAGTCTGGGATAATACTGAGAAAATAGGTACTGTGAGAGCCAAATGGCAGAAGACATGATCTTGACCTTTTGTTCTTAAAGAGAAATCAATTCTTTATTGGCAGATTGACATTTCAGTTGCCAAACTTGTATGTGTTTCCTGAACTACTCTATAATTTAATGTTTCATTATATGAATCAAGAGAAATGTGAATCAAGCCATTATCACATAACATTACATACAGATGATAAGTCATGTCTGTTTTTTCTCTTTCAAATGTTCATAGAAATCAAATAAATATGCTTTGAAAGTTGCTTATATACTTTGATTCTTATTTTGCCTGACTTTGTTTTTATAGCAACAGAATAGGACAGCAAGATGCCAAGCAAATTTATTAGATTACTGTGACCATTTTGCAAATTAAAAGACAAACATCACTATCATCTGAATCAAGCTGCGATCACTTAAATTAAAATGGTATATACATGATAGTCATGTTTGTCTTTTCTTTTTTCGAAATATTCACAGTAAAAATAGTAATAAAATCCAATACAAATCTGATATGCTTTGTAATTTGGAGGCCAACTACATTGCTGTTAAACCAAGTAACTTCAGCAAACACATCCATGATGTTTATTTGGCTCCCAGCCAGTTCAAAGTCTAATCCCAGGATCATACTGATGCTTAAAGGACAGTCAGGTCATGAAATGTTATAGAGACAATCATAGCTGTTCTCATAGCACATTGCCAAAAAATGAACTCACATTATTTGGGCACCCTTATTCTATGGAATGCACTTTCTTGGAAAAGGTGGCACACATGTTAACACTCTCAAAACAAAAACTTGATACCAGAATGAAATTTTCCACACTGGTGCAATCAGTTCTCAGAAGTGGTCAGATCATGTATATCCTTTTGGGATTCTACATACATTAGTGAGTCTAAGAAGCCATAAGGGTATGGAATTGATGTTATGCATGAACTAAGGATTCACTGTTCCAGATATGTTTGGGAAAAGTTAATTAGTCCCAATGCAATTCTCTGTTTCTTCAAACCCTGTGTATACTTACCAAGCTTTGCCTTTCCTGGACACTGCTTTATAGAGAAGATGTCATTGGTTAAACTCTGTGAAGTTCTTGTGGGTAATAGTTTATGATCCTTTTGAAAACTTTGAATAATGATACATGTTTTGATGTGACTAATGAAAAAGCCTGAGGATTGGGAGGTGACATAACATCAGTGCATGAGAAATTTGGAACAATTACGCACTGATTTTAATGAATAATATTTAAACATAACCACCCCAAAGTAGTCTCTGTTGAATGTAAACATAATTACAGATTTATAAGTCTTGAATAAATTGTTTATAAAATCAGTACTGGAAGATTTTTGGAAGGTCTCAAGAGGTTACTTTAGAGGTTTTATGTAGGATGACATTGTTCTTGATTTTATTGAACATTTATGCCTTCAAATATCATATTACATCAAAAAGCTTGATGAATTTGAGATAAATCAGTGTTACATAATGAAGTGGGTGCAGCTTCTTTTTTACAGTCATGTCAACTGTCATTTCTGTTCATAAGCACAGAACGTAGTGCCTGTGATTAAGTTTTTGCACTTACGCAACCATTTTCTTACTTTTGTTCCAGAATGTTCAGCCAATTCAACCACAATGGCATATCAACCTCTCACTGGTGAGCCCCTAAGCATTTTTTTGTTTGTTTGCTTGTTTTTTCTTAATTTGATTGTTAGCCAATCTTCTGATCTGTGCGTTTTAGAGAAAGTGGAGAGTCAGAGAGCTTGACAATAACATGAAGTAAAGTCCCTCTTACCCCCTGTTAACTGCCATTAGCTGTAGCATGTCCTCCCTAGGCTTTTCTCTTTGCCCATTATTTCTGCACTCTTACGGCATAAGGTACATCAACCAAAACATGGTAACAGCAACATCTCTGGTTGATTTTGCAACATTTAATAATATCATTAAATCACTAGGAGGGAATGCTTGTGGCTCTGATTTCAATATGAACAGTTTACACAACAAAGCAGTTGGCATTAATCACAATTTCTCTGTTGGGAAGTAACTGAAGCGTGTGTGTCAGGTGAAGGTCTAGATCCTCTGTGTACAGTCAGTATGCAGCTAAATAACAAACTTTAGTACACTGAACTACATATAAGAGCTCATTCTGAGTATCCCTGGTTACATGTGTTATTACACACATAGCTCAGCCTGTCTTGCTATAGTAAAACAGGGTCTAGGTGGCCCCAGTGTTTAGAAACACTTCATCTGTTGTGAAAGTGGAGTTGCAGGGTATGAGATGCTGTGAGGAAAGCCTGGGCTGAGGATCCTAAAATGATGCACATGATGTCCCACATCTAAACCAAACAACTATTTTATGATGGACTGGTCATGTGGCGAGTTGACGGCCCAAGAATTAAAACAAAACATTGCAACAGGCAACAGTGATTTTATGAGGCAATAATGTATTGTTTTCTTTTTTCCTTGCAGTTCTTGTTATTGTGTTTATAACAAGGTTAATAATGTCATCCTATATTGTAATTTTACTGTAATGTCTTCCTTGAACAATATTATGAGTCAAATGAATTGCTGTATAAGATTTTTCTATCATGAAAATGAGCTACAACATTTTGAACTTACACGATTCAGATATAAATATGAGAGAGATAAAATACACATTTGTTTTTGTTTTTTTTTAAATGCATTACCTATTCATTTATTCATTAACTTCTTTTTTTTTGTTTTACACAAAAATTCCAGTTAAAATATACCTTTTATATCATAAGTAATATAGAAGAAGAAGCTTTAATTTGTCACATACACATTAGAGCATAGTGAAATGCTTATCTTCGCATATCTGAGCTTGTTAGGAAGTTGGGGTCAGAGCACAGGGTCCGCCATGATACGGCAAGCCTGGAGCAGAGACAGTTAAGGGCCCAACAGAGGCAGCTTGGTGGTGCTGGGGCTTGAACTCCCAAGCTTCTGATCAGAAACCCAGCACCCAGCTTCACTGTATCATTTATATTTGACAGAAAAATGTTTATCAGAAGATAATTTGATATCTAGAAAAACAAGGAAATCTGAAAATTACAATTGTACATTTATTGTTTTTTAAAAACTAAAAAATTCAG
>JAQQZR010000033.1:8387825-8398314 GCA_030068235.1 Notoglanidium macrostoma
CACACACACACACACACACACACACACACACACACACACACACACACACACACACACACACACACACACACTTCTGCCAGAATGAGTAGCAGAATAGACAGACTCTTATTCTGTGGAATCTTACCACACCCTACTGGACTCTTTGAGTACAACTGCAAAATCATCCTGTTTCCATACACACTTAAGAGATATCAATCTGTAAGTAGACTCCATTATGTCACAGTTTTTGTGAACAAATAGATACTTAAGCTTTCTCAGAAATTAAAACCAAAACATTACAGGAAATCAGTTTCAAGTTTTTTTTCCCCCTCAGTTGCACAAGTTACAGATTTTAACTAGTGTTTAAGGAGTAAGGAATCCATGACAAGCCTGATACGAATCTTTACTTCTTCTAATAAGTGAATAATAATTTCCATCCCTGGTGCTGCAGGACCTCTTCCCCAACACCCCCATATCGATTCTTGCTAGTCAGCTGATTAGTTGGGTCAGGAGTGCTGGAGAGCAAAATTTGGAGTGGTTCTTTAGCACCAGAGTTCAGAACCACCGAACGGACGTTTCTCTGTAGTGTCATTTAATCTGCCATTTAACCTTAATAATGCTCCCTCCCTAGTCCCTACCGAGTTTAAAAGACTTCTATACTTTGTGTTTTGACCCATGTTTCTGTTGTTGCTGTGGGACTTTCAAGACAGCGTTGTAATCAGGTTGACCAATGTCTGACGTGTTTAATATCTTAAATCAACTCTGCTAAAACTTAAACCCCCGGCCCACAACAAATTTAGCACAGGCTCATGAATTTTCCAGCTAATGATGCAAATGAAACATGTTGGAGCTCTGGCAGTGCAACGCCTGGAAAGCATCACACTCACTCTCATCTATTGAGTTGGTTTAAGGTAGGGCAGCATTTCTGGTTTTTTTGTACAGGAACATTTGGATGTGTTCAACTGAACTCCCTGTTGGCATTATAATGGTTTCAAGCTGACATGTAAAAGCAAAACATAAAACGTGTTCTACTATTTAGTTCACGCGTGCTTGTTTCTCGGGATGTAACAATAGGATGAATTAGATTGATGCATTTATTTCAAAGGCAATGGTGAAATGAATCAAGGCAAGAGTCTTCGATTCGTAACTGATGTGCAAATAATTTAACAGGCTAGCAAGGTGATTTGCCTGTGACTCGGAAACTTACAATAATTCTTCTCTACATCATGATCATTTGAGAATTAACAGCAGGCAAAGCCCAGATTCCGAATAAGGTTGGTGAGAGGCTAATAAATATAATGTCACATCGAATCATAGCATAGCATAGATTCAGTAGTACTGTACTGTCAAATATCGAACTGTTGCCTTAAGAACTGAAAACATATTGTATCATGTAGAAGCCTGAGGTTTCCACCCCTACTCGCGGTCACACTACACATCAGAACGTCACTATTCCACATCATGATTGCTACATTTCTGGGGTTTGCCATGTTCCAAGATACCTCAAGAAACCCAGCTTATCGATGACTAACAACTACAGTTGTACATGCTACAGTAGTTTCAAGAGGAAAGTCCAGCTGTTGGGGGGGCTTAATAACTTTATTGAGTTTCATACTCCGTTCAGTCAAATGTATTGGCCAAACATCAACCATTTATATATATTTTTTCCATATAAAGTGGGAATGTATCAAGTATAGACTATGAAAGTGCAAATAACATTTCAAGGATTAGTCACTTAACAATATAAATTTTTAAAATGGGTTACAAAATGTGCTTGCCTTTTTTCCTCCAATTGCCTGCATTGACACTCAAATCGCCTCTTTTTTTTTTTCCTCCAAGAAAATAGAACTTGTGTATCGATTCGATTTAATGCACAGCATATGCTCACATAAAGGACGTGTCACTTCACATCTAAACAGGTGGATAGAACCTACCGAGTGCCTCACTATGTTAGCTCCATCACTTTGGCAACATACATTACTGCTTACTGAAGAAATACTGCAGGTTACTTAGTCGATTCTATTTAGGAATGAAAAGAAAAAGAGAAACCCTTTAAAGCATTTCATACTACATGAGTATACAAGCCACATGAGATGATGTCACATGTAAAGTACAGTATTTCAGTAATTCCACCATCACTACAAGGACAGGTTTGGGTTTTTTTTCCCCACTATGGACTTGAATTTTGATTGACATTACAGCAATACAGCAATTTTTCTTCAGCAATGCAAAACTGCACTTATTTATACTTTTACAATTTGGGGATTTCTTTTAAATTAAGTGCGAATTTACTACTTCAATTCACAAGGGGGGGATAGAAATTTATGCCCGAAACAAAAAACTTGTTTGTTTAAAAGGCTGTTAACAAATCACCTCAGTAGTAACAATTAATTAGTTTAAAGCGCATTATTTAAAAGTGGCACTGTAAAAGGACTGGTTTTTTGACACATGGACAAAAACATTGGCTTTCATTCATTTTTGCACATTATCTATTATTTCACCTTTTTTTTTTTTATGAAAGACATTCAATCTCAAATAAATAGAAAATCAATTTCACAATATATTAGGTCTGGCGCTTTACATTATGGATGAAGCACAATGGCATCACGTACTGTATACACATCATCTCGAACACTCAACTCATTTTTATCACTACTAAAATTGGTTTGGATAAGAGATACAGAAAAAATATATATATATCAGCAGTGATCCCACACAAGCCTGTGTTAATAACTGTTTTATAAAAAGCTCTGGAGATGGAGCCCAGAGACTAACTAAAGGGTGATCGAGAATATAGAAAAATGTTAATACAAATGCTAAATCTGGAGACCGTTACTTCCATTGCCATTGAAAACTAGAGTGACGCGTAGTTTAAGGTAACATGCGTCATTGATTGAGCACTCGAGAGATGTGGCAATAAATAAGAGGGAAGGTTCAGGGACAAGGCACTGTAATAAGTTGCGTAGTGTAACCATTGCAGTGTTCCTGCACAGGACGAATTCAACATTACTTTCCATTTTAAAATACCAGTAGCGTATTACAGTGACCAGGTTTGACCAAAGAAATGAAGAACTTGCGACTGGAACAACCGCACTTTCCTTCGCCATGCTCCACAACTCATAAGAACCCAGCTCTCCAAAGGAATTCTCCAATTCCAATACTACACACTGGGTTTAAAGGAAGGGTTGTGTTTACAAAAGGGCTCTTTAGCCCTCAGCAGCTCAGACAGTCAACACGCTGTCCACCGTGTGCGTGAACTCTGCATGTGCTGACCAGTGTTTATGGCACCTACAGTAACACCTATCACTAAGATGGCAGGTTTTTCCACAAAAAAAGGAGAAAAAAAAAAAAAAGAACCTGCTCTGGTTGCATGGGACATTCAAGCGAACCAGTCTGTCAGACTGAACAGTGCTGTTCCATACAGTAGACTCTTTCTGTGAAAGAGATCCAACAGTTCTATAACGAAGCTCACTAGTCTAATTATTCCCTGCCACAGCCTACAGACAGGTAGATTTTGTTCTGTTGGTGGTTTCCGGTTCACCTGCATTCCTTTTCATAATTGCTCACCTCTTCAAGACTGTGAAACACTTTCTGCTTCTAATTAGAAAACTACACATGTCCTCAAAGCACAAAAAAAAACACACAAAAAAAAAAAAAAAACACCACACAGGCCTGCAGAGCAAGAGACACCACACAAGTTTCAAGACTATTTCGTTGTTCTTAAAATAGGGTTTCAGCCGATTCCTAATCAGATCAGTATACGAATGAATCCCTTCTCACGATTGATGTCTTCGCCAGTTTATTCACATCAAAAGTGGTTACGGAGGAAGAAGAGGAAAAGGAGGAGGAGGAGGCTTGATTTCATACAAGGTGCACTTGACCCTCCCACTCAGAAGAGCTGCTGTTTGGCTGGTCAGGGTCCGAGTCACATTTCACGGTGTCGCCGTGGTGGCTCGGGTGAGAGGCGCCGAGGGTTTCACTCATCTGGGGCACAAGAGCGGTTGCAGATGGCACATCTACACTCACCAGGTCCAGCTGAGTGGGTCGGACAGGCTCTCGCTCTTGCATGCCGCTGTACTCACAATCCTCTTGCTCGCCCTCTGCTGTCCACTGCTGGAAGGGCTTCTCCGTCATCTGCTCGGAGCTGAGCTGAGCGCCAAACTCTGGATCTGAAGAAGTGGCTGAAGGAACCAGACTGATGTTCTGAGGGTTCATGTCATGGAACCAGGCCATGATGTTGCCCAGGAGATTAGCATTGTCAGCAGAGTCTAATTCAGCAGAGTCTGCATGTCCGGAGGGAGGTGGAAAAGGGCCTCCGGTGGGATCGCAGCTGGGATTGCCCACGATATTAAAGCGTTGTGGGACGTTCTGGCCACTCATGTTACCCAGCTTTTTTAGACTGTCTCCGAGCTCCAGAAGCTCAGAACTGCTCAGTGCAGCACGGGGAACATCCGCACCATGGAGCAATGGGTCCAATCTGGAGGGCAGAGAAGTGCCAATGGCACCCAGGGATGCCTCGTGAGCCAGCAGCTCCTGGGTGTCTACAGCACCTCCGTCCCCCACAACCATCCCAGACTCCTGCAGAGAGAGCTGGATGGCCAGCAGGATGTTAGGATCGTCTTCATCCAAGGAGCTGTGGGGCTGCAGGACAGGAAAAAGGGTAGGAATTACTAACATTGTAATTTTCATTGTGGAAATAACTAAAGTGTTGCAAAACTTACCATAGGTAATCCTTGTCTCTGACTACAACCAACTTGGTCTGAATCTGAGAGAATAGGCAGGGGGGAGAAAGATGGAAATCAGCTCGCAAGAAACTCATATGAAGTGTCATAAGTCAAAGAATACTTCCTAATACTCTTTAGTTTTAATTCACATTAACGCAAGATTATGCACTGTAATAAGTAACAGTAAAGCACATTATCCCAATAAAGGATATGCACTATTCCAAGTCGTTTTTGAGAAGAAGAAAAAAAAGCACACTGCAGCTTTTGTGGTTCTGGAAGTCACCTAAATTGCTGGGGTTGGGCTCATCAGAGTCCGGGGTGTTGCTGCGCAGACTAGTCATGTCTCCACGCCTGCGCTGTCTGTGTCTGCGCCTGTACTGGAACTCTGCATACTCCTACAGTGTGACACAACAAAACACAACGCACTCAACCACTTCAGAGAAGCTGTTGAGCCCATGCACAGAAGACTCCCCCCTACCGTGCTGAAGAAGAGCCTGTTAAAAACGCATTCAAGGGAAATCTCAAAACAACCTTCACGAAACTCTGACACAAATCCAGACCTGTATGACCACAGAACACCTTGCTGGCTAGCAAAATTAAAATAAACAAACTGTACAGTGGCCATCCAGGACTGGACTTGTGCAAAGTACACAGTATGTGGTAATTATTTGTTTTGCGAGACCATCATGAACAATGGTATTATCTGAAAGCAATCGGAAAAAAAGGGAGTTGTTTCAGTAATATCAGGAGGCCAAGCAACTTATTTTCAGAAAAATGATCTTTTAAAAAAATTTATAATAATAAATTCATATAAAAAACCAAGCCAAAAAAAGTGAGAAAATACTAAAATCTATTTTTGTAAACATTTGAATCCTTTGAACACCAAAATATTTACTATATGAAACTAGATTAAAACTGAATATACTCAAAGCTGCATGCAAAAGGAAAGTCTAGGCTCAAAGAATTCTTATACTAAAAGAAACATACTCCATTGCATCAGTAACCAGAGTAAATCATGATTAAGTAGTAGTCCTTTCCTCTTTTATTTAATCCCCTTCTTATTGAATTAATATAATTGTAGATACACAAGACATAAATAAAAGGCAAGACACCTGAATCACTATGACTCAGTTTAAAGCTTACATTGTCATATTCTGAGAGCTACAATATTCTGAAAAAAGTATGTACATGGCTGTTTCATGTACATGCTTGCAAAGGAATGGAGCAGATTTTCAAATGATACCAAACAAAAGTTATTTTTTGTTTTTTTTTAAGGGGCTCACTAAGAGATGCAACTCCACAACAAACAAAACAAAGGTAATATTCTCTCAGGCATGAGAGCTTTAAGTCAACTGCAGAGTACACAACCAAAAAAGAAGCATGCTGCCAAATAAAAGAGCGAACGATGAAAAGAGTGATGGAGTGCAGATGACGGGTGCCATTCCGTTGCTGATGCTGCCATCCCTAAAATGGAAGAATATTGGAAGGGGGAGAGGGGGTTTCAGTAATACCTGCCGCTGGCCTCCTGCATTTTGAATGTGGACTCTCGGATCAATTCCTCCGAGAATTGCCTGACTCCCCTGGATCTTTAGATTAGAACAGAATAGCAGTGGAATACCATTCAGCTATACAAGAACATACTCAGACATCCAATAGTGTTGTACCTCAAATCTCAGCATGCTTGTTTTGAGCTATAGGCCGTTATGTACCAGTAAAGCTTTATCCAAATAAATACAAGTAAACAAATAAATCAGAGAATTCATTCTGACAGAGATGTTATTTCATTACCTAGAACTCTAAATGGTTATTAAAAAAAAAAAAAAAAAAAAAAAAAAAAAAGGCTTAAAACAAATTATCCACAATCAAAAGCAGGTTATACACAAATAATACACAAAGGGAAGTGTTATTCTACATAATTTGCGGTAGACATGTTTAGCACTCCCGCTCACATTCCGGCAATATAAAAACGTTTCTATTTTATATTAGAGAATACCTTGTGAAGTCTACAATCTTATTGAGTATCCTAAAAAAAATGCTTCATATATGAATCAAACAGAGGAATTCAATAAATATATTAAGAGAAAGAAGGGAAACGTTACAAAATAGACAATACCAAATACTATATGTGAGCATGAAACAACTACTGTAACTTAGTTCTGTATAATGTAATCATAATTGTTTGTACTTCTACAACACTTTGAATATAATAAGGTATTTATGCAGCAATATTTATAATCTTCCTCTCTATGAGTGATTAGGGACGGATGATCACAGTGAAGAGTGATGTTTTTCTTCCAAAGGCTTCAGCCTGACAGAGCCTTAAATGAAGTCTAATTAAATCCAATCATAAACATAAACTCCCATTATGATGGAGTAAACTGACCTTTATTGGTGAACCAAGAGAATCTTGACTTTGTTCTGACCAAGATAAGGACGTACGACCCTATTTACACTTGGTTGTAAAAACGCATCTTGAGCAAGTGGACAGCGCTAAACACAAGTGTAAATGACCGCCAAGACGCATTCCCCTCAAACCACTTGCCGAAGTGGTCTGAGACGCATTTGACCACATATCTTTTTAGTGTAAATGCTATTGCGTCCTGATGTGGCCCAGACAAGGACATAACAGAAAAAAATACATCAATGCAGGACGTCGTGCTCAGTTGGACAGCTTGGAGACGCATGATAGACACAGGTGTAAACGGCAATCTGTCGCAGCTGTCCACTTGTGACCCAATTGCCCAAGACACATTTTAAAACTTCTTCCAATATCAGTTTATAATTAGAGCTACCTTTACTGGTACAAGTCTGCTTAGTGCTTGCTTATAACAGCTAATAAGGCCACTGACATAATACATGTGTCTAACCTACTGCTATTATGATGCAAATTAGTGAATTCAAATCTAACATCTTAATGAAACAGATGTCAAGGTATTCGCATAGTTAAGGTTGAGGTGAGAAATTTCCCTTTAGGTGTATTATTTTTACTAGGCCTACGTGCAAATGCTATCTATTTAACATGAGTCAACAGGAAAAAAAAGTTACCTCTGGAGATGCGAAACCCAGGTACTCCCAGTCCCATGTGCCCCCAGCAAAACTGTAGAAACATGATCAACATCAACATCCAAAACATGGACGGAAGCAATCTCAAAAGCTGGAAAAGCCCTTACATGTATATTAGCTCTTGAAACATTTTTGTTTTTTTGAAACATTTGTTGAAACATTATGCTACAACCTATATGACCAGATGTCATGCACAAATTAAAAGCATAGTCGCACAGTGTCTCCAAGCTCGTATCAAAGTCATATACAACAAGACAAGCTTGTTCTTTCTCTTGACTGCACTTTACTGAGTGAACATTCAGGATGCGGTTCAGCTCAGAGATGCAACCATAACAAATCTAACAGTGAAACGTCAGTAGAATTGGGGATGTTTTACTCCTTCATTTATTTGCAGTCAAGTCCCCTTTGCAGGATATTCAGCTCTATTTTTCTAATTGCATCTAACTGACAGACAGCTTTTATATACCAGCATAGGAGGCAGGAATAACTCGAGCCACATCTGAAATTTGTCAGACATGGATGTGGAAAATACAACATAGTAAGCTTATTCCTCCTCTTCTTTAAGCTTTCTGATAAACTGCATGCAGGAGAGCATGGCAAAAATCTGGGCAACATACATAAATTTGTACAGTGCAAGTAAAATAAGATATAAAGTGGTAACAACCTGCGTCGTGGGGCTTCTGGGGAGTCGTTGGGTGCCACACCCCGAGCCACAGAGGCCAGGAACTCCTGCCTCTTCTGTTGCACCAGGCAGGCAGCACGGATTATCTTATGGCGAGGGGTACGGAGGTAGGGCCTGTTCACTTTCTGGGCAAGATCCTCCGTTACCATCTCTAGGTCAGTCTGAGGAGAGCAACGGAAGTGAACATGAACCATTCACAAAGACTACACTTCACTGCCCTACTGTCCAGCACAATGATGACTAACTGGTGATTAATCTCGCAGATGTTTCTGTGAAAAGATTTGGCAGCAGTAAGTTAAGGCAAGTGGAAATGGATGTAGCATTACCTGCATAAGTTCAAAGATCTCTTTCTTGGTGCTTTTGGGTTCCAGAAAGAAACCATAAGGGTAAGAGCACTTGAGGATACGGCGAGTCTTAAGAAGTTCATGGACTGCATCTTCAATGAAAGTAGTGTCTGGAGCACCTCCTTCCCCTGCAACAGCAAGGTAAAAGAAGCTTCATTCTCCATCTAACAGCAGACACTTGCTGCCCCAACAAGAGGCTTATGTTTGAGATGAGTGCAGGAATACACAGCCTTACTTCCACTCAGGACTTTGCTCAGCTGCTCCATCTTATCTTTGGCCGTTTTAAGGAGACGCTCTTCCAGCTATATGAAACAGTAAGAGGGGACATTAGGACAGAATGTAATCCTGCTGAAATGGGAACCTGGTAAAGCAATCCATTACCTGGTAGCTGTGTTCATGATTTTTGAAGCGTGTGTAGTAGTGCATAAAGCGATCAAGTTCCTGGTAGCTCTTGTGCTTCTTCTCAGCCTGCATGTTTAAATAAAACCAAAAATGAACTTGCACTTTAATCAATGCCGATAATTGCAGAATCAAAAACGGATTTTATTCATATTACTCCCGAAGTCACAGATAAATCATTCACACACACTTAAGTATTTGTATACACACAAAGTGAGTATAATTAATAAAAATGTGTGCACCTCCACAGTCATTTCTTTAGACTGCTCTTCCACCTGCTGGATGACCTCATAGCGAGTGCAGCGGTAATATCCTCCTGTAGAAGAGCTGTGCTTCTTCCACTCCTCCAGACAGATCCAGCAAAAATCATACTTGCACTGTAGAGACACAAGGGAAGCACAAGAGCACACTCTGATAATGCTTATTAAAAACTCAATCAAAAGCCTACTGTGATCATTTAATAATCATTTAGTCAAGTTTAATATATTTTGCAATTACACTGTGATTGTAATATGATTTGCAATATGCTGAAACAAACTGGGCAACCTGGAATCAAATTGGTGCCAAAGTAATTTCATACTATTGTACTTCATACTGAAGGTTTCTGCGATATCAGTAACGCAGAGATCAAACTGTGGCCAAGATTGTGTCAATAGGACATGGTGATTTAGGAAAATAATCAACGACAGGGTGCTGTGATTTTTTACCTCCCCGAAGTTGAATACCAAGAACAGCATACACTGAAGAGATTAATTTCTCCTATTAAAACGGCAATTCACTAAAGCTAACTTTTTATTATTTATAAAATAATATTATTTAAGAACGACAGAGTGTTCTTTTTATTGCACGCTTCCTCATCATCCTCTCTTTTTTGTCTCTCGAGTCATTAATACGGGAAAAAAAAAGCAGCTCGTTATTTTACAAAGAATAACCTGTGTCAAGAAATTTGTGGTTACGAACAGCTGGCACCTGATATTCCTAACATCAATGTTAAATAAATGCCTACTTTCAGAATTTACCATAATCATGTTCTCTGTCTATTAATAAACAAAATAATTATTATAAATCTATCATGTGAATTAAAGTCTGCTCTACTGTCAGAGGGTGATGTTAAACAAAATTAATCACCTACGACTGACCAAACAGATTTAAAATTCAACAGCAATGTGGTCTATATAAGCTATAAACCTAGAATAGCTTTTAAAAGTAATAATAAGCAAAATCCATCCATCCATCTATTATCTATACCGCTTTATCCATCTGGGTCGCGGGGAAGCTGGAGCCAATCCCAGCATCTT
>JAQQZR010000033.1:8399776-8435698 GCA_030068235.1 Notoglanidium macrostoma
ACTATAGTTGTTCTATAGGGCTGTTTACTGTATTTTTATCATTTACTATTTACTGTTGCTCTCAAATGCATTAATAAAGAAAGAAATTCCACTAATAACCTTTTATGTCAACAACCACTCAAGCAGGTTAAGACAAAACAACAGTCCATCATTATCCAGTATATATATATATATATATATATATATATATATATACATATACATACACACACACATACACACACACACATACATACATACACACACATACATACACACACACACACACTGCGTTCCAATGCATTTAAACCCCAACACTGGCATTGGTTGGCACCGGTTATGCATTTGCTGTTCAGATGTGTATAGCAAAACCATACTCACATTCTTCTGGCTTCATGTCAGTGACTTTCTGTAGCCACATTTTCCATGTTTGGCAGTCACAGGGTTCATGAGCCTCCCCCTGGCACTCCCTGCAGAGTCAGACACAAGCATACGGACACTAACTCAGGGTTAAGGATGTCTTGCAAATGTACTTAATTTCAAGTTTGTATTCTGGCCACTGAGCACTTCAATATTGCAACAGCTAAATTAAGAAGACATTTATCATCATTTCACTTATCACATGCTGTCCAAAACAAACCCCACACAACTGAAGCAGGATCAGAGTTTGGAAAGCTGCCACAGGAACAACAATAATTATGCTGAATTCGCAGACTAGTGACTCTCAAAATGTTTCGATGCAAAAAAGCTGGACTCTTAAGTGAAGTGTGGTCATTTATTGTTAGCGACAGGGATTGTTAAGAAAATGGAGTTATATCAGCGAGACAGCAGAGCTATGTGCAAATGTCCACACGGCATATGGAGGTATGGAGACAAAAGTGCGCTGAGGTAAGTGTAATGAGGCCTGGCACAATCAGTATTAGATACATAACTGAAGAGTGTGCGTGTGTGCAGTTTGAACAGAAGGGACAGAGCTGCAGGGAAGAGATGATTAGCGATGTGCCATTGCCAGGAGACAAAATATACATGAACACCACGAACCATAAAACATAAATGCATATGAATGGTGTTCAAAAGGGCAAAAATCTAACATTTAGGCCACATGATTTTCTTGTGCAAAGCCATAAAAAAAAAAAAAAAAAAAAAAAAAGAACATTTTAACCCTGCTTTTAAAAGTACAGCCTGCAAGGGTTGTGATTTTAGGATAATTATGGCGCTGTGGTGTCATGCAGCACTGACCAGCAGAAGAGATGGCCTTTGCCGCAGTCCACAGCCGGGGCCTGGAGTAGAGGAAAGCTGAGCGGGTCGGAGGCGCTGGCACCAGGCCCCTGCCTCGCTAAGCGTACCGCTCTTTCACAGCCTGCCCGTGGGCACCACCGGATGGCAGGGTTGTTCTCCACAAAGGCCTGGCAGAGACCACCACAGAAAGGCAGCAAGAAGGGGGAATGGGAGGGGAAATAAATAAATAAATAAAGACAAAAAAAGGCAGAGAGATGGACTTACTAAGCCAACACATTTATAATCATCAAAACAAGCACAATTAAAAAAAATAAAATAAAAATGCTGATGCCTCCTCATTTCACACAAGTTTAGCAACTGTCTTTAACAGTATGTAGTAAAGTATCCCCAAATCAAAATGAATTTAGGCCTATAGACTGTAAAACATTGGACAGCACAAAGCAAATGATGACCAGTATGAATCTTTAATTTCAAGCACAACTGCATTATGATAAAAGTAGTAAAGAAGTGGGTTAATTTGTTACTAGCAGATCGAGAAAGCCATCATGTCCGTTAGTAACCTCTACCCTGACCAGTATTACACCAGAACTAAAGCAACCTACAAAAGATTCAGAGTTGTTATGGCAACATAATGAATAGTTATTGGGCACTCAGCATGAGACACGTCATTCCAAGGCATGTTCAGATTGCAGGGGCAGCGAATCATTACTGTTGCTTCCCCCTATAGCTCAAATTTTAGGTTAATGTTAGCTGTCTTAGGCAGATGTCACTTTGCACATCAACGTTCCTTGAAGACCGGAATGTCACTTAGCAGGGACAAATCAACAGCTTAAATTAAAAAGTTGGGTCAGCAGCGGTGGAGCAAAAACATGACTCATTTTGTGAGCTCTGTGTCTTGAGTACAAGTCAAGATAAAAGGAAACCATCCAGTGTAAAAAAGAAAAAGATTTCCTTACAACAGGCTTGAGCTTAGTTTCACAAGGTATAATATTAGGCACCTACAGGACAAACTGCATGACGAGCGTTCACAAAATGTAGCATCTATTAAGGTCATCCATGATAAGGTTATACCTTAATGTCAAACTGCAGGTAACGCTTGTCCATCTCCCTGGACACGACACTTTCGATAACCTCCACAGGAACCAGCTGGAAGCAGTCAAAGGCTGGGCAGAAGATGTTATGAGCCTCTCCCTCCTGGATCTTCATATTCAAAAAGCTGCCAAAGAAGACACTTTACTAAACAAATGAGTCCAGTCTTTAGTGCTGGATGAACAAAGCACAGCTGTCACGAGGTAGCATATGGCACACATCTTGCATCTAATCAGTTTTAAAAGCCCAATTTAATTTTAGTAGCGACAAATGGCCTGCGGAACAACAGGGGTAAAAACAACTCTCACCTTTCCCAGCATGATCTGCAGAACTCATGTCCACACGGGATATCTACAGGCTCTTCAAACATGGAGGCAGCACACATACATATACCACACTGTGAGAATAAACACAAAGCAAAAATCTGAGTGAGAAGCTTTCAGGAAGTTTGAGATGATACACATCCATAGCAGGACCATGCCAATGGGAAAAGTAAAGTGAGAAACCTAAACAGTGCTGTGGGTAAGAACATGCACAATATTCACGTCTCAAGTGTCAGCGGAGCTTAAGCCAAGTGCACATTACATGAGTTTAGCTCGGATTTCAGTCACCGACTCCCTCCCAACAGGTTAAGCACAACTCTCCGCACGGTCCCAGCTCATGTAGTGCGAGCGGTTCAGTGATGTGAGGTTTTTTGTCTGCAAGTTGTCCCATATGCTGATACTGTCATGCAATTTTGATATCCTTGACAATGATTTGTGTAGTGTTAGCACCAATGACAAGTCTAAGCGGAAAACAAGTTCATCTGCTGTCAAGCACAGCAGATACCTGAATTCAGAGCTCATCCATCTATTTCTGGCGGCGAGAGAAAGATGTAAGCTCAACAATGTTGTGCTTACATGTGGCATGTCATACCCAAATGGTTATTGGAAACAGCAAAATTTAAAATAAACACATGCTTTCTGGCGATGAGCAGGATATTTTTATTTATTTTGGCACTATACCTTGCAGAACAGAAAGGTTCTGCTCGCTTCCTACCAATCACATTTTTCTCTTATTTCTTGTTTCCATGCAAAATAGCATAGAAACAACCCTTACAAAGCCAACGTCAAAGTCACCGGATTTAGTTTTTGCATTTACTTTCATGAAAGCAGCAATTGGAGATCAGGTACACTTCATCAGGGATCTCTCCAAGAAAAAAAAATGTTTTCTGTACAAGAGCCTTGCTTGTGTTGTGCGCACACCACTACATGGAAGAAAGAACATTATTAAACCCATGTAGCGCGAGTTGGTTCAGCTCTTCTGAGTGTAGTGTGCACTTAGCTTTATATGACTTAACACTTGGATGAAACAGTGTATTTGTCACATCGAACACCATCTTGTCCATTCAGTCATCTACTGAAAAGCTCCTCTATTCTGAAGACTGTGCTTTTACTGTAGAGTCTACAAGTGGCCACTGTGAAAAAGGCATTGTTTGACTACAGTGTCTGTATTGATACATTCACAGAATCACTGTGCTCAAGCTACTGTCTTTCTAATAGAGAAGGCTCACTAGATCGAAGCTATGAAGTGCTAATTGAGTAATCCACAGAACTGATCAGAAGATATAGCAGGGAAGAAAAAACAAAAACACGAGATGCAGTTAGAGTCACACAGTCTAATGCACACTATGAATTTCTCACAAAACATCCTACAAGGGGACAAATTGCGGAAATAGTCTGTCTGCAGATAAACATAAACCGAATAAATGTACATAAACAGACTTAAACCATAAAAATGACATTGACACCTCCCTCCTACAATATGACTCATGGAGACAGAGCTAGAACAGCATTAATACAATTTAGACTTGTACTGAGATAAAGTAATTAAAAAAAAAAAAAACGGTTTATGTTTCTTTCTCCATTCTCACCAGGGAGTGGTCATCATCAGCGGGTGAGAGGCTGATTTCGTCAGGTGATGTGATAGAGGAGCGGGTGGTGCGTGGCGTTCGGGGTGAGGGCAGTGTATCCCAGGCATTGTAGCCTTTGGGTGGAGGAGTGGGCATCTGAACACCAGAGCGCTGGCAGCAGTCCTCAGCATTGGACATCCATGCCTCTAGAAGCTTCTCTCTGTCCCAGTCTGTGTAGAAGAGGAACAGTGTATAACAAGTGTATCATACTGCAGAACTGTCTGATACATCACACTACTCCAAAAAGGTATTATAATAAGTCTTCACTTCAGAATTCATTGCCTAATTACTTCTGATTTTTGTGAAAAGAATATCACCCTTGGAAATTAACTTCCAAATACAGCCTATGGGAATCCCTAGATCACCCCAGTCCAAAGATTATGTACAAGATATTAAAATAAAAGCATTTTATATAGGGCCCAAGCAGGCCCTAAAGCAGGTCACACACAGCACAATTTATAATGAGGATCTGCTTTAACCAGGGAAGCACAAAGTCCAGTCATATAACTGCTTGATTGTGCTGTTATGTAAAACATGCTCAATCATCCTGTTCAAGTGCAACACCGAACAGAACTGTAGTGTCAGAGTACCATGTCCATACTGATTTAAACCACTGCTCCATGAGTGAATCCTCAGTGCTAACTTAAGGCACCTTCCAAAACTTCTAAACCAAAGCGCGGGGTGTTAGCCGAGCCACTGGCGGACCCAGGATTTAAAGGGAGCATTTAGTAATATATTTAAATACAATCCAGCCTTGCTACTACCTCAGTATTCATAGACACCGGAGTCGGCTGACCACTGTCGACACAACGACTAACAGAATTAAGACTCAAGCTTAAAATTTAATGGTAGGGGAAAGGTAGGGAGATGTCCATTTTCTTTTTCCTTGTATCTTCCCGGTTACTAATATATTAGCGTGTTATTAACGTATAAGCAAGTGGATCTCAAATAAAGCAAAAAAGGAACAATTTAGGCAGTAAGAGTTTTCAAATGACCGAATCCATTATGGAGAATGATTGTTTTCCTCGGAGTCTCCGCAAAATACTGTTCATGTATAATCTGTAATTAAACACATAGTCCCTTTGCATGCACAGAAATATTTTTAACATTCTAAGGAGGCGACATCCCATATTTTAACCTGCGCTAGCTAAATCCAAAGAGGACAGACTTATAATAATAGAGGAGCAGAACTCTGCCCGTTTTCCCCATGGGCACAACCCATCTAGAACAAGGCCTGATGACGGCCTGATCACATAACTGGAGATAATTAAAGGAAGCACAGATTCAACTGTGTGACTTGCACCAGAGAGCCTTTAACTTCTAGCCTTTGATTCCTTTTGTTAAAACATACAAAAAACAAATGCAGGAGATGGCCGAGTGCTACACACTCTTCACATGTGGCAAATCCAGGGGAAATCGGGTTTCAATTTCCACCAGCTACTGTGATTATTAGAATAAACAAATGTCCAACATTAACTTGTGTGTAAATAGTCTGATGTTTTCCATCCTGCAGAAACTGATCAAGTGAAAGACAGTGATTTAGTGTGACTCTGGCATGCGTACCATGTGCTCTGAGGAGAGCCTCTGCGGTGAAGAGAGGAGCCTGCAGCATGTCTGCCGTCTCCACTATCAACATGTCCTTCAGCCTCCTCAGGTCCTGGACGCGCAAGCCCTCATAAAACTGAGACATAATCAGAGACAGATTAATCATTCTACATAAATCAGAACCTCCACCATTTATAGCTTTCTAGTCTGAAGTGTACTTTATGGCAGGCCCCAAGAAAGGAGTGAAAACTACAAAGTCTGGACATTTCACAGGTGGCCCACCTCCCTGCGGTCGAGGGCAGCGTACTCGGCCTCAATGTCCTCAGCATTGGGGTCTGTTGAGAAGACCATCTGAGACTCCAGACTTAGTGCCAACTCCTTATGATGCTGTTTCTCTGCACAGTCACATGGGGTCTCTTTATTCTCGTTCTCAGCAAAAAGGTCTGCATCACGCTTTACGAGAAACTGTGAGGAAACAAATTTTCATAATGCAAAACCACAGATTAGCAATGGCATCACAAATGTCAGTAAGTTGTCAACGTAGCATGACATACAGGAACAATAAAAGTACTGATGAGCTAGAAGTTGCTTGAAGTGCATGCCCACCTCCACGCACGTCTTCATCCCTGAGGCAGCAGCGTAGTGCAGTGGGGTGTTTTTCTTGTTGTCAGTGGCGTTGACGTCAGCACTCTCGTATTCGCCACGGTCCAGCTTGGCACCTGTCCACTTAAGGATCATCTGGAGGCAGTCAGCACGGCGCCGCTCATCCTCGAAGGGCCGTGCCAGACGCGGCTGCAGCGTCCCCTCTGCCATCAGGATGTGCGGTCCCATGCACAGCACGTGCAGCGCCGTCTCATTGTGCACGTTGCGCTTGTTGGGGTTGCCATCCTTGCTGAAGAGGAAGGACCTGAGGAGGAACGAATGGAGAGAAGGGAGGCAGGGTAAATGGATGAAGGGGGAAAAAACCCTTACTTATTAAGACCATTTCCCCCACTAATGAGAACAGCTGTATAATTTATGATTGCTCAGTTACATTAGAAGTAGAACAATTCAAATTTTGTTAACTAAAGCTTTTTTTAAAGTTTAATACTGTGCAATCACAGCAGTCTTTTAACTTTATTACTTGTCACGATGTACAAACTGCTCCCAATAAAATCTTGGCCCAATTCTGCAACAGACTACGCAAGAACGTGTTCTCCATGTCAAGATTACATGATGAAGATCCTCTAAATATAGACCTGCGATTAAAGAAAATGACTACGTTCTGCTTATGGAATCAATGGGAGAAATCCAGGCTTGTGCAGAAAATGGGGTCACGTAAACAGAAGCATTCTTCAAGATGAGCTTGAGGTAATTTTTTCTGCTCATTAGGATATTTTGCTTACCTTATACCATCACCACTACAGTATTCTGTAGCAATCCCATGGCTTTCACATACTCATATGCCTTCCTTTTATTAGTGGCTTTTAAGCAAGTATCTACACCGTGGACACATTCTGAGATTTCTGAAAATTCAGAAAGCTGACAACACTTTGAGGAGAAACGGTCACAACTGCACTATTTTGGTCACTGGGGAACACACCACAGTATGCACTCGAAGACCACAGATCTCAACACACAAGCAAAGCATGCTTTTTTTTCGATGTGCAAATAAAAAAAAAATAAAAATCTGCGACATTAAAATAGAGTTTAAAAAAAAATAATAAAAAATCATACAGGGCACAGCCAGCTTAACTTGCATACATTTTTAATGGTTAGAGACCAATTTACTCTAAACACCGTTTTTAAAAATATTTTTTAATTCACTTAACATATGCTTTGAAGCTTAGTGCCCAAGTGGCACAACAGAAAAGTGCAGCATCATCCAGAGATTGCTAGTTCAAATCCTATTGATGCTACTCCTATCCGTGGCCAAGAGCCCAAGAGTGCAAAATTGGCCATGCTCTCAGGGAGGGAGGAGGGGCATACTCTCTCAATCAAAAGTGACACTGGGTAATCATGGGTATCTATAAGCTCACGCATACAGAAGCTAGCAGATCGCACTTTTGTTCAAGTGTGTTACACCACCCCTCATGTTGCATGAACAGCAGTTTGAAACAGCCTCGCGTGTGTCAGAGCCTTCGCCCTCCCTAGGTGGAACTAAATTAGGTAGACAAAGAAGGGAAAGTCAAAAAAGGAAAAAAGTTAAGAAAATTAAGGATCATAAACTTGAGGCAAGAAAAACACATAAACCCCTTAGAATAACGGGGGGAAAAAAGGGAAAAAAACATCGTAGGAAATCCTAGCAATCCATCTCGGACATGAAATAAGTTATATAATAACTCGCAAACAAGTGGCAGAACCATCGATGCCAATGCGATCCAATGTTTAAATTGTGGTGTGTGCGGGAGGGGTCATGCTAATTAGGTGGCCCCAGTGCATCGTCGAGCCACCGTTTTAGGGGGAAAAAAAAAAAGGAAAATAAAGTCAGGAACACAAATATGATGAGAAATTGTTTAAAGGTCTAACTCCACAATTCATTAATACACAGATTGCAGTCTTTTCACGTGTTTTCAGCAATTAACACGTATAACGTGTTTACAAACAAATTTCCGAATTTCTGAAGTACAGCACTTACAATTACAACTTTATGATTAGAAAATTGTGTCAAATGTCTAAAGACACTGACAGAGTTTTGGGCCCATCAAAAATTATATGAATTATACTTGCTCCTTGTATTTTATCTTTTGCGCCCAGTGGGTGAGACGGAGCATTTTTGCACAGATTTTATGTAACGCAGAGCCCATGCACATTTTAAACTGCATCCATTTTTTATTCCTTGTGTTAACTGACATTTAACATTTATTAATGCCCTCAAGAGCGCCACAGCTCATCAGAAATCCCCACAGCAATCTCCTCTTCCTGTGCACATTTGTAAGAATTAGTCTCTGCATTAGCCTGACCAAGTATAATGTGCTATAAAAAAGGAAACTGCTCCCTTGGTGTAAGGGCTGATTGACATGAGATGATGACGAAGCTTAATTTCAAAATAAGATACAAGAGATACTGTAATTGCTGAAACATGTTGCTAGAGGGGGAAAAAAAAAAAAGAAAAAAAAAAAAAAAAAGCCTTACACACTGCTAATGCAACAGATTGACTTCCATTTCAACCAGTGTAGAAGATGCAGCGCCCTCACAGAAGTACCAACCCTTCCATCCTGCAGTCTAAACATCTTTCATTTACACATATTAGTGAAGGCTAAATTACATTAAACCATTAAATCACACTCCCACTCCTGGTAAACTACATTAAGTCAGAGTCTGCAAATGTTAGGAAATGCACAGCCTGGAGTTACACAGCAGAGAGTCTGTACAGTAGTGGATTAAAACAAATATGCACTGTGTTTACTATTCCACTGTAATTACAGCTTGCTCAACTTTGTCCCATTCCTCATGGGAAAAACCAAAACCAATAAGAACGGACACTATGGAGTTGGTGTGGTCTGAACAGAAGGTCATTTACACCAGACGTTTTGCTTAAATTGCACATCCTTTATGAATTTGATCAATGGGGTTTGTTTTTATTTTATGCAGCAGACAAACACAAACCAAGTGAAACATCTCACACGAGAAGCAAACAAGCTCGGAGTTCCTTTACGACCAAAATTGTACAAAACCTACCATCTCAACCACTGAAACAAATCCCAGCTCTCAAACAAACCCAGTTATCAGTTATAACATTACCAACAGGATCAATAAGTCTCAGATGCACCAGTATTGTGCAGACAGAAAGTAAATTCCAAAAACACCTCAACTATTCCTTGCTTTAAGCTAAATGCAGCTTAAAATCCGATTTAAGAAATGGAGGTCTGCTTGGAATAAAACTGCATTTGTGAAACACAGAAAGTTTCCTACATGACCATTTTAGGTGAAAGCATTTGGACAGACGATTATCCTGGTGAACTGACGGAGTTGCTTACTTCGCACTGAAAAAGCATCCTGGGACACACACACACATCGACGTATCCCTACTGCTGATGGTAAGTCAGGCTTGTACAATGTTCACTGTTACATCCTGCTCCTTGGGCTGGCTGAGGCAGATTGTCTGTCAACAATGCTCCACTATTTCCATAGGCTGATGAGGTCATGTCCGAAAATGCTGTGAGGAATTTGGTTGTGAAAAAGCAGACATTTCTGAGCATCATTCTCACTAATAAGAACGAAACCAAGCCGAACAAGTAGGCGAGGCACAACACTCAAAGCACTGTGTGTGTAGATGAATGGACATGATTGGGATCATGGACAGCTCCTTCACACACACACACACACACACACACACCCCTTACAGACATCAACACCTGACTAACAGCAAAAGCAAATCCTACAATTATGGCGTATCATGTTGCGCCTGGACTGCGACCACGAGTGTAAAGCTGAAGACATCTGACAGATAATAAGCCGTTTCAAACACTTTGATCCTAATAGGGGAAGAAAAATCCAGAAAATTCTACACTTTTAATAAAATAACCAGATCAAATCACATTTTGATATCAAATCAAACAGTTTAATGTGTAAGGGATAAACTACACATAATATCAATATCATCAATACAATAGGACTATATAATATGATACAATATAATTCTGCCCAGTACTAAGCACGCAACGATTCACCAAAGTCACGATTTAACTACTTTTAAATTTAATTTTTAAAAAAAATAAAAAAAAACTTCTACTTCTCTCCAGGTACAGCATGAAAAATCCAGCCTAAAAGCATTTATAGGTCCATTAAAGCTATTAAGTTCTATAACCTAATCTTGAGCTGAAGCAATAGTGTCTTACCTGAGTATCCTCGTCATTGCATGCCTAGCAGCGTAGTGGAGCGGTGTGTTATGTTGATAAGGCTCCCCATATGAGGTGTTGGGGTCCAGTGACTCTTTAAACTGCGGGTTGCCCTCGTAGAGCTGGTAGGCGAGCACCTCATCTCCATTAATCAGGGCCTTTCGAAACTTGGTGGCTATATTCCCCATCGTTCAGCTCCCAGCTCTCAGCTCCGCTACTTAGGCTGCGGATCCAGCATCGCGTGACTCCTGGTAACATCAGAAAGGCAAAAATGATCCTATTACCCATGCACGCTGAGAATGGACATAGCAGCACAGTCCAGTATCCAGTTTTCACTAGCCTACATTTTCAGATGCTCACAAGCCGAACCATTAACTGCCAAAGGCTTACCAGAGAAGGAGGAGTCAAATCTGACTCAAGATTTCCTTTTCAGTTTCTCATAAAACCTCAGTGTAGGGCAGTGAGCACTCAGCGCGAACAAGGCCTAATGTGTCCACGCGGACATTGTCTCTATTCTCTGCTAGAGAATGAAGAGTTAGTTCTCCCTACCGCGGCCCAGCAGTATTCACAAAAACAAAGTCACATGCTCAGCCACATGAGAGGCCTGACAAGAGCAGATGCTGAGCATGTCCTACTTGATGCATTTTACAGAAGTGCCTTTAACGCTTCGCTATTTTGCACGGATTCTGACATTAAACGTACCAGGATACTTTAACTGTTTGTGCTAATTAAATATTTGTGACACAGCACAACAACCTGCCCATAAAAAAATATATCTGCACTTTCAGATCATTAAATTCTTATTAAAGCTGAATACATTCGGCACGGAGAAACTACACATCCACGAAGTATAAAGCAATGTGCTTCGATTTGCTACCAACAGTTCTTTTGTGTTAAAATAATAATTGACTTGCTTGCTAGCATGCTAGCACCCCACTGACAGAGCAGGATGCCAAAGGAACAAAGTACACAGCATATGGACATGATTCAGTAAAATAACCGGTTCTCCCTGCTGTGTGCTCTACAGTTAACTGTATGTAACAATTAGGGAGGCTCCCATATGAAAAGAATGAAAATTGATGGATAAACATGGCTTCAGAGGATTAGACATGAAAAAATATCTTTGTCTTTGCAGACCATCACGTCGTACTAGTGGTGTTTAACAACCGACGGCCTTGTAGCGTAACAGTAAATCTGGTAATTACAATTCTACTTCAAGTGACAGTGATAAAGTTGCATGAACATGAGTTTCTGTAATTTAAACTGCATATTGTCTCGTAAAACCTAGTACACACTACATGACTTCGGCCCCAATGTCCAACTAATTAACAACTTGGTTTTGTGATTACTCGATGCACTCTCTCGCAACAACTGTAGTGTGAAGTTTACATATTTGCAGAAACACACTTGATTTTCTTGGCAATGAAGCCCTCTGTGACTAGAACAGCACTTTAAAAAAAAAAATGAGGAAAAAAAAATGAGCCAACAAGAGCCCAAATTCATCTCCTGTCATGCGCAGCAGATCCCTGAATCCAGTTCCATCCAAGACAGACAAATAAAAAACGTCGGGACAATAAAAATGCTTCGGTAAGGATTTATATGGTATTATGTGCTCACTAGAAAAATGACAACCAGGATTCCTTGCGACAGACACTGTAAAAACATACATTTTTACACTGTACCTCAGGTTCTCTTGGCAGAACTCAATCACCGATCACCACTGCCTGTGCTTCACTAATCAAAGTTCCTCCACATGTTGCCTTATTACTCTTTTTCATGATTCCATACAAAGTCACATGATGCACAGCGTTTGCGTTTATTTTTGTGAGAATGCAGGACTTGGAGGGATCTCTCCAGGTGAAAGGTTATGTACGCTCTTACATGCACCAGACAAGTGATGGCAAGTCTTGTAGTGTGAGCAGGTCAGACATTCTGAAAGTCGTTTAGCGCTGAAGCCAACGAAAGGACTAGGATTACAATTTGACCACGTGTTTCAACAAAAGGTAACGCAACCTCCCCGAGTACAGTGACTCACGCCCCGCAGGAGCCAGGGAGACGAGACACACGTTTCTTTCAGGAGCACTAGGAGCTTCCGGCTCCCTCTGCCAACCACCCTCAACCCACTGGGAGCAGGTTCTGTTAGAGGGGCAGGATTCGGCACGGCTACAGTTATACCCCTACTCGTACCATCTGTCCACACAGGCTCCTGACGTGACCAGTCAGCTGATGCTCAAGTCTGCTTTTAGCCCGAGAGGTTACAACTCGCATACACCCACAGGACAACCGAGAGCATTTTTGGATGATTATAAAATGTACAAGCCTTCGTTTTCCGCTGTTTTTGCAAAAAGAAAACTCCAGATTTACGGATGTAACATTTGCACTCACAGTGGAACTAAATGGCTTACAAATTGCACTGATTAAGCATTTAGCAAATCATTTCGCTTGCATTTCCTGAGAACCTCATAGGAACACAGACACAAAAAAACGTTTTCACTCAGCGGCAAATTAAATTCCATTGTGGACGTGAATAGAAATGAACATTTTAGAGAGAAATATACTTTCGAAAAGCTGTGAAGATCAGGAACATGCATCTTAATATCCTATGAAGAATAAAATGCATTATGGCAATGACTGGGTTTGAACAAGGTACACAGAGATCATAGACATTCAGGTCAAACAAAGGCATGGTAAAAATGTTTAAGCCATTAAATGAAGACTATACAGAGCTCGGTTTCAATATTTACCATTATATCACCATTCTGTTTCGACATTGATGCGAAGGTCTACCGGTCACTTTAAAGGTCCACTATGTAAGATTTTGCGGGATCTGTTCGCAGAAATGGAATACAAAATTCATAAGTATGTTTTCATTAGTGTATAATTAGCTGTAAGTACAAACCGTTGTGTTTTTGCAAGCTCAGAATGAGCCCTTTATATCCACGTTTGGTGCGGGTCCACCTCTGTGGAGTCGCCATGTTGTGCCACTACAGTAGCCAAACCTCTACACCGTGTTGGGCATTTTTACAAGTGGCAGTGTTAATCCAGAAGGAAGCACCAGAATGACAAAGAAAGAAAGAAAGAAAGAAAGACGGTAAAAAGTGTTTGCTGGTACTGGTTTACAAGTTTGAGAACTATATTTTGAAAAATAGAGAATTATATTAATTATTTAGCATGGCAGAAGCAAGGGTGTCTAAATGTAAGTAATTGGAAGCACGCTATGGGCACCTGACAGCCACTGTGTGCTCTAATACACGCTTGGAAAGAGAGGTGTAAAGGAGGGGCATTCAGCTGGTTGAATCCTACAAAGTGGACCTTTAAGCTTGTTTAAGTTTTTTTTAGCTTATCAGTCGTGAACTCTTTATATATATAAAAAAAAAATAATAAAAAATAAAAAATAAAAACAAGATTTAAGCTATACATATATAGATATATGTCAGGAAAAGGAGCACCACTGAGCAGATATGATTTGAATGCTGTACGCAGTAACACTGATATGACACAAGTGCATCAGGTTCAGGGGCGTTGCTGTGGTTATGAAACACACTACACTTAGTGACCACTTTATTAGACCTTAAAGGTAAGTATGCAATTAGCGACTGTAATTCAGTGTGTGTTCATCTTTCATCAGTGCCTGCTTTTGTCTGGTGAACTTTCCTCAACCCAACACTGGCTTCTGGGTGTTTTAAAACCTTACCAACTGCCACATCCTGCAGAAAATGGTCAAAACTACATTACATCTGGTCAGCAGTCAGTGATGGATCTTTTCCACTAATGGACAAGGTAAATTTTTTTCCCCATAGAAACAGAAGGGAATCAGGTGGATCCTTTACATTCCTTCATTTTTTTTTCTGCATGCTATCTGAGACACTGTGCACAACATAACTAGGGGACAACTATTACAAAAATGACAAGCTATATAGATAGAGGAAATATATAGATTTCCTTGTTTAACTTACAGGAGACAGAAACCAATCCAGACATAGAAGTGTCAGAGAAGCAGACTGTATTACAAATGGTCACTGATCACACACAGCGCAAAACAGGCAGAGCAACAACTAACACACAGTTTCTCTCTCAACCACAACTAAACATGAAGACGGGAGCGAGCGCTGGTAATCAGCAGTGTTACAGGAATGTTATGATACAATCTCACAAGATTGTAGAGATGGCCATCCGGCAACAGTGCCCAGTAATACACATAACTAGAACTGCTATATGATGTCATGATTAGTCACAGTGTATGATTAGGTGGTGATCTAATCGCTGACTTTTTCAAAATACTGCTGCATTTCTGTCTATTACGACTTTCCCCTTTACTTTTCTCATTTCTTTTGTGTCTGGTTGTGACTCCCTAAACATTTCCTCAACTTTTTAAGTCTTTCTCCAGTAACCTCTGTTTCGCTGCACAGGAGATGGAGACACTACAAACCTTTTGGCTACGTAATCCTCAATAGTCTGAAACCTGTTACTTTGCTACTTTGACGGTTAGTACTAGCACGTCCGTAACAGTAACTCGGAAAAGAACACAACATCGCCCCCTTTAGCACGCATGAGATTTGTAAAGCAGCAGCTGACATTGCAGTAGGATCTTGCAGCTTTTACTCACCGATTACAGCCTGTTAATTGATAAGGTGAGCGCCAGACTTGAAATCAACCTTAATATTCTCCAGTGAATTGAAAAAAAGAGTGTCGGTGTCTGGGTGTGGTTAACCCAACTGATCGGCTCCCAAGCGGCCCGCCCCTGGGAGCGGCACAGAGCGCACACACTGGTCAATCGAACCGGTCCTCGGGTGTCAAGGTGCGAGTGTGCACTAGGAAACCTTTGGATCAAATCGTTCTCTGAAATATCTTTCTAAACAAAAAAGAACCGCTTGTGAGTATCACGGGATAGTAAGACTCCACCGTGTGAAAAACTTTCACATCAAAACCCAGCTTGGTCTGACCGGCCAAAATACACACGGAGCTGGTCAAGCTGATGGAAAATTTTTAAAAATCTTCCTTAACTAAATAGCTCAATAAATGTGAGAGATGTTTTAATTCTGTTACACTTGGGCTATTTTCCTTTAAATAAAAAACAACAACAAAAAATGACTTTTCATCCACCAGCTGGCAAAGACGGTCTACCAGTTTGACCAGCTCGGACTGTGGTGTTTGGCAGCTGGGAGCTGGATTTCTCAGCAGGGATCCCTGCAGGTAACAATGCTCATCTATCACCTCAACAGGCAGACACGAAGGTGAAGCAAATCCAAAATGTCTAAACCTGGAGAGCACATCTTCAGCTCAGTGTGTGAGCAGGGGGGAGTCGTGTGTCTCTGCTGAAAGGTGTGGACTGGAGGCGGTGTGGTGTCCTCCAGCTGTCCTGCAGCTCCTCACCGCTGTTTAGAGATAAACGGGTTACATTTCCTAGAAGAAATGGCCTCTGTGTGTGTGTGTCCTGCTTTCTACCATGCCATGAGAGAATACCTTGTTAAGCAACCACACCTTATTCACCAAGGCAGCACAGTGCTGAGCTTCACTACGGACATACAGCATTAACACCCAGAGCACAAAACTACCACAACGTGACCATATTTATAAACGAAATGAGCAAAAAGCAGAAGAGTCAAATACTTTTCAGACTATTTCTTCATCCGTATCAACGTAGCATACCTCGTCGTGTCCCTCGTACTTCGCTATCTTCAGTTTATTTGCTCGAAGAACCGCCTAGCCACTATTTACAGTCAGTTCTCGGTCTAACTAACTTACCTGAGCAAATAAATGCTAATAAGCAATGTTAGAAAGACAGCTAGTTAACGCGCCCTGACACCGGCCTGTCTGTACAGCAGCTAGCTAGCGTTACTAAGCAAAACTCGTTCGGCGTGAACATAAACAGTAACTTGCTCCAGAAATTTTCACCGCTTTATATAACGGACTCAGGCACGTATCTCTGGCGTGCTAATAAAACAACCTTGCCGTTACTCTCACTTTACAGCAATGACACGGCTATCCAAATAGAAAAGACAATAAAATAATTAGGTTAGCTGGTGATAACGAACACCAAAAGCAAACCAGCTTGGACATTATACCTGGCTAAGCTAGCACGCCACGGTGTTAGCTAGCTGGGCGGCGTGTTTACTAACATCAGCGAGCGTTAGGAAGAGAAGCGGTAGCTTTTATTTGTGTTGTCTGGGCATATTATGCTAACTTTGTTGTTGTCTCAGAAATGAACACTGATAACGTGCGAAACTGATAACGTTGACACTGTGAATCACGCGTCTAACGTAATGGAAAGCTGGTAACATGATAAAGGAGAATATTAAATGTGTTTACCCGATTATCAGGAACAATAGCTGCGAGTCCGCTCGTCCTGCTGAACTGGAAAAACTCCGGTAATGTTTCAGTCATCAACCTGATCTGGGTTACTTTCACTCCAAAAATCGCCTCCCTTCTCTGCTCTTTGTTGTAAACGAGCTCACATGAGCGTGAAGCAGTAAACAAGCAGCCAGCTTCCCTCTCTGTTTAACCTTCCACCAAAATACAAGTCCCTACTGAGTCTCTCTCTCTCTCTCTCTCTCTCTCTCTCTCTCTCTGTGTGTGTGTGTGTGTGTGTGTGTGTGCATCTGACTCCTTGTCTTGCACAGTCAGCATTTCAGTCTTCAAATCAGAATACAAGTCTAGTTAGTATTTAACCAAATCACAATCTTCAGGTACTGTTGGGATACTAAAAATGGGATCTTGCTGATTTGGACAATGGCATGATTGTTGGAGCCAGACAAACTGGTTTGAGTATTTCTATAACTGCTGATCTCCTGGGATTTCTAGACACAACAATCTCTTGAGTTTACTGGAAATGGTACAGTAAAGAAAAAACATCCAGTGAGCGGCAGTTCTGTGAACAGAATCGGCATGTTGATGAGAGAAGGCAATGACAGAAAGGCTACAGTAACTCATATAACCATTCTGGATCATTGTGGTGAGCAGGAAAGGGAATTTTTTTTTAAATCTTCAACTGTCTAGTTTGTGTGACTCTGTGCCAATGATAACTTCAGATTCCTATTCTTTGGCTGACATAAGTGGACTCCAATGTGGTCTTCGGCTGTTGCAGCTCATCCACCTCCACGTTCAATGCTTTGTGCATTCTGCATATAAACCGATCAGCCATCACATTAAAACCGTTGACAGGTGAAGTGAATAACGTTGATTATCTTATTACAATGGTACCTGACAAGAAGTGGGACATATTAGGCAGCAAGTGAACAGTCAGTCTGAGTCTCAAGAGATAGTGGGTAACAGAGCAAGACAATGACTCTAAGTGCACAAGATGTTCTATTAAAGAATGGCTACTGAAGAATAAAATTAATGTTTTTGGACAGCCAAGTCAAAGTCCTGACCTTAATCCAATAGAAATGTTGTGTGAGCAGTTCATGGTCAACTGACCAACATCCCAGAGTTAAAGTTGTTTTGTACAGAGAAATGGGCTAAAATTCCTCCAAGCTGATGTGCAGGACTGATCAAAAGTTACTGGAAACATTTAGTTACAGTTATTGCTGCACAAGAGGGTCTGAAAGCAAATGCTCACATACTTTTGCCACTCACAGATATGTAATTTTGGATCATTTTCCTCAATAAACATATGGCCAAGCATGATATTTTTGTTATTTGTTTAATTGGGCTCTCTTTATCTATTTTTAGGACTTGTGTGAAAATGATGTTTTAGGTCAGAGATGTCCAATCCTATCTGGAAAGGGCCTGTGTGGGTGCAGGTTTTCATTCCAACCAAACAGAAGCCACACCTGAGTCTATTGAAAGCCAAGCTGAATTGATTAAGCAGGTGGAATTAGGTGTGGCCCTTGCTTGACAGGATTGAAAACCTTCACCCACACTGGCCCTTTGCAGATATGATTGAACACCCCCGTATTTATGCAGAAATATGAACAATTCTAAAGGGTTCACAAACTTTCAAGCACCACTGTATGTAGTTAGACTGGAAATTTTGCTGAAACCTACCAACCCTGGTTTATGTTATTAGCACTTCTGTGTGCACCTCACGCACTGTGACAATGAAAACACACCTGCTGTATTGAACACACTTGAACAAAGGTGCTGTCAAACTGAACTGCTTAGACTGTTTGCTGGATGACTTCATGTTGTCAGCTGTCAACTTCCTGTTATGGGGTAACTCAAAATTCATTTCATAGTAACCTATAGCATAAGTAATGTGAGATAGCCTCTCGACTTCATTTAGTTGTTATCCATGTTGTCTTGCCATGCCAAAATCTAAGGCCATAGTTCACAACTGCATTTAATACTTTCAATACTTCAATCAATCTTCAGGGTCCAAAATTGACTCTTCACAAATAGCACCCCCAGTGATAGTTTCTTACCAATTTATGTAGAAAAAGTAAAGAGACCATAGATGAACATACTGTTTAAAATATTGTGAAATGTCTGCTGAAATCTGAATGGGCTGATGGCAGCCATGTTTTTCAATAGCCCAGTTATCATTACAAATCCCCAGATTTGTACAGAATGGCAGAACCCAGCCTGAAATGTTTCCACAAGCTTTAATTTCAATAATTAACACATAATAATTAATTAATTATTAATTAAATAATCATTTTGATAATTGTAAAAATCCGCAAGCCGAACAGTGTGTATGTGTGTAAAGGACACACAAGAGGGCAGTGCTGTGTTAATGTCTAAAAGCATTCCCAAACACCTTAATTTCATTGAAAACACTGCCAAAAAAGAAAGCTGCTGCTGTACTGTAAAGAGTCTTCAGTGTATAAACAGTACAGTTTATATCAGTACCCTCAGAGCCGTGTTTATATTTGCAGGACAGTCTGTTCACAACAGTGTTTATATTAGTTACTGGCTCTTGTTCACTTTTTCTGCTATTTGGTGTGTAATGTTAGATGGTATTAGGGTGTTAAGTGAACTAGGATATTTATGGCTACACTGAATGCACACAGACATTATACAAATAGTACATTTTATACTGTATGTGAACTCACTCCTTGTCTTTCCCAGGGATTGTATGTAGGAGTTGACAACGAGTGGTTTTTTGGGGGGGTTTCTGACACAAGCAGGCCAAGAGTAGAAGTTTATAGAAATAGTTTATTTTTTTCACTGCCAAGATTTACTTTAGAGATATTTAACTGTATAACCTAATCCATGTTATAGGGTTCATTCATCTGCTATGAACCATAATTTAAAATTACCAAGCAACCAAATAAGATAATAACTCTAAACAATCCAACAATAACCAATAATAGACTACATGGCTAAAGTGTGATTTGTTTAATACTTTAAGCAGTCAGCATGCAGCAGGAATTGCCAAAAGAAAGTCAGCAAACTAAATTTTTATTAATGTTAAAATGTCAAGAACCTAGTGCTGAGTGGCATAGCGGGTGGTGTTGCCTGCTCACAGCTCCAAGGTTCCTGGTTTAAGGCTGACATGTGTGGGTATTGGGTTTCCTCAGGGTTTTTCGGGTTTTACCCACCTCACAAAAGATACCCACAGTTAGACTGCCAACCTTAAATTGGCCCTAGGTGTGAATGATTGTGTGTGTGTGTGTGTGTGTGTGTGTGTGTGTGTGTGTGTGTGTGCGTGTGCGTGTGCGTGTGCGTGTGCGTGTGTGTGTGTGTGCGTGTGTGTGTGTGTGTGTGTGCGTGGTGACCTGTGATGGATAACTGTGATACTTTTCTTTATTGACAAAGGCCATTCAAAAATGTAGTCAAATAAACTATAATCAAAACCATTATATCAACCAAGAATATAAAGTCTGTGTGCTGCTTAATTAGTGTTAAGTTAATTAGTGCTTGTAAACAGGTGTTGGTCAGGTGACAGTGTTTGAAGTTGTTGCGGCTGATTGGGAATGGAGTCAAGTACGGAAGTGTTTGCTGTGGAGGATTCTGGACGATGGAGTTCCTGGTGGAAACAGATGAAGACATGACAAGTAGTCTGATCAGCTTTTTATTAATCTAAGCTAATTTGTTTTCACTGACTCAACAGAGACATTAACAAAAAAACAACTTCTTTGTATAGTTCATATAAGGGTCTTGAACAGGCCCACATTTATAATTAGAAGCTCTAACTCTTTTATGTGTGCCAACAATGTGGAAACAGTGTCTCTCAATTTGTGTTATTATATTCAGATCATAGAAATATCATTAGAAGAAGTGTTTGAATTGTTCAAAATTGTTCTAAAGTACAACTGGGTTGCCAGAACTTTCAGTGAATTTCTCTAATAGCTGTTTGAAAGTGTATTACATCACCATTAGCGATTATTATCAAGGTTATACGACACTATGATTTATTCATAGTGATATATTTTCATAACCGGAGTCACATTTGTCCTCCTAAAAAAATAGGCTGTCTCTGTATATGCAGTGGGGTAGAGCTTAACACAAATAGTACTGTTCAAGTTACAAAAATCACAATACGTCTAGGTATATTCTTCTATTTGAAGAAACTTTACAAACTGAAACAGCATTGAAAGGTATTTTAAAATGATAATGAAATGAAGATTATGACTACATGGGAGGTGGAATATACATCCTTGAGGGGTCAAATCTACAAAGCATTCCCAGTTACCTATCCTCAAGTGGGTCAAATCAATATTAATCCGGGAGTATTAAGGGTTTTTAATTCAATGGGCTATTCTGAAAAAGAATGCTAAAGATTAAGACATCACATGCTTAGTTGGGGTACTTTGTGGTCAGATGACATCCTTTTGCGTCGATTGGACTGTAAAAATCTTGCCACTGAAACTTTCCAGCTTCAAAATGAAAGTCAAGTAATATATGTAGTTTTGCTGAATACATTTTCAACAATAAGGAGAAATTATTTAATAAATAGATATCTTATTCTATGACATTTATATTGCATCTACATTTTTGGCATTTGGCAGATGCCCTTATCCAGAGAAACGAACAGAAGAGTTATGAAAGTTGTATGAATAAATACATCCTGATACTGGTGCACTAAGTCACAGTATTATTACTACAGTAATACAATCAGTATAAAACTCTACTGGGAAGGAAATATAGTAAGAAAAGCACACAAACAACACATTTTTAATTAAAGTGATAATTTAAGTACTTACTATGAGTGCTACTACTATGAGTACTATGAGTACTTATGCAATATTTACCTATATTACATGTAATATTTTATTATTTTCTACTTATACTACTACTTAACCTGATTGGTCAGAAGATTCATTAGGAATGTATATGGTAGGCACTTTAATTTAGCTTTAATTTAAGCATAATAATAGCAAATGGATTCATGTGCTATTATTTAATGAAGAAAAACATACAATCATGGATATGGTGAAGCTCAGTTTTCCACCATGGGAAGGTCTTCAGGACAAAGCTTGATGCGCTTTCTGTTTCTCAGGAACTTGACAAGTTGCATTGTTTTAATCAGCTTGAGAGTAAAATGCAAGAGAAAACAGGAGCAACTTGTAAGAGATAATAATTGATAACACAAAATTTTTTTGCAGATGTTCCACAAGATTAAATGTAACCATACAGGGTTAAAAAGAACTGAGCTATGTTATCATCTATATCAACTTTGGGTAGTAATGGTCCTGACGTGTTTTATTCCTTCCAAATACTATGCTATATTTTTATCATTTTTTCAGAGATTACTTTTATAGTGTTACTATTTCCCAGGCATGATGACTGTCATCATTTAAGTGGAAAGGTTTCATGCTTTGCAAAAAAAGAATTGATTTTTAAAGGTTTTTTTTCATCGGCTTCATTTTGTCCCATTCTTCTCATAACAAGTCGCTGGTCTCCTGCCCTTAATCCTACACGTCCTTCATCTATATGGAAACCTGATCCTATATGTGCTTATTCGCTCCTTGTTTCCTGAACTGATGTGTTTCATCTCCTAACACTCCTAATCCAAGTTGCCGCGAAGCACTAAACATAAATCATGTGATATATAATTTACATTGTGGGTACTAATGTGTAATAAAGTGACGAGTAACACTCTAGTTTAATTTGAATTTATATGAACATTCTCTTTTTGCCCCAAGAAGTGATGCATAGCCACAGTGCATTTTAAACAATGATATTTGCTGTGTGTGTGTGTGTGTGTGTGTGTAGGAATTACTTTAATAAAAATCAAACATCATGAATATTTTAGTACCTTTTATTGACATCTTGCTTGGTTTTACAACACTGAGACCTCTTAATTATTAACATAAAATGAAACTCCTGAAAGTGTTTTGCTGAAATCTAATTGGCTCCCTCCTGGATGATGAGTGCATGGCATGGGGTGTAGAAGACATTATACCATACTTTATGCATGCATTCACTTGGATTATGTAGCTGTTTAGGATCCAGTTATTGTCTTTTCAGCAGGTCTGTAAAAGTGGTTCACTCATCTTTCTCATATGTTCTCATAGACACCACATCATCCATGATGCATTTCTAAAGAAAAGACACCCACCCCCACACATACACACATACACACACACTTCTGCATTCCTTCAGAACATTCGGTAAACAGGGGCATGTGACAGAAAAGAAGCATAACCTTCAAATTAGGCAATCAGTCCTACTCACCAGTATCAGTTTCCCCCCCTGAACTTCTCTTTCAAGTGTTGTGCTCTTGCCTTCCCAGGTCTGTGTTTGAATGAGTTTACCATCCACCAGTCTCATAACAGTCTGAAACAAGATGTTTATTATAAATAATATACTGTAAAACCTGCTGTCTTTAAAAGTCTTTCCAAATTTCTGGAATCTACCTTTGCCTGCCTGTCATCTGCAGTGATCTCATCAAATTCCTCATCCAACCGGAATTTTATTTCCACTGTCTTGAAGGTGGTTGTGGATTTCATCGTTATGAGCCCCTGATCATTGATACTGAATAACAGACTTGGCTTGGCCAAATTAGCAATTTGCCTGGATGCAAAACCAACACCTGCAAAACCGAAGATAATATCATGAATATGAATCAGGAAGGGAACACATAGAATTGCAAAAAAAGAAAAAAAATCTAACACCTGTGCAATACAAACGAGTGCACACTTGCTTAGATATGTGATTACAGTGGAAAACAGGCTAAATCTTCTTCTACACTTAATTTAGTATGTAGTAGTATAAAAACTTACCTACAGCCTTCAGGTATTCATCAAAATTCTCACTTGCAGTTAATTTCCATGTACCCATGAACTGTTCCATTGTCTCAGTGCTCTAGGAATATGAGTGAAACAATACTGTGTGGTGTACTCTAAAATTCTAATACTGATTCAAACACTGCAGAGTCGATATTAGAGGATATAAAGAGAGAGGTATGAGCAGCGTAAGCAGGTCAAGACCCAGAGGTGGAAAAATTTCATTGGCCCCAGGCTTTTAAGACAGGTTGGGTTGTGCGTGTGTGTGTGTGTGTGCGTGTGTGTGTGTGTGTGTGTGTGTGTGTGTGTGTGTGCACAGAAATAGGAACAATAATCACTAGTCATAAAATATTATGAAACCTAGGGTTAGAGTTGGGGTTAGAAAGAACTTTTGAAAGAAAGAAATTTTGAAAGAACCCTATATATATATTACGCACTACTCTCTCAAGAGAATTTAATTACATACAGTTGTATGGGCACACACATATTTATCTTAGCCAATCTGCCTATCAGTATGTTTTTGGAAGGTGGGAGGAAACAAGAGAACCTGGAAGAAACCCAGGTGGACAGGTGGAAAACAAGAACAGAAACTCCACAAGTTCTGATTATTGAGAAATTCAGAACCACTGAATCAAACATCATGAATAAAAGTGAATACAGGATTTGATAAAGCTTAATGGTGGCACGATGGTTCAGTGGTTAGCAATGTCACCCCACTGCAAGCAGGTTCCGTGTTCAATCCTCGTTTCAGCCAGTGGCCTTTCTATGTGGAGTTCGCGTGTACTCCCTGTACCTGCATGCCTTTCCTCTGGGTGCTCTGGTTTCCTCCCACCATCCAAACACATGCAGATTAGGTCAACTGGCTCAACCATAAATTGCTCATGGGTGTGAATGTGAGTGTGAATGGTTGTTCGTCTCTGTGTTAACACTGTGATAGATAAGCGACCTGCCCAGGGTGTACCTTGCCTCTCACCAGAAGTCAGCTGGGATTGGCTCCATCTTCCACACAACCCTGACAGCTAAGCTGTATAGATAATGGATGGATGATAAGGCTTATAAGTGTCTGGCAAAAAAAAATATGTCTGGGCTGCATGCAGTTAATCTTAAAACTGGTATCAGTTCTACGGTTAGAGCTATGAAACCGTACTGCACATACACTATTAACATTATGGGTTTATTTATGACACCATGTCAGAGCTGAAGTAAGACCACACTGCATATCTCACACTGTGTACAGCTGTCATGCAGCGAGAATGTAGCCTGCTCTAATCCGGATTATAGGAATTTTACTAAGCATGCTGGATTAGCATTTCTAGCTGGGTTGCATACTCTCATGAGGTTAGTAATTGTGACAAAATAATACATTTTCCACATATGGATGAAAATTAGATGCATGTATATTTAAATTAAGCTTTAGGGCAGTGGTCACCAACCCTACTCCTGAAGATCTCCTGGAGACCCTTCCTACAGCTTTTATCTCCAACCAAACTCTGACACGTCTCTTTTATTTGATCAAGAACTTCTGAAGCCAATGATTGGATGGTAATGTGGGCACAGTTATGGCTGGAGCTAAATTCTTCTGTGAGGTATATCTGCAGGAACAGGGTTGGTGACCAGTGAGATTAACCATTTCTGTTTGCAGCAGTGCTATAAAAAAAAACCAATATAATGGACAATGATTTTGAATTCCAGATGTAGCAATTTTAATGAGTAATGATTTTTTAATGATAATCATTTTAATGATTTTAAAGTAATTCTATAGATGATGAGAATAGATAGGAAGAGGGGGATGTGATTCTCTGACTGTTGCAACTGTGAGCATTTAATCAGGAGACAGAGACAGCAATTGTTCGTATTGTGATTGCTGTACCAGTGTACCAGTATGGCACAGTGGTGCGTTAAGTGACTAGGTTGCTCAGTCTATAAGAACACACTTCTAGGCCAACTAGACACAAGACACAGCTTTTATGTCAGTCAATCAATTATTTTGTTATCTTAAAGCAATTTATCTTCAAGCAAATTATTCCTATTATTGTCATTATAATCACTGCAACTACTACTTTTTTATTCATATTTCTGCAGCTATTTATTGTTATTATTTGTTACTGTTAATAGCAGTAATAAAATATTATTTTATCAGTTATATCAGTTATTTTAAAGATGTACTTCACAGTTAAATGTGTTTTTTTAAGCTGTAAATTAAATGATATGATTGTATTGTGAAGAAATACACCAGTGTTGGTGTTAATATTGGCAACATTATCAGTTGTAGAAAAATCTGTATTTTATGGTTGAAAATGCCTCAAAATGCCCTCTAGTGGTTTAAATCATCCTGAACCTTGCAAGGCCAATGCTGATATTCAGTCAACTGTTACTTCTCTGTGCTACTTCTCTACCTCATGAAATATATATATCTCTGTATATATATATACAGACTCATTAAAAAAATGTATTCACATTTCGGGAAAATAAAAATTTGTATAAATATTTGAATTTTAAATTTATTCAGACATCACGAGATTAATACAAGGTACCATTGGGCTCTAAAATTACAAGAGGTGCTGAAAGTGGTGGCCATTAGCTTCCAGACATTTATGTGTACAAGTGTTCCTGAAGTGTGTATACATTTTTTGGCTGACTCTGTATATGTATATAGGCCCACCTCCCCCAGTTCCTACTCTTGAATGAGAGTGTGAAACCGCGCTCATTTCAAATATATGCTGATTAAGACTCACTGAGCAACTCCCACCTCACACATGAATGTCCCCACTCCGCTCCCCACCCCCTTCTCAGCCCCTGGCCCACTTTTTAACATTTTTCAAAAATATGCAGTGGGTGGAGTTAGACTCAGAGCTGGGGTGAACTTACACATTTATGGTCTTGCTGATATTGTCTGGATTTTTTTTTTTATTGTTTTGCTCACTGTCTAACAGGGCTTTAAGGTGTGTGAACAAAGTGAGAATTTCACTGTGTGGGCCTACTGCACATATGACAATAAAGTTCATGAATCTTGAATTGTTTTCCTGATGTTATAGTAATATTGTACTATCATGCCAGTAAATCTGTTTTGAATTGAATTGAATTGACTTGAATTGTTCAGTAACGGAAGAGAAACTTTTAATGAAAAAAAGTATGTGGTTATGATAATGATGAATGCAGTTATGTCTGACCCTTCTGACAGGTACTCGGAGTTCACAGACTTAATCATTTCATTGAGAAGAAACAGAAAAGCAACTTAGAGACTTTTGAAAGCCTTTAGCTTCACAGTATTCGTTTACAAGCTTAAAGACAATTGTTCAACACATGTGGTAGTGAGGATTTGAACGTTCTTTGTACTTCAGACATGACTAGTGATATTTATGTGTACAAAATACTGTACATGATGTGCTGTATCTGCCCAGAAAAAGATTTTACCGCTCAAGATTTTCATAGTTTATGTGCAATGATGTGAAGGCCACCAGCAGAGAGTGTATAAACTGTGCATAAACTAAATGTGTGGGTCTGAATGGAGAATGGGGAATGCTTTAGACGCTTTGTGTAAGTGCCTACAGACACAATGATCTGAAATGTTTATCATTGTGTTGGCTCATGTTTGGTATTAATACAGCACTCTGCTTTGTTCGTGTCCAGGGTGTAGTCTGATGACACGGCTCACAGCAAAGTTTTAAATGGTCAGATATGATTTAGCTCAAACATTTGTCTTAAATGATAATGTCAGTGTTACTAATAAACAGTTATTTTAACCACATTAACATTCATTCATTCATTCATCTTCAGTAAGCCCTTTATCCTGGTCAGGGTTATGGTCGATCCAAAGTCTACGTATCTCTGAAACACTGGGCACAACGCAGAAGAAATCACCTCAGATAGAGCACCATGCACGTACTCATTCACACTTAGCGGTAGATTCACATATCCAATCCACCTATTTGTATGTTTTTGGGCAGCAGGAGAAAACCACTGGATGCAGAGTAATTCCACATAGGCACAGGGAGAACAAGCGAGCTCAGCCACCCATATACAATTATTCCCTGTTATTTTCTGACTCTTAGCTCACCATTTACTTTAGGCTACAATTTAGCCTGCTGTGTTAATAGCACTCAGTAAAGGTCATGGATCTCCATGAGTCAAAGACCGTCCACACAGAACAAATCAAGCAAAAGCTACAGCTGTGTATCTTTGATACATCCTGCAGCAGCTAAATATTAAAATTCGAGTAAGGCTATTTATGAATTAAAACTCACATTTAATACACATTTAAAACATTTAATATAGATTCTATCAATATTCATAGGTGATTTGTGATGTTTGATGGGTTGTGGAAACTGTTGATTTTTTTTGTGCATCCAGCAGGAGGCACTGTTCCTACACAAGAAACATCTGTTCCTTCCTCTATTTCACAATTTCATTGCTCTTACTCTGCTTTAAAAACACCTGAGCATCATTGTCCTGCATGAGAAAAGCTGAGGCTTATTCTGGGTCTCATAAACATCCTCCTAACTGGTCTTGACTAGAGATGGGAGCAGACTGCAAGCCAAACTTCTGACAACTAAAGGATTTAAAACTTGCTTGTTATGAAATAATGCAACTTATATGGTATATGGTTTATGCTATACTGATGACAGCTTTTTGTACACATGCACAGACTTACTTCATGCTGTTGCTCCTTGTAGTGGAACAAGAAAGGTTTAAACCCAGCATCATCTTGTACATTACATTCACACATCAATTGATATACTGAAGCACACAGGAAACTAGGTTTTATACAGGTGATGGGCAGTTATGTAGGGCCTGTGCATAGTGAATGGTTAATGAAGTTTGCAGGATCAGTTGGAGTTCTTAAAATGATCTCCAGTGTTTTTGCTCTTCCATTCTCTCTTATAGGGAACACACAATTCACCTTCATGACGACTGTCAGAATATGAATACATGGCCTTCAGATTGTTATTAATAAAGCAGAGGGTGATTTCAACTGTAGATTATTCTAGCAATTTCTAGAATAAAGCCCTCCGGGGTGTGCTGTTATAGGAAAATAGTCAACACTGGGTGGTGTGATGTGGCCTGAGGTTAATGATTTTTTAATAACTGCACACCCCCAGAGTCCTTTATTCTACAATTCTGCTAGAATAAGCTACAGTCTCTCTCTCTCTCTCTCTCTCTCTCTCTCTCTCTCTCTCTCTCTCTCTCTCTCTCTCTCTCTCTTTCTATCCAGACTTACCTCCCTATTACACCCTAGAGTCATTTAGCTCCATTTCATATTGAGGACAGCTTATTGTACACATACATGCATGAGTACTGTACATATGCTTCCTGTTGTAAGACAAGTAGAGAAACTTTGAGCTCAGCACCATCAGAAACATGCTGAGAGTTGCAGACATTACAGCATTAAGTTGACTGATTAAGTGGACTGCTCAAACATTTCAACCTAATTAATAATGCAAAGTGTAATGATAAAACTATACAATCCAACCTCAGTACTTGAGCAGTAATAATGCTTAATATTTATTGATCAACAAAATGGTGGACTACATGATGCACCATAGGTATAGTTCTGCATTAACTGTACATGAGATAGAGGATGTGTGCATGTTTATGAGACTGCTGCATTTGCAGATGGTAGGATTTGTGCCAAAAGGCTTTGTAGCAATTCTCATACAACAGTCTGATGAAATGTACAGATGGAGGTGAAATATGAATAATAAGCTGGTAGACCACATGGAATTGAAAAAAAGAAGTTATTAACCAATATTAGAGACTTCAGATTACTATTAAATGATTAAATAATTAAACATTTAGAGGATAATTATATGTTTTAGCAAAATATTGTACATTTATGGGTTTTGTTTTCATTCCTCATACCAGTTTATTGACCTCTTTCATCAAGGCATAATATTTTAATATCAGTCACCCAACAACTGCTTTCACTGGTAAAATTATGTGATGGGATGCCTCTCATTCCACTTATTACCATATGAAGATTTGTTCTCTTTATATAGCTTGAGTGCTGATGATATCTCCTCTTTTGTAAGGGGAAAAAAATGGTCTGTTTTTTGGACTGCATGTTTCCCTCTCATTTTGTTCTTTCTCTTTTCTTTTTTTTATTTTGTTATTGTTGTTGTTGAACACATCTAAGCTTAGTCTGTCTTAATGTGACAACTACACATTCAGTTTCTGGCTTTCACATTAGTAGCACTGATCTATTGCCCAAATATTTGTGAGGCATGAATCATCAGCTCGTACAAGGCTCTCTGAGACATCTGCAGAAGTGTAAACTGTAGATTGCATTCACCTTTTTTCATGCTTCTCTTAACAAGCGCCTGCAATCCCACTTGGGCCAAAGAAAAGTAATTGCTTTGTGCAGGAGGATCAAAAATTAACCATTATCTGCACTAAACACCTGCAGATTCATGTCCCCCGCCCCACCCCACTCCCACACACATCCTTACATGCACACAAGCAGGCCAAAATAAATTCTGTACAGCATCCTGAAATGAATACTGTTACACAAATACACACATACACTGACTGATATTCACTGAATATGAGCATAAGAGGGATCAGAGCATGCAACTGTTAGCCTTAGGTAATATGCTCATTTAGTCTTGTGTCTGACACACACATATACACACATATTCAGTGTGCGACAGTGTGCCTGTTGGACAGAAGAATAGAAGAAATTTGGAATAAACATCATCATCATTCAGTCATCTGTTCCTGGAATCATGTCATTCAGGTACTGGTTCCAAATGACAAAAAAACCCTGGCAGTTATCCAGGATTCATAAAACCACTATTGCAAGTGTCCTATGTCAGCCTTTCTAATAACCAAGGGGGCTATGAATAAGGTATACCAAACATTTCATGAAGAATAGGACATTTAGGACATTAGGACTACCCAGAAAGGTGCTTAGAGTTGATGCTGCACCACTATGAGGGGTGAACCTTCATGTAGAACATGGAGAAGGTGCTATGGTGACATCCAGGAACCAGCAGTTCAGATCTCCTGGAGTGCAGAGGCTCTAAGTAAGGCCCACAAAGAGTAGAATATCACAGTATGGACTGGGTGTCCAATATGTATAGGCCATGGTGATGATGTCTACCACCTTGTGGGGCAGGATCTGTTTAGACAGAGGAAGGAAGCCCCCTGTGCCTTTACTTGTGGCAGGTGAACAGATGGTCTCACGAATCGAATGGCCCACCGTCCAGTTTGAACAATGCCATAGGGTGCATACACAACAAGGAATGCTTTTCAGGATCACTCTTTCACTGCAAAGAGTGATTCACAAAGTGGGGTGATATGAGATACTCCTGCAACTTTGTCATCAGGATTCATTGTTTTGATGTATTTGCTGTCCAATGAGCAATGTTTTGGCTATAAAGCATCTTGCCGGCAGCCCCCGTATTTCATGGGTGTGCTCCATAGGATTTCTTAGAATTGAGGGGCAATGACTAAAGCCATTGGATGTCTCTCATGCACCAGCTAGGGACACCAGCATGACTCTGTCCATTTAGGGCTCGAACAAAACCAATGGAACTTGTGGGCATCTAGATTATTAGCCAGGTTGTGGCGATTTCAGGGTGCCACATGGCCAGTCCATCTGGTTGTGTTGATTTTTAATTTCTGAAACTGTTGCCCTTCTCTCCCTGGTATTGTCGGGCACGGGCCCAAAGAGTGACCTCGTTACACAGGGTAGGTTTCAAAGGGTTGTGAATGTGTCTAGCAGCATGACTCTTTCAACCATAGTTGGTGCTGTCCAAAATCGAGATTTGAGATTTGAAAAGCCACCCTGCGCCTTGGCCTAGTGGTTTTGATTGAGGAACAAACTCAATAGCTGCAGATTGGACTGATAGTTCTTGTATGTATATGCAATCTTATAAGACTGCAAAACAATGTTATCAAAGAGTGCATTCCATGTGTGGACAGCTTGTCTGTTTTTTGTCTCGTGGCACCACCAGTGAGCCTTGGCCAACATGCAAGTAGATCATTCTGTTAGTAAAGGCGTGTGCAATGTGCCATGATCCCTCCTTTATTTCGCTCAATAGTCATATCACTGTGCCACCTTGAAATTCTTTGTGAACATGAAAAGAACATCTTCAGTTTCACTCAGAGTTGCTGTCATTGCCTGTTTGGATCCTGTTTGGAGCCTGCTAGCAGTGCATGTGAGCTGGTAAAAGCTAATTCAGATTCATTTGGATGGTGCCAAAGCTGGAGTCAACTTCTTTGTTAGACATGCTTAGCCAGACACCTGCTAGCCAGGAGAGTTACTTTGTGGGCTGTAAGACTGAGCTGAAGCACAGAGGTCCTAGTTGGTGATACAGAAAAAATGAAGGAAATCAAGGAGATTGCAACCCCATTCATTGTATGCAAGCTAGAAGAGCTAACTCTTCAGCTAACTTCAAAAGCTCATTGGTGATATAGTGTGGGAGAACAATTCAACCATGCTAGTGGTATTTAGTCTCAGGCCCATAGGTCATAGACAGTGCGGAATTGCTAGGTCAGAGACATAACCAGCAAGCGACTGAGACGTGAGTGCCATACTGAGCAACAGAACTGTTCATACTTAACGCACTCGACTGGAGATCCTGAAGAGAACTTAATTCCGAACCTCCGACCAGGAAGAGCCAAAGAAAATGGTCCCTCGATTCTAAATTCCTACTCGTGAACTCAGGGTACTCTCTTAACTAGGAGTTCCTCCCAGTTCTGGGAGTGATGTCAACGCAACATGGCTGCACAGATCATCAGACATAAACAAAACAAAACTTCTTTCCTTTGAATGAGTTATATGGTATATATAAGAATTTGTTTTTGAAGTATTTGCATTTAATATATGGTTCGTATATTACCTATATATATATATATATATATATATATATATATATATATATATATATAAAAATCTCAGAGGAAAAAGGAAGTAAATTGTATTTTCAGGTTGTAAACAGTGTGTGGTGCTTTTAAGGGTACTTTTAGTAAATATAGTGCACCACTATAGTGGTGCACTATAGTGCATCTATGTACTTTTTAGGTTCTGTTTGCAAATGTGTAGCTTCTAGAGCACACATATCCCTGTACAGTACAGTAGCTCATAAATCCATAAACTAAAATCACTTATTGTCGTTTGTGCTGTTTAACGCGCACAGACGCTCGTATTTATTAGCGTTATTTACGTCTCGTTTGCCCGGGGCTACGTGTTATGAGAGGAGCTCGTCTCGTCTGTGGAACAGGAGCCGTAATCTCCCCAGCATTGTCTCGGCCTAAAGTGGCGCATCGGAGTCCGAACCCGGCCCGCCCTGAAGAAACATGCAACAACACGGCTCGGGTTTAGAGTTACCATCTTACAAATTATCTCCTGTGTGTGTGTGTGTGTGTGTGTGTGTGTGTGTGTGTGTGTGTGTGAGAGAGAGAGCGTATTCTCTCTCACCGGTGTGTGCTGCCAGGCGGACATGTCTGAGCACCTCTGATGAAGTGTTTGTTTGAGGTGATTACTCTGTATGGGTCATTAGCTCTTCGAGGAGCTGGCGGCTCTCGGCTCAGATCCGGGGGCGGCGCTGCGGCAACGACAGGGTTTTAGCCAGTCAGGTTTGCGTGTCAAATGTGCACGTCCCATTTCCTAAATAACGAGGAAGCGCAGCGTTATCTCTAATAGCATTAGCTGCAGTTTTTTCTTTTCTTTTCTTTCTTCTTTTTCTTTCTGGCTCGTCTTCATTTCCTCAGCGCCGTCGTTGTCCTCGCCTCGGCGTCTTTGATCTTCATTGCTACCAGCGCCTTTGAAAAAAAAGAAGAAAAGATGTTTGCCTGAAACATGGTTTTTTTGCATGGTAGCAAGGGAAGCATATAGCTATGGGATTAGCATAAAAAATGACGCACTTATGCTGCTCAGGTTCGTCAGACAAATTAGCTATAGCTAATAGCACAGCATAGCAAATTAGCTATAGCGTTAGCTATAAAAATACTAAACTGTACAAAAGCTAAGCAAGCCTCAGAGCTACCTCCATGGGGGCGTGGCCTAAGTTCACATTTGATTCGTATACCCAACTAAATATTAACGTACGCATCACGTGTGTCCGCTATAAACCACTAGAGGAAAATAATCAACGACAAGGTGCTGCGATGAAGCACAGCATCCCAACGTTGATACGTTTCCTATAAAAGTGTTTTATTCCTTTCATACCACAGCGATTTGCTAATGAGTGCAAATCTTTTTATTAAATAAATAATACATTTTTTTTTATCCATTTACAGTTACAGTTAATGTTATCTTGTTCTAACTTATGTTATAAAGTCATTCCCTCACCTGCCTCTTTGTTTTCCGTCTCTCAAAAAACGTATCTTCTCATGCTACAGAAACATCGCGAATAAGCATAAACTCTGAGCCGATGATGGCAGAAAACAGAAAGCTTTCCGTCTGAAACCGGAGACTCCTTCCAGACAAAGTTAAACAATCGTCTCCTCGTACGGCACACGCCGAGTGCCTGCCGTACGATGGCCGGTTGCTATAGAAACACTCCTCTGGACTATATTGTGAACAAGAGAATCTGATTGGCTGTCGGAACCAAACCGTTCAAAATCTTCCAAAATGGACGGATGGGAAGCTTCAGCTCTTCATTTTTACCATGGAATGAAATGGTCGTCTTTGACAAACTCAAGATATTTGAATGTTTACAGTAAAATAAACGGCTCTATCTTATTTACGAAACCAATAAAGCGAAAATCTTGCCCTGTGTAATAATTTGACCACAAAAACATGCATATATTTTACCGATTTGATCTTTTCTGTCCAAACACATACATTTAAAACATGCTAATATATTAATGGCAGATAATATCCCATACGTCATATGTCACATATTTATATACATATTTTTAAACGAACGTTGGATTTTCACCTGTTATACCTTTTCTGCGCCGCCATCGTGTTGTTGCTTCCAGTCGCATTTGTTTTGCATTCCTTGAAAATAAAAAATAATAAAAAGTAAAAAAACAAACATGTCATTCTTCATAACGAACTGATTTTAATCTGTTATTCATAATAGCGGCAAAAGGAGAAGGTGGGAATCTGGGCACCTACCAGCATATTAATGACACACACCATCCTCGTTGTCTTTGTGTGTGTGTGTGTGTGTGTGTGTGTGTGTGTGTGTGCGTGTGTGTGCCAGTAAATCTCTCATAGCTGTTGTCAGCCACATGTCAGCATGGTGCAGTGGATGACTGACAGGATAGCAGGGTCTCTCAGGGCCTCATTAGGGCCCTACAACCTCGTGTGTGTGTGTGTGTGTGTGTGTGTGTGTGTGTGTGTGTGTGTGTTTGTGTGTGAGAGAGAGAGACAGAAGACAGAAAGCATGCATACGCATCGAGCGCTCCTTACTGTCTGTAGATGTGTTTCGTCTCCATGTAGACGCATGTGAGACACTCAACCAGGTGTGTGTGCGTGTGTGTGTGTGTGTGTGTGTGTGTGTTTGTGTTTCCCGCAGATCATCAGCTCATATTTCTCCAGCGCTGGTGAATTCTGGGTTCTGATTGGTCAGAAGTGAGGTGTTGATTAATTTTCTATAACAGCAGCTCTGACTGTAGTGCAGCTGCGAATCCCAACTTTATGGTGACGTGGTCTATCGTTTCCATAGTAACAGCTCATTCGGATTCTCCACTTAAAGGAATTCAACAACGTATGCTGAAGTTTTCTTAAAGTCAGGAGATGTTTATTTAGCAGGTATGGAAGGAGTCTCTGGCAGGAGTCAGGAGGCGGTGCAGGTCGCGCTGGACTGGCCGTCACGCTCTCCTCTAACACACACAGGCGTAGCTGTGAGTCACGCTGTACAGAGCGCAGGTGGAGTCCGCGAGCGTGCCTCACGAAGGATGTTTTTTTGTTATAGAACGTGTCTAAAGGGTGGAACAATGTGGAAATATTCAGGGTATGAGAACCTTACAGCCCAACATCACTCCCCAAGCACTCTATAAATGCTCTACAACAGTAAACATCACATGACAGGGCAGGATCCATGGATTGTAAAGCTGCGAGAATATTAATTATTCATTTAAAAAACATGTCAAGACCGATACCCAGTTCGGCTTCAAGCTCTTAGTAGGTTATTAAAAGAAAACAGAAAAGCATTTTTTTTGCTTCATAAAATAGCAGGCTAGACTGCTTAAAAACCTCAAAATAAATAAATATATCTACACACACACATAC
>JAQQZR010000033.1:8435798-8452942 GCA_030068235.1 Notoglanidium macrostoma
TTTTATATATGTTTCTTATATTAACTATATATATATATATATATATATATATATATATATATATATGTATATCAAATGCTACATCAGATGCTTACTGGATACTTTATTGATGGTTGTAGTGTACATGCATTCGAAGGTTCTGTTGATAGGGTTAAGAGAACTAAAATGTACCAGCATCTCTCAATTTCAGTTTGATAGACACTTCACTTTTTGTTTTATTCTCATTTCATCGCTTCGTGTCGCAGCAGGCACTGGGCAATAATAGAGCCAAGAGCAAGGATTTTTTTAATCAGCTTTTATTACCTAACAGTCTTCAAACTAGCAGAAGCGTTTGGGATGGTTAATAAAAGCATGTGCAAACTGAGCTTTACGGTTGTTCTACTTCTTTCATCGTTACCATCAATGTGGGTACAGTAATGTTAAATTCATGCATTATATTATGTGTGTTTTTAACACCAATATAATGGAAACGTCATTACAAAATGCCTTTTTGTCAGTATTGAAATGATATGGTAATATGATATTATAATACCAATGATAACATATTGCTTGATTATTTTCTGGCAGAGACACATGAGACAGTTTAAACTAGGCTATATCAAGCTTTTAAAGTAGCACAATGAACACATTTATTTTAATGATCAAATGTATAACCCCTGCAAATTGAACGAAGGAAAACATTTACCAACTTTGACCAAAAACATATTGTTATGAAGCAGTATGGAACTGTGTTCCATCATTTTTATTAAGATCACCAGTATTTCCTGGTATGGATTAGATTTATGTCGTATTATAGGAACAGAGCCCTGTTTGTTGTTCATATCAACCAAACTGCACCTCTGAGTAAATGTCACAGGTCTCTTTATTTATTCATTAACACACACATGTCCCTAATTACACATCAGCAATGTTTGCAATGTATGTTGGGTCTTTGGTTTGGTTACATCCCGGTCAGCCCAGTACCAAGTAACTATTTACTTTAAGTAACATACTCTTATATTACTAGTGTGCATTATTAGGCATACTTAGTTTGGCATAGGAGTGGTTAATTAATCCCTGAATGTCTACTGGCCCTAGCACTGTCTATGTCGTGTGAATGCATCTGCGACATGACACAGGCATCAGCTGCAAGCAAATGGTCACAATTGACCAGCTCATTATCCATCATAGTAGATAGATTGCATGTCACAGAGTTTGGGCTCAGGTGAGCTGAAGCCTCTCCAAATCCTCCTCAAGCTTGCAGGAGTGGAAAGTAAATCTTGCAGACTGTAGCAAACAAGGAAAGGGGTTTGTTGTTCTGATTTTTCTTGTTCTGTCATAGATGGCAGGGTATATAAGTATATGGATAAGCAGGAGACCAACATGGATATTTCTACCCTTCATGTTCATTTTTTCCACCAGAAATGATGGCTACCTTTTAATGAAAAAATACATTACATTTAAAAAATTTGCTTCTTGAATGTGCTAACTATTTACAATGTTAATGCTTAAATACAGCTAATTTAATATAAAACATATTAATTTAATAAAACACCAGCATATTAACATTTAATTTAATTAGCCTGTTTATAACTGTGGTCATCAAGGAAGAGCTAGAGTTCATTTGTTTCAACAAATACTGCAAACGGGCCATCTAAAATCAATGTAGAATTTTCTACTCTAATATTTAATTATTTGAAACTCAGCCATTATTATTTCGGTGTTTTGATGGTGTTTTCTGGGAAGCTTACAGCAGTTATCTCAAAATGTTTTATTCCCCTTATACTACCAAATCATGCTAGGAATTTTGCTAACTATAACCATTTTAATTAATTAAATAAATAAATAATAATTTGCCATACTTTTTATTTACTTAGAATTAAATGTTGTAGAGTATCCAAATATAAAAGTTCTCACTTACCAAATAAAAGGTTTTCACTTACATGATAGCAGTTATAAACATTATAGCAGTCATTTCCTCATCAGCCTTACTTTTTATTCCTCTCTCGATTAAAAATGGATCTTGTCAATAAACTGCAATGCTTAAAAATTTAGCTCTGGTCATTACAAAGCACTGACAATGGTAACTCCTTTTAAAAATGCTAACAACTCCTCACAGAAAATGTCACTATACCAACAATAACACACTGGTCTGTTATACAAGTCCCCGTGTAAGTTGTTACCATAGAAACAACGTATTATTACAAGAGTATTAATATATACCTTTGAGCCAGCACTATTGTCAGGGTTGTGCTGTTATAGAAAGTAAATCAACACATTCTGTCCAATCAGAATGGAGAATTAAGCAGTGGTTGGTTTACGTGGATTTAGCAGTTTACAGTTGTTTGATTGCGGAAGTACATTTCACTTTAAATCGAAGCTTATTGTTCAATTATTCTTCTTAATGTAATGAATTATTCAGTCATTAGAATGACACTAATAGTGAAGTAGTTATGAGACTGAGAAAGGTCTATCTGCAGACTCGCAGCTGGCAAGACACACCCACTTTAGTACACAACACCCTCATTGAGACAACTACTGCCATCAGGAAGTACTGCCTGAAGTTCCTAACCCAAAGTCTAAACCTAAACCTAAACCTAACCCAAACCCAAACACTAATCATAGGCCTACTAAGGCTGATGTAGTGGCAACATGGTGGCTTTGCAAAGTGGGAGTGTCATTAAATAGGCATGAGAAGAGAGGGGGGTTACCTTTAGCCATTCTAATCCCTGCTGCCATGTTCCAATACTTTATTATCTTAAATGAAGTGTGTAAGATGTCTCACAGGGCTCAAGTCAACATACACTTCAGGAGCAGACTTTGTTCAAATGTGTTATGCTCAGAAAGGGCCTTGCATATCTACGCCATCTGGACATAACAGCTGATATTTTAACTGTGTAAGTCATCTAGATAGTGCTTACTGCCTGCCAAGAATCTACCCACAGAAATTACATCCACAGCATGTTCACAGAACCCCAAATCTTTATTCACCAAATTTTGCACACAGAGAAATGAGGGGAAAACACAGTTTACGCAGCAGAAGATACAGGCAGGCATATTTTGAGAGGAAACCAAACAAAAAAATTCAATAAGTAAGTAACAAAACAAAAAAAAAAACATTCAATGCATATTCTGTTTCCATCTCACATGTAGCTTCCAAAGAGAACGTCACAGAAGCTTAGCCACCGTAACACAGACACATACACACGCACATACAAACAAACACTCATTCAGATTCACGCAAACGCTTAGTCACTCCTCCTCAATGGCTGAAGTTAGGAGGATGAAATTCAGCCGGCAAAGGTTTTACATTAGTTAATAGCAGAATATATGGCGGAATAATGATGGCATTTGAGATGATGATGTGTCCTTCAGAAAAAAGTTAAATCAAGTGTGTTTGTGTTCAGGAAATTATAGCCAGTGCCAACATTATCTGGAGAAGTCAGAGTGAAAAAAAACATGCTCTTATGAGTAATATAAAAAGGGCATGTAAAGAGACTTCACTGCATTTAATATTACGTCCAGAAGTTGGTTCAGGAGCAAGAAAGTGTTGATGTGCTGCTGCAGATGATGAATGTGTTAAGCTTGAGCAAGGATGTTACATTCAGTAGATGGAAGAATGCAATGTCATGATTATGTTGTATATAAGCATAAATACACTGTACGGTTTGTCGTATATTTATGTGTGTGAATGTGTGTGCGCGTGTGTGTGTGTGTGTGTGTGTGTGTTTGTGTGTATGCTGGCAGTGTCCCAGTGTGCCTCGGTTTGCATTCGTCACAGTGAGACTTTCCGTCATTTATTCCAGAATTCCAGAATCTTCCAAACAAATAATTAAATAATGATACCTCTAATCGAAAAGAATTAGAGGAAAAATAACTTGATAAATAAATTAATAGTGACAGTGTGTCGTTGATAAGTTTGATACATTTGATGGGTGTTTTTGTTTCATCTAAAAGTTATATGATATATTTACAAAAGAATCTGTGTCATAATCTATGAAATCAAGCAAGACCATTTAAAAGGTATAGGAGATTGTTAATTGCTAGATATTTCTGACTGTGTGTGTGAGCATGTGTGTCTGTGTGTGTGTGTGTGTGTAAGAGGAGGATAAGTGAGCTGAAGAGCGGAGTGAGGAAAAGTGAGGAAAAGATTCATTCACGCTGTGACCTCTTCACTCAGCTTCTTGTTTCTGCGGACCACAGCAGCGTGTTGCTCCTGACAGGAACACAAAAAAGAACAACAGTCACGTAATAACAGCAAAAAAAAAAAGGTCACACGCAGTACATGACTTAATTACACTAAAACAATTGGTACATTCCATAATATCTGTATTTATATCTGTTTAGTGATCCAAATATCTGTACCTGTATTGGGATTTAAACCTAAAGTGGGTGTGTCCTACACCACGTTTTTTTCTCTTAAACATAGAGGTGTGTATGGGACTGCTCGTCCAATTATAAGGTTCTGTTTGTATTTCCCAAAATAAAAATTAAGTACCATCTACTAATTTATATCACCTTGAGCCCAGAGTCTCCAAAGACGAATGAATGCAGTAAATGCATCATTCATGTACGTATTCATTCTATACTCTATACCAGGTGGCATATGAATCTTTCTGGCACAGCTGGCATAACGTATATGCATGTGATCCAAAGACTAGAAACTTATTTTATGTCCCTGACATTCCTTGAATCCCACACATGACTAATATCTTTCTACCTTCAACACATTCACACACACTTTCACACCTTACGGCAATTTAGAGAGTCAGTCAGTGACTTCAAAATATAACTGTACATACATTCTGAGAATATTACAGCATGTTTAATTATTTGGAACTTAAAGAGTTTTAATTATAAGCAAAACCTGGCTCACTGGGCACATGGTGTCAAGTCATGTTCTACCTTCTCTTGCAGGCGCTCCATCATGGCTGCCAGATGAGCCCTGCGGTTCTCAGAGTTTTGCTCCATTTTCCAAATCAGCTTTTCTTCGGCCATCCTGCTGAAGTTGTTGTTCTCTTCCAGGGCTTTGAAAAGCACATCCCGCTCGTGCTCCCGTTTCTCAGCCAGAGATTTCAGCACCTGAGCCTCTTGAGACTGGGGAAAGAAGCCAACTATAAGCAAGCCCGCTATGAGCAATGCAAACAAACGATAAGCTAGTATATGACAATTAATAAATAACATAATGTTTAGCAAATTCATCACACTTCCTTCTATATTTGCTTACCCTGACAGGGTAATTTGGGTCCTGAATCCACACCAGAATGCCCAGTATAAGCTAATCTCCCTATCAACACTCATGTCAAGAAATGAACAGTAATGCTAACATGTCAGTATTAATACCGATTTGCAAACACTCACTTTCCTGCGGTCTTCAGCAGCCTCCAGTTTCTTCTGAATGTCATCCAGAGAGATGTCCCTCTTCTTGGGAGGGGATGTGATATTGTGTGCCACATCTGACACTGGAGAGGGGGGTTTCAGGATCACCTCGAAGGCCTGACCTGAGGCCCGTTTGTTTAAGGGCTTCACCTCCATGTCTGCATGACAATCACATGTAAAATGACTGAAAAGATGCACTCACTGTGGTTTAAAGTCCACATTGTGTCTTCATTGGTTTACTGAAATAATAATAATAATAATAATAATAATAATAATAATAATAATAATAATAATAATAATGCCCAACTCAATTCCTTGTCATAAGGCATGATTAAATATGAATTTTCTCATTCAAATCAAGTAAATGAGTGAATATTACTCTAAACATGTAAGACAATATAAGATATAAGAAGGATATCTTACAGTCTGTCTTAGAGTCCAGGTTTTTCTGTAGCCTCGGGTTAAAACAGGAGCATATGAGTGAGAACATGGACAGCTCCTTCATCTTTTCTTTGTATGCTGTGATAAAAAGACAATTAAATAAGCAGCCATAAGTGCAAAGGGTCACAAAATGTTGTATCAAACAAGTGTTTTACTTTTGTGTTTGTGTGTGTGTGTGTGTGTGTGTGTGTGAGAGAGAGAGAGAGAGAGTTTCTGACCATCCAACTTTACATTATTAAATAACATTCATTTTATATGAATGAGGTTATTTGTTAGGAAGTGTTAATCATTACTATAACTTGTATAATAAAATCCACTATAAGTGCAGGGCTTTCAGCGATGTTCCCACATACCACTTGATACCTTCCAGGTAATCCAGTTAATTCAGTCAATTTCAAATTTGAAATATGAAGCTTTTACATGCGCAAAGTGCATATTCCTTTACCAAGTATACATTTAAGTCTTTCCAAAGCTTTAAAGCACAGGTGGCTCAGCTACAAACGGATTATGAACATTTTGAGGCCGGAGCTCACAGTCTCATGAAATATGCAGGAGAGACTAATGATGCTGGTCATTTCCTGTCATCTGTAGAGTTTTACAAATTGCAGGCACATCCTCCAAACTCCATTATCTAGGGGAACAGAACAAAGCTAAAACATTTTTACACAGCAGTGAGACACTAGACAAGAGTTAGGTGGAGATAGTCTGTGTTTTCCGATCTGACATCAGCCATCCCACCCTGAAGCTGCATGGTCTTTTCCTTATGACCAATCCCAGCACACAAGACCTAAAAGACAAAGGAGCAGACACATGGTCCCGTGTGCACGGATGTCCACTAGTGTCCACAGAGCACAGATAATGATTTGCATGGAGCAGCAAAGGCCACCATGTGCAGTGTTCCATTGCTGCAGGGCTGGCCTGCCTCCCAATCTGTGGTCCGCTTGGGCTGCTGCTACTCCTGAGCAGTTTTCCATCAATGTACAATACAGCCAGGCCTGATCCATCACAGGCAAGCCCACGCCTACATATATATAATAAACTAATAAAATAAAATATATCATGAATCAGGCCTATATATATATATATATATATATATATATATATATACATATATATATATATATATAAAAATATGATGATAAGACAGCCTATTTTTTTGCAGCTTGGGCTGTCTGGGTAGTAAAACAGTCCCACCCATTTTTCAGTAAAACCTGATGCTCGAGCTTGTTTTCAAAAATATAACACTTTCATGTATTAAGGCTGGGTTCTTTTACTGTTGTTGATTTAAAAGCATTGTTATTCACAAATGCGTGTTAGTCTTAAAAGTATTCACCAACAAATTAGGCAGGCTAGCTATATTCAGCACATAAACATAAAACCCATTCCGTACGTCTACTGCATTTCAGTAAATGTTAGACATCTGTTTCATCTATGAATCCACACCTCGTAAAATCAAAAATTCCTCTTTATATTTTTCTGATCTGATTAACAGCCTTTGCCAAATGTGCAACACATAAAGCTATCAAAGGCCATCGAGCATACACACAAAGCCAGGCGGATAGACTACCACGGACGCACTCAATCTGTCATAACGCATTATGAATAGCCTATAAAACGCACGAGGCGCGGTTCGAGGGTTCAAATGAGCTAAAAAAAAACAAAAAAAAAACAAACAAAACAAAAAAAAAACGCGCGTGACTGTTTGATGTAAAGCAGTATTTTGTGCAGGATTTTTTGTGCAGGAGCAGCTGTAGAGTAGAAGATGCCGGGTGTCTTGGGTGGGGTCTTTCTGCATTATGCTGGAGAGGGAGCTGAGGCAGGCAGGTGCGCCATTCTTCACGCAGAAACCAGAAAATACGCACATCTAGCTACAGATATGGGTTTGTTTCACATTTAATGTTAATCAAAGCTTGTATGCCATTTCCAAATCATTTCTAGAGCCGTTTGGGAATAGCAGACTAGGCTTTTAGTAAATCACGGCTTAGGAAAACAGAATAATTGCGACTGCATTAGCCTAAATATGATCGAAATGTAAATCCATGTTTTTCTGTGTATTATAGCGGAAGAGGATCTGTCGAGGATTCTATGAATAGTCAGCCCCTCTACTGGAATCAGACACCGTCGACAGATTACAGCCTTATAAATAAATAGCTTTAATCAGAATGTAATCTAGAAAGACACTTACCGACAGCGATTTTGTCCATCGTGGTTTGGGTGAAGTGTTCAGGCGTTGCGGGTTGTGCCGGTGGCGTTGAGGAGCGATGCTTAAGGCACTGAATCAGCAGAGCACAATGCGATCCGGCAGAGAGAGAGCACTAATAAGCACTGGGAGCGGTTCAGTGATCAGCATCTCCACACGAGAGCAGATTGGCTATTGCCACTTTACGTAAAAAAAGGCAGGCGTTTAAGCGAATAGCTTACACAGCTCAGAGAAGTGATCTTACAGATGTTTCCTTCCAGCTGTTGCCACCGACCAATGTAAACCAGTATGCCAGGAATGGATAACTGGCTCTATGCAAATTAAAAATATTTTTGACCTTTCGTTTTTTTTTTAACCTCTAAAATACTTAATAAATGGGTATTAGAGATCAGTTTGTGTCTGATACAGATAGGTTGTTCATTTATCATTCATCATTTATTTAGTCGTCCTCACTATAACACTATTATCCTGGCACACTATGGGGACACACCCTAAAAAGGACGCTAGTCCTTTCACAAAGCACCATGCACAAGCAGATTCACACACACAAGCGCAATTTAGTCTAGCCCAGTGGCCTTCGATCTTTATCCACAAAGGGATGGTGTGGCTGCAGGTTTTCATCCCAATGAAGCAGGAGTTCACTTCTGATCTCCAAATCAACTATGAAGTGTGACATCCGTTTGGATGGAATGGAAACCCACAGCTACGTGCAATGGCCCTTTGTGGATAAGATTGGGAAAAATTGAAGATCCCTGGTCTAGCCAATTCAATTCAATTTGTATGGTGAGAGGAAACCAGATTGTATGGAGGAACTTTAGGAGAACACAAGATACTCCACACGGATCATCAGAGATCTTCGAGCAAAATGAGGACCCAACTGGGACAATGGAGCTACGTACCTATTGCGTCATCATTATTTACTCTTACTCACTTTCAGTAACTGCTTTTCCTGGTCAGGGTTGCGATAGATCCAGAGTCTATGCTGGGAACATTGGCAGCGAAGTGTGAATACACCCTGAATGCGATGCCATTCCATCATATGTTATTTTATTTACTTGAAAATACAACAGAATCATATAGCAGATGATTCCTGGCCCTCACACTTTTTTCACATACATTAGAACACAGTCCTTATCAAGGGCCACATCACACATGAAATGCACCAGAGCAATTGGGTCTCTTTTGACACCAGACTGAAACATGACACCTGCATTAGATGTCAGATTTCACAAACAGCTTTAAAGTTGCTGCTTATGGACCATTGGAATCAAATGCCATCTGCAGTAGTTGGTAAATCTCCCTCCCTTTATTTATGTTGTATCATAGAGTGAGTCATCCAGATGTCATAATCAGCATTTTCAGTTTGCCAGTAACCAGGCCAACTCAAAACAGTATTGTACAGAGATACATAATCTTATTTGCCTCAGGATTACAAAACATATAGCTGTGTAGTTTGATCTATAAATAGAAACTAATGTAAAAGAAACTGTATAGTGCTGTGTCATGGATATAGTGAAGCAGTGCAACATTGAAGGATTGCTCCACTTATCACAGTGCAAGGAACATGATCCGAGCTACAGCTTTCTTGTACAAAACTGCATGAATCTACTGCTCTCTCTCACTGTGTCTACAGTCTGCCAATGCTCTACACACAAATCCTGAAATATCACTGAGGGTATTCTCAAAATAGCCAAACACTGCAGAAATAGCAAATCGGTTATTCTATTCTATTCTATTCTATTCTACTATAGTCTGTTTTATTCTTTATATCTTCTATTCTGTTCTATTCATAATATCTTCTATTCTATTCTGTACGTAATATCTTCTATTCTATTCTGTTCGTAATGTCTTCAATTCTAGTCTATTCTATTCCTAGTCTATTCCTAGTCTACTGTAGTCTGTTTTATTCTTTATATCTTCTATTCTATTCTATTAGTAATGTCTTCTAGTCTATTCTACTCTACTGTTGTCTATTCTATTCTGTTCTATTCTATTCTATTCTATTCTACTCTGCTTTCTTCTCTTTTTTCTGTTTGGTTTAATCCTCTTCTATTGTATTTTGCCTTACTGAAGTCTGTTTTTATTATAAAAATAGTTAGAAACATTATCATTTCAGGTGCCACAGTGGCGTAGTGGGTTCAGGGAACCTGGTTCAATCCTGAGTTTTCCAGTTTCCTCCTCCTATCCAAAAACACACCAGTCTGCAATTTGGTTGCACTAATTTGTCCCTAGTTGTGAATATAGCCTGTGTGTGAATGTGTGTGTGCATGGCCCTCTGCCTTGGACTGATATCCCTTCCAAGATGAATTTCAAATCAAAGGTATACTGTATTAATACACTCCTTTCTTCTATTCTATTCTATAGTAACAGCTCATTCACAGGGATTTGTATGCATTGTATTGTATTGTACCACATAAACTAAACCTAATAATAAAAGGATTAAAAGAACAAAAACCAAATGGCCTATAATTTTTGATTATGGTGAAAAATTCTGTAAAGGAGACGTTTCACGAACGTAACATTAATGAAAGGCGTCTCTAATGTTGACGCGTCAGTCAGTGCAAGTCGCACTTGTAGTCCTTTGGTCATTATGACATCATTACCCAGAATCCCTGTCGGCTGACCTTCAGTAGGAGGAGACACTCGTAAGCATGGCTGCGGGAATACTAACCAAAGGTGAAACGTTACGTTAAACATATTTCTTAAAATATTTAGCTTTGAGACTTGAAATGGAAGCAGTGATTTGGGGTAGAAATAGACGTATGCATATTTCTTTCAAAATATGGAAAAGACTGTTTGTTTTGTTTTATTAATACAGAGTAATGTCTCGTAGCTAATGACCGGTTAGCGGATAAGTGTGCTAAATGTTTCTCAGCACACAGACACATGAGGGAATATGTAAACATTTAAATCTGTTCTTCAGTAATAGCACTATTAAATCATAAGTGTCATTTAAGCTAGCGGGTGTTGAGTTTAATGGTTTGTTATTCAGAGCATTGAGACGTTATGATGTGTATACAGTGTCTCTAATACTGCAGTACTCGTGCTGATCTGTCGCGTATCACTTCCGGTATTTTAACTGGCGAATGCTGCTGTTGCTCACGAGTTAGTTTGCCTTGTTTGATTTCTTTCTCCACATCTTATTTTGACGTGGTCTCTCCCTGTTGGTTTTTGTGTCCTTAGTAATCCATGGTGTGAGGAGTGCTCGGCTGGTGGGAGCTGTGTTATCCTGCAACAGCCGCACATTCACCACTGCTGCCAAACCCACACCTGCTTTTCACAACGAAGATGCAGGTATGCCGCTCAGGTCAATCATTTCACGTGTATTTACATCATTTCCGGTCGATACCATGACAAGGAATTCAACATGATGCATGGTGGGATGATGCATTAGCACCACAAATCAAATGTCCTGATGTGTTTTATTTCACTCATACCACTGCAATTTGGCAACGATTATACCAGTTGGTTACCTTTACTGTTGTGTTATTTTTCACAAGACAAGTTACTTTCTGTTATCTTTCCATTAGAGCGGCTGTAAACAAGCATTCTCCCACCTATTTGGTTTTTTTTTTCCCTCTCTTGAAATTAATAACACAAAAAACAAACACAGCTTGTCATTTTCATTTCCTCTTGTGGTGGAAAACCCCACTGATCATTACAGACTCTTTACATACATGTTAAATAAACCTCTCCTAACAGAAAGCTTCACCATATCAATAATTATGTTATACATATATGTTAAATAACTTTTTTTAACAATCGATCCTATATTAGCCTGAGATTATGAGGAGTGTATTCTAGGGATGGGCGTTTGAAGAAATTGCCTTGATTGATCGTCAGGAACATTAATCTTCGATCACTCATTATTTTTAATATTAATTTCCGATGGCTGAAAATATTAACGAAAGCATGTTTTGCACAATGAAATCTTTCTGACAAGAAGAAATTATATTCCAACAATCCTCTTAACAATTAAACATTGTTAAAATTCTTCACGATCAGTTATGGACAATCGATTGATCATGCCCATCCATTACGTCTTCCATATAAGTCGTGTCAAGAATGTGTACAGAATTAGTGCAGCTAATAAGTAAATCAACACTTTCTGACCAGTCAAGAACATCCCTGTGGTGTGATTAGCTATGCAATGCATTCCAGGATGTTTAACGTTTGAATAATGGACACTTCAAAATATAATTCAAGATGCATTTTGGAGCAGCTTGTGGACGTTCAGTAGTGTCAGTACCAAACCTCTACTGACCTGAAACCCTGGATCAGGATCCGTTTGGATTTATTCTCATCCGGTCCGCTGTCATAGTCTAAGCCGTGACCTTGTGTGATATTGAACGACAGCACAAAAGTTGCCAAGGACTAACAGTCTTAAATCACACTGGCATTGTGCCTCTGATGTTTTACATCTTTTAGCAACGGAAGCATTCAGAGAGTGGCACTGTGAGGACGACAGTATCGGACATTCAATGCTCTGATATAAATATAGTATTACAAACGACACAAACAGTTTTCTATGGTGCATTTCTTTATATATATCAGGCCAAACATTAAGGCAACTTATCCTTCTCAACAAAGAAGACAGTTCTGTTTATAGGATGACATAAATTCAAACAGTGCGGCAAACCAAACTCGGCGTTGCGGCCAACTGAAGAACATGTTTAAAAATATACATTAGTCGCTTGTCTCCTAGCTAAAATGTTCTTGTTCCTTAAAACATGACCCAGACGAAGTACAGTAAATGCGTATTAATACAGTAATGTTACATTTTGGCGAGTTATTATTAAACCTTCCAAAGGAATGTAGAATATTGATTTCTTATCACACCTGAATATGTTTGTGTATATATATAGTGTTCATGTTCTTACCCTTGTTTGTGGTTTTCTCTAACAGATGTGAATGATAAGATTATGAAGTTTCCTCTGACCCAGCCGGACTTCTTCAGCGTGTCCGAGCTCTTTACTGTAAAGGACCTGTTTGAGGCCCGAGTCCACCTTGGCCACAAGAAAGGCTGCAGGCACAGGTTCAGCAAAATAATTTTATTAGTGTAATTCTAATATTCAGCACATGGTTGTTCTCTTTACACTCGGGCACACGCAGCCTCTCTTGTACTCTTTCCATCTCTGTCTGTGTTTTATATTGACTCGCCCTGCCTCTTTCTGTCTCTTTCTGAAGACTGATGGAGCCGTATCTGTTCGGTACACGCCTGGACGTGGACATCATTGACCTGGAGCAGACGGCATCCCACTTACAGCGGGCTCTGAACTTCACAGCACACGTGGCTTACCGCGGCGGCATCGTGCTCTTTGTAAGCCGCCGGCGCCAGTTCACACACCTGATCGAATCTACGGCGCAACAATGCGGCGAATACGCTCACGCCCGCTACTGGCAGGGAGGAGTGCTCACCAATGCCGGTGCCACTGGGGTGCGCCTACCTGACCTCATCGTCTTCCTCTGTACACTAAACAGCGTCTTCCAGACACACACTGGCGTGCGCGATGCCGCCAAGGTCAACATTCCCACAGTGGGCATCGTCGACTCAGACTGTGACCCGAGCCTCATCTCGTATCCAGTGCCGGGCAACGACGACACTCCGGCTGCGGTGGAGCTATACTGCCGTCTGTTCAGGATGGCTATCAACAGGGCAAAGGACAAGAGGAAGCAAATGGAGCTGCTCAAGGGGATATGAACAGAGAGAGACACAAGTTTAATGCAATTTCAGCACTTCTGTCTGTCATCACAGTTCAGTGCTTATTGTTGGTCATCTAATTCTTGGTCCTTGTTGATATATTTTTTTCTTCCCCTCAAACAAACCATTGATAGAATCAGTTAAAACCCAGCACCGGTTCTGGCTGTGTCCGAGCAGGGATTCACTAAAATGTGGCGTGTATGCTATCCTCAGGTTTTGGTGAGAAAACTAACGTTTCCCAACACAGTGAGAAAAATGTAGACCATCTTTAAGGCCCCGAGGACTGGGTTGAGAAGGTCTTGTGCTAGAGGTCTCAGTGCATCTCAACAAGTGGCCAAGGATACTGAAAGACTCCATGGTTCGTGTGTGTCATGTGGAGTTCTGATGTACTATTAAAAGATTGGATTCCATCACTATGCACAAATAAGGTTTCTGAGTAAATCTTGTTTATATTTTTTTTATAGTACTACACATCATCTGAACCACCGAGTGACTCACCTGGTCCTGAGGAAACTCGCTGTCCTGCGTATTTTAGTGTTCACACACCCACTTCAACTCGGGTGTGCAGGGAAGACACGGGTTATTGCAGGACCAGGGCTGGGAACCTGTGTTAATTTAACAGCTTTGTTCTGCTCCGGGTCAAGGTGGAGCCCGATCTGGAGTTTATCCTGGGAATACTAGGCACAAGGTGGGAGACCACCTCAGGACGGGACACCAGTCCATGACAGGTCACTGTGCATACACACACACATACACACACACACACTCATTAGCACCTAAGAGCATGTTTTTGGCCACTAGGAGGAAACTGATAACCTGGTATAATCACCCAAACACCCTGCACGTGAAAATCTGAGCTCCCTTTCGTCTGAACCAGTAATATAGAAATCGAGATTTGCACAACCTTATTAAAGAGTACCATCTTGTACTATTAGCACTCAGTGCTGTATCAGTGACGTACATCATTTCAGAGCAATTGACAGCATGATCTGTATCCAGTATGAAGATACAAGCAGTTTTGTTTTTTTTATACAAGATTTAAAGATTTCTATCAGATCCAGCAGGGGTCACCAGTGGACCTGGTGAACCATTTGAAATTCCGCATTATTGAGTAAACATCTTATGTATATTTGCGGAATAAATAAATATCACTTCATTACTGGACATGCCTAAAAGCAGCGACCAGAAGAATAAACCCAAGCGTCAGACACGACGAGAAGAAGCAGTTTTGGATGTTGCAACAATAGCGTGAGCAGCTTTCCGCGGTCTAGTGGCTAGGATTCAGGGCTCCCACCGCTGCAGCCCGGGTTCGATTCCCAGGCAGGGAAGCCAACCCAGCCACAAGGGAGTGCACAGTCTAGTGTATTTCTGAGTGCCGGACCCAAGCCCGGATAAATGGGAGGATTTAGGGGATCCGGCGTAAAAACCTAGCCAAATAAGACATGCGGACATGAGAGGGCTCCGCTGTGGCGACCCCTAACGGGAGTAGCTGAGGGAAATTATTTTAACAATAGACTGAAAAGAAGTGAAAGAGTGTAGGTATGGATGTTTGGGGACAAGCATGGGGAACATGGAGTGTTATTCCCACTGCGTGCTGTGCAATATTTGATGTTTCAATACATTTCCCAGATGCTAGTCATGAAACAACAACTTGGATTCATCTTTATGTAATAGATCTGCATTTTATTTCATAAATTATTTCAAATAACAGACAGCATCAAGCAAAGAGAATGTGCCATAAAAACTTTGGCTTTGATTTGTTTTTACATTCCAGTGTTCTGAATGCAAAAGTTAACTTCTCTTGAAGGCATTAAGCTTCTTTTTGATGTAGTGGGCAATGAGGATCTGTGGTCTTTGTTGGAAGCTGTGCAGGGTGTCATGAGAACTGGTCAGCTGGTCTCCTTTCTGCCGGTCCAAGAGGGTCACGCACACCACAGCCGCTGGGAAACGAGCGGAAATGAGATTTTACAGCTGTGCAATGTTGTTTCTTTGAAATAAGAAATATTTTGTATATTAAGGATGGATATATTAGGATCAAGGCATCTGTTTCTCCTCTTGGCTACTGTCACATCCCGTGTTTTTCAGGGATATTTTATTAACATATTCCAAGTATTTAAATATTGGGCTCGTTATTCGGATGTGTACAGTATTCTGGATAGTTAAGGCTTTTTTTTCTGGATTGCTCCGTTTTTATTCCTGAACTTCCAGTGACAGAACCCTCAGGCCCAAGTAAATGATTTATACGTCCGAGTTATTAATGTTTGGATTAATCCCATTCAATTCAAGGGAACACCCAAATAGGCTTAATAAATCTACGAACTCTATAATGAATATCATAACTTTGATAATTAGTGAATTGAGATGTCCTGTAACCCACTTTTTGAACCACTGGTAAAAGAAATGTTGCCGTGTTGAAGCTTTTTACTGTTTAAACAGCTGCATCTTGAACCCCATCAAAAAAAGTCCTTAGGGACCCTGATTTAAAGAGTTTTATTTTCATGTTCACACTTCATTGTTTCCTTCACTTTTTCTTTTCAATTTTAACCATATAAACGATTTCTACTCACTTAAATACACTTTCAGGCACAGCAAAAATGATTCCTGCTAACTTCATACCAAACCGCAAAACATGCCACACATTTTTCAGACCGTTTTCATACATCCCCGTCAGAGTGAAACGTCGAAGTGAAAAGTAAATGTTCTACCTCGTATATTGCTGAGTTTGCACATCGCAGCAAAAACAGAAGATTCCATCTCAATGTTGCGGACTCCTGCCGCGTACGCCTCAGACAGGTAATTTTGTTTCTCCTCTTCAGTGTATGAACAGAAAGCCCCGTCCAAACGAGCTTGACCTGCACCAACATCAGCAATGCAGTGAGTGATGTATATATTAAAAAATAGAGAAAACATGTAAATGCTGCTGACTCCTACATGCACAACAATACCTTCATAGAAGTCCAGAGTGCACATGGTGTTCCCTATGACCGTCTCAAACTCTGCCAGCTCTTTGCTACACTGTAGCAGCTCCTCTGCCAGCTCGAGGTCCAGCTCCGTGCCCCTCACCACTGTCTTACCCAGAACCACCTGCTCGAAGCGGGGCAGCAACATGGCATCCATTGACTGTCTGGTGACCACAACTGTGCCTGGCTGCAGACCTGAGAAGCCACCAAGAAGGACAGATTGTAGTGTATTCATTATCACGTATCCTTGTTATAAAGCCCTGCTGGTTCCTTTAACAATTACATACACAGTCAAAAGTTTGGACACACCTTCTCTTTCTTTCTATGTTGTAAAACAATACTGAATACCTCAAACTACGAAGCAACACATATACTGAATAATGTAGTAAACAAAAAAAGTGTTAAAAAAAACAAAACATGTTTCATATTTTAGATTCTTCAAAGTCGCCCCCATTTAGCTTGATGATATTGTGGGCATTATCTT
>JAQQZR010000033.1:8459630-8476974 GCA_030068235.1 Notoglanidium macrostoma
CAGTCTCTTTTAAAGTAATAAAAATAAAGAAATAATTGAATTAGAAGGTGACCCCAAACTTTTGACCGGTAGTGTATATATAGGTTTTGATCCGCACCGAGCACGCCAGATTCAAGTAAACTCTAACTGTTGCTTAATTTAATTGTCTAATTGTTGTGATTATCAGTACTGTAACCAAATAAATGAGAGAGCACCAGTGCTGTAAACCATCCGAGCCACTGTGGTCACTCTCAACTGTCAGTTGAAATCAGCTGTCATGTGCAAGCAGGGCTGTCACCTAGGGCACAAAATAAATGGAAGATTTTGCTCCAAGCCCTTGACTAATTAGTTGAAAATATATATATATAAATAAAAAAAAAAAAAAAAAAAAAACACCAAATGTGATTTATGGAAGGACATTTTCACACTAGGATAGATTCTGGGATTGTTTGGGGGAGGGGATCATAAACATATAGAAGACTATCTTCTGGACCATGTTTCATTTGCATAATTCCTTAATTCACTTTTGTGTACTCGGGTTTGAAAAATGACAGGCAATAGGCTAATCGGTTGTTTCAGTGAGTTCCAAGTGACCCTGACTCCTTCTGCTCTCCGGACCGGCCTGATCCATCTTAATGCCCTATTTCAGTTGGGAGTTCTCATCACCTGGAAATCACTCGACGCTGCTGAGGATTAATAGTTTATATAGTAAATAATAAATAGTTTTGCACTTATGTTCCCATTATCGAATAGAATAATTTAAATACAATAGACTACAAGTTAAAACTATAATGAATTCAGAAATGACTTTAATACTCATACTCAGAAGTTCCTACGTTCCTGGTTATACAGTTGCACTTTTTGACTATATGGTACACAGTTATAGAAGGGCAATTATTTATAATTGAGGTCATACAAATGAGATCTGGTTCCTCAAAGGTTTCTTCCTCACGTCATCTCAGGGAGATTTTCTTTGCCACCTTCATGCCTGGCTTGCTCATTAAAGATAAATTTATAAATTAAATCTATATACCGAATTTAGATATTTCTGGAAAGATTGCTATACAAATAAAATTGAACTGAAATGAAGTTTTATATATCCAAGAACCAAAACAACTCTTTCCCTAGCATCACAAAAGTAGAAACGGTAACATGACAAATTGAACCGATCAGCACAGACACCTGATGCAGACCGCGCCACAGTTCAGTTGAATACCTCTGTTTTTCATGCTATTTAGCATCATGGGCGGATGTTGAAATGAAGTAAAGCAACAAGGATGCAGTTTAAAGAACTCCGAAAAAGAAGAAAGCTTTGAACACATTAAGTGTACACACGAGCCCCCATCACTCCATAGAAACAGTTCTTCTGAGAGTTACTAATGATCTTCTGCAGGCATCATCTGCAAAAGATGAGTACTCAGTTCTAATGCTTTTGGAGCTCATTGCAGTTTTTGATACAACCGATCATACAATTTTAATTAACGGCCTCAGTAAATAGGATGGAATTTCTGGGTGGTTAGTCACAAGTAAGGATCTTTGGAGTGGTTTATATCTTACCTGACCAGTACCTGTCAATTTATAAGTGAAATGCATAAAATCATGCAGGTATGGGCCAGAAGCGTCGGCCCAGATCTGCTTACAGGTTTTCCGTGCTCCGGGACGGTTTGTCTGATGTTAAGATCTGGATGTCGTGCAACTCATTTATAGCGGAACACAGACAAAGCTAAAGTCATTTTCATCTGCCAAAAAAAAAAAAAAGTCAAACTTCCCACACTCTTGCATTAGGGTCTCTAGAAACCTAGGAGCACGTTTGGATGCAGGTCTGAGTTTTACACAGCATGGGACAACTGGTTCAGTCTTGCTTTCACCACCTCAGAAGAATCTCAAAAACTGGATCAAGTCCATCTTTTCCTGCCACCGAGAAAATTCCTCATTCTTTTATTTCCAGAGGCTTGATTTCCGTAATGCTCTTTTCTCAAACAGCCAAGCTTCTGAAGCAAACAAAGCGAACGGCGTGTATTACCCCAATCTTACACTGGCTACCGGTCAGCTTTACAACTGACTTTTAAATGTTTCATAACTTACAAAGTGTTACGTACTAGACCTGTCAGCACATCTAGTCTAGGTCTGCTAGCGGGTCCAGAGTCCCATCTGTAGATTACAGGTAGCCACAGCTTTGCAGTCAGAGCCTCAAATCTCTGGAACAGTCTCTCAGTATTAGATCCGCTGCTTTGAAATCTAAGCTGAAATTTTATCTTTATTGAAAGGCGTTCCCCAATAGTTAAATGTTGGACTCACTTACTAGAATGAAGGCACCATGCACATATACATTCACACCTGGGGGCAATTTAGAAATCACAAGCAGTTTTTTTGGGAGGTTGAAGGAAACCAGGGAACCCAGAGAGTGGACATAAAACTCCAGGTAAACAGTAACCCAAGCACAGGATTGAACCAGAGCTGAATGCTACCCGCTGCTTTCAAGCACATGTTTGCACTAATATAAACGTACTTACATGCCCCCTTTAGCACAGGTGTTGCCAAAGAACCCGTGTGTGTCTAGTTCCCTCTGTGAATAGATAAAATGACAAATAGACAATGAAATACATTTTATATATATATATGTTTTTTTGTTTATCATAAAGAGCCACATACCCCCTTGCCCAGAACTACTGGGTGATCTGGTAGAAAGTCAGGTCTTTTCTTTGCCATTGGTGAATTTGCCAACTTGATCAAGACGTCTCTGCTGTACGATATTCTCTCTATCGAGAACAAAAGAGCCGGCTTTTTTTACCTCGAAGAACATTTAACCAAAACAGATCAATCAAATCATTCAGCCAACTGTCCTATGCACACACACTACTATTATTTATCAAGTCCTCTTCGCGGTGTCATTTTATCATGCTGCCAACTTTATTCATCGTTAAACTAAAGCCAGGCCCGGATCAGTCACAATTTAACATTTTGTTATACTGCATGCTTTCCTCATACCTTATATACCATTAAACTACAGCGCTGTTGAATTCTTGATTCTGATTGGTTCATTAATTTCCTATGACAGCAGCTTACAATTACAGCAATTCAAATTACAGGTTTCTTTTTATGTCTCGGGTTTTAGTGCTTTGTAACCAGGTTTTTCACCATGTGAAAGCATTCAGGACTTTGTGCTATCAGGTTTCTTTGTAAGATGGCAAGCTGCTGCTGTTTCCACTGATTTCAAGAGAGAAGGAAAAAGAAAGGTTGGTGAGGGGTGACTGTTTATAGCTGCTATAAGGTCTCGCGGGACATTACAGAACATTAAATAGAGCTATAAAAGTATACCTAGAAAGTACAAGAAGTTGTTCCTGGATAAAATTTGTGGTACAAGAGGAAAACACTTGCCATTATAGGACAATATTCCAATAACAGCGAACCCTGTTGTGTTTATTTTAATAGAACAATGACCTGAAAGCTGACTCCTACCTGGTTTGGCAGGTGCTTGACTTTGGGTGTGCAGCTTGAGAATTTCATAAAAATGCTCCACTGTTATGTTTATCTGAAACAACCACAACGGGGTCTGTGTCGTTACCAGAGTTTTACAAGAGATACCACATATATATGTGAAGAAAGTGACACAGCCTTACTGATCTTTCCGTTAGCTTCTCCACAGGCTCAGCTACTACATCTGTCTGGACGACTGCATACGGAAAAGGCACACAACTTAGAATATAGGCACACAAAATACTCACTGCAACGGAACTGCTCAGGTCAGGCAGCTAATAAACCTGAATAACTGTATCCAGTTTTCCAGCAGGTACTTAGCTTGACGCAGGGAGAATTGAACTGTTGTTACCTTGGTTTCTATTTAGTCTGCGCAGTGGCCTTGCTGGCTGCAGATTTCGCATCCTCCTTGTGGAGACCTCCGTCATTCTGATGAAATAAAATATCCTTTTCATAACAGTCATGGTTAAGATTCATAAACTTCCTTACTCATGACTAAATAAAGCACTGTGTGTGGCCACTGATCAATATTATCAATATTGAAACCTACCAGGAATGTACTGTAAAAGTAATAAAAATAGCCTCGAGTTTATAATAATGGTCACAACAAACCGCTGGAGAGTCTGAGACTGTCTGAATGTTTCAAATCTCAAATGCAAACCTGTGTTGACCATGAAAGTCATTAGACGCTTTAACAAGCTACATCAAAGTTCTTTAACATTTTTGAGCTTGCTAATCAAGAGAACTTCTGACTTCGGCTCACTTGCTAGAACAGTTTTTGGTTTTGTAGGAATACACAATTAAACAAATATGGCACCTAGACTCTGGTTTGCCAGGGTAACTGTTTTACGAAAATTCGGGCTAGTCTCAGAACAAGGGTACGGATGGAAAAGCAAGTCTGTGGATGGGTTAGTTTAACAATATGTGATGGCTGCGAAATCTAATCCATTTCCACAAGCATAGGCTATAGCAAACAAAGGGAAGTGCAAGTGAAAATAATGTACACTATATGGCCAAAGGTTTCTGGACACCTGCCCATTTCACTCGTATGTGGTTGTTCCGAGCTGCTGCCACAAATTTGGAAACACACTACTGTATATAGAATGTGTTTGTACGCTGTAGCTTTATAATTTCCCTTCACGTGAACAAAGAGGGGGTGGCACAGTGGTTCTGGGTTCAAACCTGCCTGCTGACTGGGGCCTTTCTTACATGTTCTCCCCGTGCCAGGTGGGTTTCCTCCAGGGGCTCCGGTTTCCTCCCACATCACAAAGACAAACAGATTAGGTCAACTGGCTACTCTAAATTGCCCATAGGTTTGGGTGTGAGTGTGAATGGTTGTTGGTCTCGGTGTTAGCCCTGCAACAGGTTGGCGACTTGTCCAGGGTGTACCCTGCCACTTGCCCGGAGTCAGGTGGGATTGGCTCCAACTTCCCCGTGAACCTGATGGATAAGTGGTATAGATAATGGATGGATGGATGGATGGATGGAAGAGTGATTGTTCCCGCCCTCCCCACTGGCATGCACTCGCTCTGCTTAGAACGTTCCACTCGATTGCGCTTACATCATCATGATGCAACTTTCTGTGTTGAAGAAAAGCACGGATGTGGTTACGGATCAGGTAGTTTGAGGACGTCCTAAGACGCCCTAACTCGTTCCATAATGACTATGCACCTGTGCACAAAGTGAGGTCCATAAAAACATGGTTTGCAAAGGAGCAGAAGATCTCAACCCCAGTTAACACCTTTGAGATGAACTGGAACGCTGACTGCACCACAGACCTCCTCGCCCAACATCAATCCCTGACCTACTAATCCCAACAACTACACTCGAAAATCTAGTGGAAAGCCTTCCCAGAAGAGTGGAGGTTATTATAACAAAAGGGGGAATAAAGCTATAATGGGATGATCAACAAACACATGTGTTATGGTCAAGTGTTCACATACTTTTGTCCATACAGTGTAGCTACAACAAACCATTTGTTTTGGTTCTGAGATTTGGTGACAGAAAAGGGGTATTGTGTTGCGGATAACGGCTGTACCAGGCGATGATAAAAGGCGTATTGTAGATACTGCAGATGGAGTAGTATTGTAGATACTATCGGAAAGGCATGCGTACCAAAGTGACCATGTTTTCCATGCAAAGAATGAAGACAGGAAGAAAACTGGGTCTCCCCCTTTTTGTTTTTCCACCCTAACGCCTGAACTCTATGGGCTAGTTTCAGGTCTTTTTGTGTGATTTTCAGACCCAGAAACCAAGCTAGGATGCAAACCTTTTCTACATTGAAGAATAGATAAATGTTGCACACATTTACTATGCACAACTGATGGAGATACAATAGCACATTAAGCGGTATAAAATATATGAGAAAACTGCTTCTGATTAGTACTAGGTGTATATTTAAATATACAATTCAGTGTTCTGACCACCTGTTCTACTCATGACAGGATACCGTTTGGTCAACTTGAACTGGAGGAAATATATTTTGTTGTTTCGTTTTTTCTCAGAAAGAAAGAATTTAAAATCAGTTTAGCACCTAGATGTTAGCTAACGTTCACTTCTTTACCAGCATTACATTTGAATGCTAGGGCACTGCTAACTGACCATTTCAAAAATAAACACACACAGATCAATACTATTTTAATTTAACTTATGAAAGGACTAATAATCATTGTGGAAATAGGTCAAAAAGCTTACAGCATATTACTTTGTGACCAGTTATAAACCGCTCAGAAGATAATAATAATAATAATAATAATAATAAGTTAGCAACCCAGGGCATGCAGTGTTCATGGCTGATGATGGACCACGCCGCTAACATTGGAGATTTAGTGTTAACAAAGTTTTAAAAAAATAAAATAAATCCTTACCATGCTATCAACCAACACATACTACACACCGTGACTACTGTACAAAGTTAGAATAATTAAACTATCATTGTTGTCTTACGTGATGCTTTTCTCCAACGCCAGAAACAGTGCTGTCTCTAAGCTCTCTCGTACTACATACTACCGTACTACGTAGTATCCTAATGGTACGAAATTCTATAGTGTGGCGCAGCATTTATTATTTTTTTTACACCCTATTTAGTACGGTAGTGTGCCATTCGGACTGGGATATTCCGAAACGCCTATCAATTTAACATTATAGTGCACTATGAAGGGTGTTCTGGCTATCATTTGCACACACTACATAGGGAGAAGGGTGCTATTTAGGATACACCCCCCCCCCCAAAAAAAAAAAAATAAATAAATAAAATATATATATAATATATCTAATTTTAAATTTAAATCTATAATATATAATTATTTATTTTTTTTTTTAATAAGTGTAAAAGCACGAAGGAGTTAGTATTTAAACATGCAAGTGTTCGTTACAAGCACATATAAAATTATCTCTATTTCCATGCTACTGCTAATGCTACTTTCACACAGTGCAGGCTTAGTAGTCTAGCGTTGACAGAAACGTTAATATTTTATTTTCATTTTCAATTTGATTTTAGGCTGTTCTGACGAATAAGGATTTTTATTATAGCCACAGCATTAGATGAATTAGTTGAATCCCAAATGATTCGCTACTCCTTACACAAGTGCACCATCACTAGGGCTTGGGAATGTGACGTCATCATCCAGGCTCCTGAGAATGAGCCGCCATTTTGGTCAGAGAATAGCCTAGTCAGAAACACATGCATGATAGCTGTGGTTCAACAAAAACAAGAAAGAAAGAAATATGTAATATATGTTTAAACATATACACATTATCTGGAATGCCAATATCACAATGTAGCAAAAAGACAAAGGTGTTGTAAAGTTAGCTGTACATTGATGCATATGTTATCACACTTGGGCTTCCTGTACATCTGCAGGTATTGAATCCATTCATTTGTACACAACAAAGGCTTTGAATGACTTATAATAATAATAAGAAGAAGAAGAAGAATAGAAGTTATTCAAAGCCTCTGTTGTGTACAAATTAATAATAATAATAATAGATCAAATTAACAAGCATTGAAATTCACACTAGATATGAAACAATATCTGGAAATGTAAAAGAAGACGACACAACCTGAGCATTACTCCATTCTATTTGGGAGTTCATATGGATTAATTGACACCATCAATAAGAACAATTTTATCCAGACCATTTATTTGCTTCATTACAACACCTGATGCATTTTAATAACACTGAGCTGGAGTAATATGAAAATAATGCCAATATACATTTATTTATTTATTTCAATTAAAAAGAAAACACAAAAATGGTTTGTGTCAACCCAAACAAAAGAAGCCAATAAAAGTTAGTAATCCAGTACACCGTGCATACAGTATTCTGGCTCACATTAAATTATTTTAATGGAACACAATCCAACATAAATGCATGCATATAGACCATGCATATTGGAGGGGAAAATATTAACTAAAACAAATGAAAATAATCGCTGTCAACATTAACAGTAACCCCTGTGATCATCTTTTATAGGCATGAGTGTTCAACTCCACAAACCAATCTCTTTCCTGTAGAAAGACCTGATGAAGTTGCTGGTCACATGCAAGCAAAGGGTCACATCATCTCGTGGTGGGATTCAGGAGGCAGCTGTTGAAACCTCATCCACTCCGTAGACATTAAACGTGCTTTACTCCTGTGTAAGTCTGAACAAAGTTCCTATCTAAGGCTAGTGTAGAGCCATCTATCTACACTTACCAGCCACTTTAAATGGAGAACCTGTACTCCTGCTCATTCATGTAATTATGCAACGAAGCAGTAGTAAAGCAGCAGCACAATGAATAAAATCATACAGATGCAGGTCAAGAGCTTCTGTGTACCAGATGGACCAGTCTGCGTATTTCAGAATTACTTATCACCTGGATTTTTCATGCACAATGGGCTCTGAGGACCAGAACTGGGCAGCTAGTAACTGAAAAATCACTTGGTCTTTTTCTAATTTTGTCCAGTTTATGTAGCCGCGTCCCCATTAAAGTTTTGCATGAAGCAGAAACGATATTTTAAAATTTTCGACAAAACAATTGCGAATGGTCCGTTTCCACTTAGTGACATAATGTGATTAAAGCTGGGTTTTCTCCTCTCATGAGATATTCTACAGAGCACGCTTTTTTTTCCAAAAAGGTGGCACTTTCATTTGCTCATCAGCTCACGCCCAGTGACTTAAATGCAAAAAATGTTTCCATTTAAGTTTTGCAAAATATTGCTTCCTTTTGTCTGAAAAACCACCTCATGCGAGTGTAAAAACTATTTCTGTAATATTTCAGGGTTTTTTTTCATATTCACACATTTCCATTCCTCCATTTTTTAGTTCACAGTTTCAAATTGAGCATTAAGCAAGTTAACGGAAACCCGGCTAGCGAGACTGCACACTGTAGCCTCAGATTCCTGCTCTTCCTGACAGAAACGGAGCCCGAAGTGGTTCAAGACGATTTTGCCTGTAGAACTGCCGCACTCTGGCTGGTTTTGTACCATTCTGTGTAAACTGTCATGTGAGAAAATCCCAGGAGCTCAGCAGGGTCTGAAATACTCAAACCAGTAGTTTCCTGCATGATTAACTAAAGCGCTTGCATCAGATTTTATGCATTGTACTGCTGCCACATGACTGGCTGATTAAACAACAGTATGAATGAGCAGGGTTAAAAGTGTTCCTATTATAATGATCAGTGAATGTACATTTGAGACGTAGGGTTGAACACATTGTCTCTGCATGGCCCTGTTTGAGTGGTATAGCAGGCTGGTCATTCAAGCATGCTCATTAGAATATTAGGCTATGCCTTGATTAATAGGGTCAATGAATTTCACTAGCTTTAAGCAGAACATTGTCATCTTTCTATTTTGTTTTTCATCCAAACTTGACAGCACGTTTATCACCCAATTTAGTTGAGGTACAATTTTGGTTTATTTTACACCCTGTTGCCTGGGACATAAATTACCACCTCCTACATGACACACACACAACCTACCCTCACAGCAGGAAATGTTATTGGTCTTTGTCAGTACATACCATAAACGTGTAGCAAGTAAAATTACAAAAAGGTGCATGTAGAAATCCATCTTAAAAAAATGAATACAGTGGCTTCAAAATCTACGTGATCACCATGCATATTTACTTGTGTAAAAATGATGAATGTTAATGAAGGACAAAGTTGATTTCATTCACCCATGAATGTAAAAATTCTAAGACAATATTCTAGCATATCTATTACCATAAAGTTTCTAAAAGAAATAAAAGTTACACCGCAAAAAAAATCTGAACTGAATAAAAATCATTTAAGCTTTCCTCTTTATGAGGCAAGACGAAAGTAAAGTATTTGCAAATATAAGGAGTAAACAAGACAATTCATTATAAACAGCGGTCTAAAGAAATGACCTGTCTAAAGAACGTCTCTCAAGCTACACAAACACAATATTAATTTTCCTCGTACCAATGGGTCTTCCATTTAGCTCTTGGACAGCAGTGACTGCCTCACTGTGGCTTTCAAACACAACAGTTGCAGTGCCTGTAGGTGCTCCATTTCTATTATACTGCAATGAGACCGATCCCGGAATTACTCTGTACCCATAGCAGAAGTCATAGATTTCATCAACCCTTATCTTAGAGGGTAGATTGAGCAACCTGACGCATGTCGGTCCATTAAATTGTTGGTCAGGTGGTCCATACTGAAGAGGATCAGGACCACGTGGTCCTTGTCCATAAGCTTCAGGGTTGTCAAAATGATCCAATGGACCACTGTTTTTAGGACCATAGCGAGGAGCATCTGGCATTGTGTCACAACTGTCCTTATACATTCGGTCATTACGAAAGTTTGGCTCACCGCTGCATCCTGGAGAGTTCCACTGAATGTTCTTCTCGAGCTTGTTGCTGGTGTCAATACCAAACTCTCGCATCTGAGCCCAGGTGATGCATTTCAGCATGACTTCTGATCCAAGAAATCGTTGGCCATTCAGAGACTGCGCCATGATTGCCTCCTTTTCGGTCTGAAAAATCAGTAAAGCTTCACCAAGCCCAGTTCCTTGGTCATCATGGAGCAAGATAAGCCTGTCCTCTGAAAGCTGGAATCCATGGAAGAAGTCCATGATCTCTACTTTACGGACATCAAAAGGCAGGTTGCGAACATATATACACCGTCTCTCAGAGTCATAAACACTTTTTTGTGAACGTTCAGATGAGCTGCTGGATCTTCTATGGTCTTCTCTTGGGCTATCAGTAGATCCTAGTAAAGTGGAAATCTTTTCTTTGGAGACAGGAGACACATAAACAACGCTGTGCAGAAAGGTTTCCTTGTGGTGAGCCAGGCCAGAACAATAGTCCTTCAGATTCTTGAACACCACAACAGCGGATTTGCTCCTATCTCTGTTCTTATCAACAAAAATACTGATCTGGTCATCTGTCAAAAACAGAGGATGGAGTAAGGCTTTTATATCTCGCTTTTCGACAGCGTACGGGAAGTTTTCATACAACACACCAAACTCTTCATTGGAAGGAGAATGTGACCGTTGGCGAATGGGAGAACGAGATCTTGTGCGCTCCAAGGAGCGTTTTCTCGGAGTTGCACCTTCTGGTTTAACAGAGCCCCCTGATTTAACCCACTGATGCTCTGAGGCTGGCATTACTCTGATGTACCGTGGCCCAATGTATTTTCGATCCCTCTTCAGACCTTCGCTGGCATCCTCTCTGGTTCTGAATTTGACCAAACCACATCCATTAAACATTTCATAATTGTTTCGCATGAAAATCAGGTCATCAATCTGTATACCATCGAAAAAGACACGAACATCCTCCTTTGTCGCTGAGAAAGGCATTCCAGACAAGTACAAATAGAGGTTATCTCCATCTTCTTTCTTCGAAGTTCGAGAGTCATTAGGAGTAGCTAGAAGAGGTCTGTTTCCCTTTTTTTGATTATCCCCTCTTCGCACATCCACTTTCATGTCCTCAGTCAGTGACATGGGTCTCCCTTCGACAGCTGGCCTTTTGATAACTTCCTTGTAATTCCTCCTGTTGTTCGCTTCTGAATTCTTTGCACTTTCCTCAAGAACCTTCTGCATCTCTGACCTGCTGCTCAAAAGCAAGTTGACTGGAGAGCCTTTAATGCATCCTCCTGAGCGAGTCATCGCTCGTCTTGCATCTTCATCGGATGTAAAAATTATGAAAGCTTCCTCAAGTTCTCCGCCAATTATATGAACCCCACCATTGGGTATTCTAAGACCAGTGAAGAAATTGCGAATGTCCTCAGAACCAGCTGTGACTTTAAGTCCCTGTAAGCGGATGACCACTGCCATGACGGCACACACAACAGCACCTGCAGACAAAAGTACACGATAGGGTTATCTCCATCTTGGACATGGTCCACCATGTCATAATATTCAAGGCCTTCCATTTTCCAAAACCAATGCTTAATAATGGACCAATCATTAGAGCGATTAACAAATGTATACAGAATAAATTATGATGGCAACCGCATGTTACTTAACAGCTGATTTCCTGTTCTCAATAACAAGGCTACTTGATCCCTTGTCCTGTCCTCCACAACAACAGCACTCCAGTTTCCAAGAATAGAAACCAAGAATAAAAAATGTGTATCCTGAACAATTCAACCTTCATTCCTTACGATTTCCTCATGAGCGAAGCATGACCCATCTCTGTTAATACTGAAATCGACAGACTGTTCGTTACATTGCAACGCAACCACACTAATCAGATCCGTCTGTAAAGTCCACTCAAATGACAGATCACAACACAATACTCTCTACTGCAGCAACAAAAATGGATTCCCAGACTGACATTCCAAACAGTACATTCACCAGTTCCACCATGTCTGAAACTTCATCCAAGATCACTTCATTCTTCTCCAAAACACTTCATTCAATTTGCCTTTGAAGAATACAGTTCCCAATTATTCCACTATGCCATTTCCAACACATCAGACTCACCTTCGAATTCAAAACACATTAATCCAACTTTTCAGATACCATCTCACGTAAGCATGTTATCCCAAGGCATGAGACATTATCTGGTGTAAATTTACAACTTCTTCCTTAATGGCCAAGAAGTGATTTTTTTGACATCTCCTTATGAGGAACACACAGAGATAAGGTCAACCAGCTTTTTCACTGAATGAACGTTAGACATTCATTCATCTATCTTCAGTAACCGTTTAATCCTGGTCACGGTTGAAGTGAATCCAGAGCCTATCCCAAGAATACTGGGTGCAAGGCTATAATAGACCCTGAATGGGACACATGTCCATGTCAGGGACATTATGTACACACAAAGAGACAATTTAGTGTAGCCAATCCACTCACTAGCATGTTTTCAGAAGGTGGGAGAAAACCAGAGAACGAAGAGTAATCCCATGTGAACACATGTAAAACTGAACAGACAGTAATCCGAGCTGTTATGGATCCTGGGAAGTGAGACAGAGCAAAATTAAGTTAACACATTGAAGTGAAAATATAAGTCAATATGCCCATCTATTTTCCCCCAACAGTCTCCACAAATAAAAATGACCTCATGTTATTTTGCCAACTGGGAGAAAGCAGAGTTGAAGAACAAACCCAGTCACCAGTGCGCCCGAGCTCGCTTCCGGGATGTATTCTTGGTTTACAAAAAACAAAACAAATGAATAAATAAACGCTCGAAGCACCAATAAGACACGTGAAAAGATATTAGCCAACTTGTTCCACGGTGGCAAAGAAAACTCGCAATTAGCCAAACAATAGCTTACATAATCATGTTAGAGAACACAGTGGATGACTAGAGCAGCTTAAAAACCCCAACAGATGTGACAACACAACAGAAAAAACGCATAACAGACCGAAAGAACACATTCCAGCATCTCATATGAACTTATTAGCTGTGGTAAAGAAGTAAACGCGTCACACCAGAACAACACTAGGAATGGCCGCCATGATGACACACATACAAAGCAAGACGCAAATCAGAAGCACGACACCGGATCACTTACACAAGCGGCACCTTATTAGCTTTTAAACCACTGTTCTGCTTGTTTAAGCGTGGTGGCAATAGGTTGTTGATGTTTGTTTTTTGTTTTTCTTGACAGGAAAACGTGCCAGTAAGCCAGTAAATCAACCTGCTCAGCAGCAAGCTAGTGCTAAAGGAGAGTCTTCTTGTTCTGCAGTTGCTACAGCGGCAGCGTTGCTCCACATAGCGCCATCTACAGCACACCGAGGGCAACAACTCCACAGGGGCTGGGGGGAATTGAAGAGATTTAGAATACAATTTAGAATAAAATAAAAATAAAATGAAATTACTTTTTTATCCCGCATAACTGATTTAAGTACCATGCCCAAAGTCACTTTACGTGGTCCACTGCTACTCAGGACTAGTAACAGTGTTTACACTAAAACTACATTTGTGCTGAGTGTTTACCATACAACTGTATATCTTACAGTTTATTGTATAGTCTATATTTACTGCATTTATTGACACTGTCACTGTGTTACTTATCCTCTTTTCTGACATGTTGTGCTAACTTGATAGACTCCAACTAGTTAACTAGTGCACATCTTGGCCTTCACTAATTAACTTGTTAGGTCAAAACAGACTATAACTAGTTAACTACTTAGCATTTTGGCTCACACTATTTAACCAGTGCAGACATTTGTAGGTCACTAGTTAACTAGTTGCTGAAAAAGAGTGCCTTGTAAGAGTTTTGTTTAACTAGTAAGACAAAATGGCGATGAAATGTCCAACTAGTGCTGGCAAAGAATGAGCTAGTGGAGGAAACTGACGTCTGATATCAAGGATATTGAATACATTTTCAAATGGCTTTCCGTCGCTAACCTTAACACTTAAAGACATGAGACTCTGAAAAGACTTTTAAAACAATAAAGTCTGATACCGTCTCACATCTAAAGGTAATGTGTCATTAGTCACAGACTATGATTTTGCAAAGACCGGGGATCTTACATAGTCATTAAATCCCACTTTGCTGCTTCCTGCTTGGTGCTGGAGAGAGCTCACTGACATTGTCCATGTCACTATTTGCATGAGCCAAGACTAAAACCTTACGATAATATTAAACATGGGTGATTTTATCGGATCATGAGGAGGAAAAGAAAAAGACTGACTTTAGACTGACTATAATGACCACCCTGCACCACATGACCGAGATTACGCGAATGCACCACAACTCTAGTAAAACTCTCACGATTATATTTCAACATTGGAAATTTGTCAGAGACAGTAAAATCTCTGGAATAATTGTTTGGTGTAAGGCTGGCATTAAGGGTAGCACTGTGATTCTGAGAAAAATATAGGTTATTTTGTTCCTCAAATCATGACTGTCTGTTCAGATGAATGTCATTAAAGCCTACTTGACATGATAATGCTCATCACATGTTCACCACTGTATACAGTATGTACACTAAATAGCCAAAAGTATGTAGACACCTGACTATCACACAGATATGTGGTTCTGCTCCAAACTCTTGCCAAATTGGAAGCACACAATTGCTTAAGATGTCTTTGTATGCAATAGGATTACAGTTTCCCTTCACTGGAACTAAGAGGCCCAAACTCGTTCCAGCATGACAATGCACCTGTGCACAAAGCGCTGATTGTGCATCAGCCCTTCTTGCCTGATTCACCAGTGGCTAAATGAACACAAATCTCCATAGCCATGTTCCAAAATCTAGTGGAAAGCCTTCCCAGAAGAGTAGACGTTATTATAACAGCAAAGGGGGACTACAAACTTTTGGCTATATAGTGTTTTTTCTTGTTTTTCGTTTCTTTTTGTTACTCTGCACTTTATGAATATTATACTCTGGCTAGAGGAAAAACTGTATTTTGTTGTAGTAGTAACCTCTGTGCAATGACAATGAAGTTGAGTCTAATCTAATCTATTCTAATGAGTCTTCTAACGTCATAACCAACTTCCTAACAGCAATGTTATGTTAGGAACTACATATCACGGTCGAACTGTCACATGAATGCAAATGGAAAGCCTTGTGGTTTAAAAGTGATAAACAGGACACTTTCATTTTTCAATGAAAGATGCAGTTTCTGTTTTAAAAGAAGTCAACACTCAGCTATTCCTGGCTTTTTGGGGACATTTGGAGTCCACCATGTTATTAAAACATATACACACAGGGTTATTGACAAAATAAATTCGATTACTAAACTCTCATTCTAAAGCGAGTAGGAATATAGTCCAGCATTTATGAGAAAAAAATCCTCAACAATAATAGGGAACCTGCATTGAAATGTGCACTGGCTATTACAAACTGCAGCCAGCATCACTAAAAATGGGCTTTGGGAAAACGACACTACAATCCAAAAAAACAATGTTTTTTTTCACATACAAAACCTCCCATACCCAGTCAATCATAAACAGTAATTGCTGTCTAAAGAATAATACTATAAACATAAAGCATGGTAAGCATGGTATTTGCCCACAAACTGCAAGGAATTATAAAAGCTTAACATGGTTTAATGTAACAAAATGTGTCTAACCAACAAGTAAGAACTTTTAACCTGAACATATGAAGTAAAGGTTTGCTATGAGCTTGTCCACAAACCATTCTAGGACAGTATTTTGGTGCATTGTTTCTTTATAATAAATTCTTCTAGGAAAAGAAAACAATCAACATATATTTAATAGTTTTTTTATTTTCCAATTACCATTTTGTTCTTTTGGATCTAGATAGCGTTTAGACAAGTTAAGGGTGGACTTGGGGTTCCATGGTCATTGTTAAAATACATTATACCACAGCACGGCTGAATGCTTGAATGAATGATTAGTCATACGGTGTGCATTATTTTCATACAACAGCACAGGTAGTTCTAGCTGTCACGTGAATATTAATATTAATGTGCTCATTACAATAGGTTATTGTTTCTATAGTAACCGCAGATAGGGAAGGTCCACATAATCTAAGACTAATAATAATCAGATTTAAAAATGGGTTATTTAACAAATTTATTCATAAAATTGTTGATGTGGTTTTGGAAGAAGTCTCAGTTGTATACACTCTTGGTCTGGATACTACTTTTCGTTCGATCCATTTTTTTAGTAAAAGTGCTTGTGTGTGTGTGTGTGTGTGTGTGTGTGTGTGTGTGTGTGAGAGAGAGAGAGAGAGAGAGAGAGAAAGGCTGGTGAGGGAATGACTGTTTATTGCGTTTATTATGTAAGTAAGAACAGGAACTAACTTGTCTCTCAGATGTTCCACAGCATAAAATGCGCAACATGTCATTCATTAATAAATCATACATTGTAATCATTGGCAAATGCTAGTGGTGCAAGTGGAGTAACACAACAGACTGTGTTGTTATGCCAAAATAATTCACATTCACGGAGGTTTTGTGGGGCTGGGTTTGTTTTGCAGCACTCCGCTTCCACCTCATGGTATATCACACCACTCCCTTTTCCGCAGTGTGCATTCATTTTTGCCTAACAGCATGGACTGGTGCATGTTATTCCTCACTCAAGTTACATTATGCTTTTCCCCCTACATTAAGGTTTCATAATGTCCCCCGTCCTAGCCTTCGGTCTGTTATTGAAAACCCAGGAGACCAGACTAATATACTTTTTAACGGACATTCTGATATTCATCTACACGGCTTTAATTCTCACTGCTTCAAAGCTTGCTAAAGAGAACGAATGTCTCACCGAACTCACTGTTCCAAGTTGTCTGAATTTGAGATCACGTCTTAAGTGAGCAACCCATGCCACAATGTATTTCTGATTTGACTGTACACTGTATGAACATGATGACAGAAAAGGAACTAAGAGACACAGGAACTGAGACTTGCAATCTAAGATGACCTGTATCTTCTTTGATATCTTCTTGTGGTTAGCACTGTCGCCTCACAGCAAGAAGGTCCTGGGTTCGATCCCCGGGTCACCCAGGGTGCCTTTCTGCGTGG
>JAQQZR010000033.1:8477074-8506652 GCA_030068235.1 Notoglanidium macrostoma
CCCCGCCTCTCACCCGAAGATGCTGGGATTGGCTCCAGCTTCCCCGCGACCCAGACGGATAAAGCGGTATAGATAATTGATGAATGGATCTTCTTTGTTTATTCACTTTCAATTTTTGTATTGTGAATGGTTTCAACAATAAAAGCCAGACCAGGTATAACTAAATATCACAAAATGTTTTAAAACCCAAGTACACAACTAGGCATTAAACACCTTGCATGTATATCACATGAATGGACCCCTGATTCAGTGACAGTTCCAAGCATCACTGAGACTCGTACTCCTCAATGAGACCAGAAAGTGTATTTACTGCCTGCTGAAATTCCTCCATCTCTATGCCATAACGTTCATACCAGTGTAGATATGCTCGTGCACCTAACATCTCTGTGGCACGTCGAGCTACACGGCCTAATATCCTTGTGACACTGCTGTGGTTGGAACACACGGTGAGCATGCGGGTGGACGAGGAGATACTAGCCTCGTTTCGTGGATCTGGAAAATAAAAAAAGAAGCTACACATGTTCAGTATGGCTCTGTATCCTTTCCTATACGAGCATTCTCACGCGACTGCTTATACAAAAATGAATCTGTGACATAGGACACCTTAATACAAAACTGAGCAAATGATGTGGAAAATGTAGCTCACCAGTCCAGTGGTCGACAGGAAAAGGATTCCAGTGGACACACCTATGTGCTTTTTGCAACTTCTGCAGGACATTTGAAACGCTAAAGGAGTTGTCCTGGTTGCCACGCGCAACCGCTAGCACAGCACGACTGGAATACTGTACTCAGCAATAAGGAATAACCAATACACAAAAATAAAAACAGTAATCGAACACCATCAAGAACAAGAATTTCAACTCTAGTCCTGGGTACAGACAGTTCTAAGTATCACCGAGACTCCTCAATGACATCTGAAATTGTATTTAACGCCCACTGAAATTATTCCATCTATACCTTTTCCCTTTGACCAGAGCTTAAATTTTAGCTAGCAAGCTAATGTTAGGTGACTACTTCCTTCTGTAGAATACGAGCTGTTTATGAGTTTGCAGAACTAGCAGCCACACCAGTGTCATTGATGCTGGTCACTGCTTGTGGATCAGGCGGTCACAGTAAGAGCTAACCAACTAACAATAGCTACCAGCTGTTGTTGCGAGGTTGTGCGATGATGTCTGACAATAAAATTTTATTCTCCCAACCCTCCTGTATTACTGAGCTATGAATACTTGCGCCACATCGCAAACTGCATACTACCATACTAAATAGTATGTCACTACACCAATGTTGTTATTGTGCAGTTTGGGACACAGCCTTGAATTGCAATAAAAAAAAAAAGCACAATAAATAAATTAATAATTTAAAAAAGCACAGCACAACACACATTTAAAAACGGTTTCTCTGCAAGTAGCATTTTCCACTAGAGAGGGCAAAATCCCTACAGCTACATCCTGTAGCTCTGAATAGACGAAAGGATGAGAACTTACATATTATTTAAAAACACATTTCTGTTACAAACCTTGCTGAATTGCACTCATGTGCAAATTGTAAAAAATATTAACGACCGAACTAGCATGTTACTGTATATAACAAATCGACAATATTTTATATATTATATACTCTACTATACATACAATATAATGTCTGAAACAGTTTCAATGGTCACAGCATAAAAGAATTTGAAATTTGAAATTGATCAAATTCTTTTATGATCTGTCCATAATATTGAAGTACTCTGAGACAGTCTTGAAGGCCTTGAATACTTGTTCTAGTAATAATGCATGAGGCTTGAAACTAAGATCTGTGCAAATTACCCCTATTTACATAATGCCTATTTAAGGATACAGGTTTTCCATCAGGTGAAAGCTGAGGCAGATTCTGAAGTGTTTCACTGACCAAAGTGTCCCAGTGTGACACCTCACTACAGAGAATAATAATAAGTTATTAGCCATGTACAAACTTGCCATGTTAATACACATTAATAAAACTTACAAACACACACACGCACAAATCTATTTATGCAAAGATATTAAAACACAATCTGCCTACTGAGCTGATCACCACTTACCTAGCAGAAGCCTGAGCGGTGTAGAGTAGTTTGGCGGTGGGTATGGGGCATACAGACCTCACCAACTCCCATGGCTCTGTTCCCAAACTCTGGCCACTTTATGGAAATCACTGATTACACTATATAGCCAAAGGTTTATGGACACCTGACCTTTACACTCATATGCGCTTACAATACATCCCATTCCAGACTTAGACCTGCTTTGCTGTTATAATACCCTCCATTCTTCTGAGAAAACTTTCCACTAGATTTTGGACTGTGGCTGTGGGGATTTTTGCCCATTCAGCCACAAGAGCATTAGTGAGTGCAGGCAATGATGTTCAGGTGAGGAGGCCTGGGGTGCAGTCAGTGTTCTAGTTCATCCCAAAAGTTTTCAGTGGGGTTGAGGTCAGGCCTCTGTGCAAACCGCTCTATCCACTCAAATCAGGCACTCACTTTATGCACAGGGGCACTCTCATGCTGGAACAATTTTTGATCCATTAGTTCCCTTAGGAAAATTGTAATGCTACTGCTAATAAAGACGTCCTGCACAACTGTGTGTAACTTTGTAGGACCAATTCAGGGAAGACCCATATAAGGCAGTGATGGTCAAGTGTCCACATATTTTTGGCCATATGGTGGATCAGTAGTACTAAGAACACTAGAAAACGTACTGAATTAAAGCATCAAAACTTTGGCCTGAATAAGGTCAAATAAAACGATGAAAACTATTTTGATATTGAGGTCATGCTCAACAGCCACATTTTGAACAGAATCACATTTACCTGCCTGTAGTAAGAGTCCTCACTGGCATCAAGAGTCCAGCCATGCAGGAGGTTATATATGCATTCATTGCTGAGAGTGTGCTCTGTGGAAAACCACAGGAGACAGCTCCAAACCCTGCATGTGACTTCTGTTGAAATCCAGCACGACTTAATACGTGGTCATTATGAAACAGAAGTACGCCGTCAGCCGACCTGCGAGTTAGGAACAACTTAGTCATACAGAAATGTGGAGTATGGTTTATATAAAGCTCATCTATCAAATTAACATTTAAGAAACCTGTGTAGTGCTGCTAGGCTCAGTAAAGTGTTGTAGTGCTGGAGTGGGCTTTCTCCGCTCTGATGAGGGACCACGGACACAGTCAGGATTTGACCCACAGGAAACTCTTCACGAATTTCCTCACATAGCCGTGAACCAAGACCTGCTCACCCATAAAGGTGATAATAAAGATATACGGTCTCTAACTGAAACAAATAAATGGATATAATTTGTCTTCTCTATTAGATAAATATCCTTTCCACACTGATGAGAGAGTTGGATGTTTTTGATTAAGTAATTACAGTGGACGTAAATCTACACCCCACTGTTAAAACGGCAGGTTTTTGTGAAGAAAAAAAACCCAATGAAACTAAGATAAATCATGCCTGATTTTCCCACCTTTAATGTCATATTGCAAAATATACAAATAAAGTGAAAGACAATCAGAATCCTAGGAAATAAAAGAAAAAAATTACAATAACCAAGTTGCACAAGTATGCGCACCCTTAAACTAACACTGTTGAAACCCCTTTTGATTTTATTACACCACTCAGTCTTTTTGAGTAAGAGTCTATCAGCATGGCACATCTTGACTTAACAGTATTTTCCCAATCTTTCTTCCAAAAACAATTCTTGAGCCTTCAAATTGTGAGGGCATTTCCTGTGCACAGCCTACCTAAGGTCACCCCATACATTATTAGTTGGATTCAGGTCTGGGCTCTGGCTCTGCCATTCAAAAACATTGACCTTTTGGTTAAGTAATTCCTTTGTTGGTTTGGATGTATGCTTTGGGCCACTGATGTACTGAAAGGTGAAATTCCTTTTCATCTTCAGCTTATTAGCAGATGCCCGGAATGTTTTGCCCTAAAAATGACTGATATTTGTAGCTATTGATGATTCCCTTCCCTTCATAAAAGCCGCAGTTTTGGCTGGAGCAAAGCAGCCCTAAAGCATGATGTGATCTTGAGGTGATGTGCTTTTTTTTGTGCGTTGGAATTATGGAATTAATACACCTATTGGAATTGTTCTCTTCAGACCATAACACATTTTGCCACATGGTTAAGTGTTATTTAGTTGACCTTGGATGTTTTTTTTGTGAGAAAGGACCCCATAGCAAAGACATGTGAAGAACACAAGGGATTGTTGTCACATGCAGAGAGTAATTACTTGTCAGATCTTCCTGCAAATTCTGTAATGGTGCTGTAAGTTGCATGGCAGCCTCTCTGGTACGTTTTTGTCTTGTTCTTTTGTAAATTTTGCTGGGATTTCCTGTTCTTAGTAATGTCACTGTGGTGCTCCATTTTCTCCACTTGCTGATAATGGCCTTCATGATGTTCCATGGTACATCTTATGTTTTGGAAGTTCGTTTACATCCCTCCCCTAGACAATATATTTTGACACGCGTGATACCATACAGGCTTTGTGAGCTCTTTTAGGAACACGGATTCAGCTGTCCGATGAAACCAAGATGTAAAAAAAACCAAACATACAAACAAAAAAGCCTCCAAAAACAGCTGATCTTTATTTGGAGTTAATCAGAATAATTTCATTGGTGACGGCTGTATGATAATAACTGTTGAACAAGAAGATTGAATGTGATTTACTCTGAACACAGCCATATCCCCAATTATAATACGTTTTTTTTTTTTATGCAGACTTTCGCAACCAGGTTACTGTAACACTTTAATTTTTGCCTAAAATAGTCCTGATTGTTTTCCACTTCATTTTTATACACTGTAGTTTCACAGTGAGGGTGGAAAAAGTTCTGACATGAGTTATCGGAGTTTCCTTTTTTTACTTCGCAAAAACCTGCCATTTTAATAAGGGGGTGTAAACCTTTTATATCCACTCTATACTGCTCACCAGACCCTGTGCCTCCACTTAGACCGTGCAGGACAACAGTACCGCCATAGTAATCTTGTCTTTCTGCCTCTTGACGCACTGCCTCCATTGTATGCTGGAGTAATCCGTTTTCGCCCTCACCTCGGCCTCCACGGTAACCTGTTTTACAGGTTGAAAATAACAGCTCTGGTTATTTTGTTCAGAAACAGAGCAAAAATACCATGCAATAGTAAAAGTACATATGCCTCTTTTTTTACATGGCCACATGACTGATCTCATATGATTGTTAGAATAGTTTGTTTTGAATGGCCTAATCAGGTGTAAATATTGAGATGGTTGGTCTATGCTTAAACTGATGCTTGGACACGAAAAAAGTTAACTTAAAATGTAACTTAAAATAAATGTCACCCCTTTAAAGATGTGTGTCTTATTACTTTGTAACAACAAGCATAATTTCTACGAAACGCAAAATTTAAGTATGACTCTGGACTGACCATATGCCCAATTTCCTCCACGTCCTCCTTTCCCCTCAATAATGTTGGACGGACGGATTTCCCTGGACGACAGAACCGAAATTGAAATTTCACTGAAAATGAAAATGTTTCGGTCTTTGGGATCATGACTTACTTATTTTGGACAAACTCGTAAGCTTTCCTGAGGACTTTGGGCTCAGTGTCAACACACACTGCTGCTAGTTCACCATTTCTGGAGCTGAATGGACACCTGCCAATGCACAATGAAAGGATATTATCTTATATAGTCTTCACATTGTCTTAAATGATAAAAGAAATATGAATTTGTATATTTGTTTGGTTAAAACTAAGCTGGTTACCTCTTCTTCTGCTGATTTGACGTTTTAGTAATGAGCTTCCACCAGTCCAGGCCCAGCTGGTTTCCACACTGCCCAACTTGCAGCACTACAGCAGACATGATTTTGCACAGCCACTCGAAGACCTTAGGAAATCTTACAGCATTATTATTATTACACGCCTAATCACTGACTTGGTGCTCGTTACTCTAAATACAAACACAGCCACATGACTGATCTCCTCATACAGAGTGCCTACACTGGTGATGTTAGCTCTCGGAGCTAACCGAGTCTAAGTTTGTTTTAATGCCGTGTAACAAACGCACGAATAATCGACCATTCGACCACTATCATGTAGCCGGGTCTACCTGGCCTGCTTTGAGCGGTTATAAGCGGTCTTTCGGAGCTAGTCTGAAGTGTGTGCTTAGCAGTGTGGTCTTCGCGTTGAATGCAGTTGAAGAGGAGGAGCCGAAACCGGTGCATTGTATCGAGTCAGGATAGTGTGAGCTTGCCCTGGCCGTCTTCACTAGACCATGAAGCAAAAAGGAGGCTGCTTTTCACGACATGCTCTATGGTGCTAAGAAAGTGCACCAAAAGCAAACCCCGGCTCCGTTCATGGACTCCAATGGATTAACTTGCACTTACAATTAATTCAAAACTAACTTGACCCTAAACACATCTACCTAATAGGAGGGACGACTTGTTTTTGAGGACAGTTAGCCAGCTAGCTGGCTCGAGCGCTCGGTGAAGGCTAGCTGGCTATCCCGTGTGGATTTGACGTTTGATGGTGGATGTTTATCAAACAACCGAAGGAGATTGCCGCTCTTGGTGTCGACGATGGGGGATTTACCTGAACTAGACCAGAGTCCGAAGTGAGTATTTGCTAGGTGTTTGTACTGCATTGGAACAATTTAGTTAACTTATGCACTGAACACAAACATCTACTACTACAAATGTTGTCTTGTTAGCTAAAGGCTAGTGAGACGGCGAGCTAACTAGTTACCCTTATCCGGCTGGGTTATCACGGTTAATGTGTTTCTAAGCACAGAAAACATATTAAACCCTAAATCTAGGTTTTGACTAGGACACGTTTACTTTTCTACACTTCAAAAGGAGTGAGTTATCTCTAGTAATATGTCCAGAAAAACATACAGCTAGCTATCAGTAGTCAACTAGCCGGCTCTGCTTTTTAGCATTCGTTAACCTCATGTATAACTGGTTAATCAGACATCGTTTGCTGAACTAAACTAACTAAAGTATGTGTGCTTAACCTCTTTCACATCACCTCAATCACACCAAATAACACAACTATAGCGGGCAGTCAAAGCGTCAAAATAGATCAGACATAGCAATCTGTCTGTCGGTCACACGGACGGGTAGAAAGGCCTAGGCGTTAGGCCCCAGGTCCGCGGTGTAAATTTCACAACCCCCACATCTCCTTTCTGTGTTTCCGTTTATTGGGGTTATTCTTGTTGGGGTGCCTTGTTTTAAATCAAACACATTTCTACGCCCTTGTAACCTGCTTGTCCTGCTCCCAGCAAGCGATCAGAATAGATAGCAGGTTAGCATGAGCTAAATCTAAATCATTTGTCCACTTGGGAATATGTTTATGCATTGGATAGATCTGCAATCACTAGAGATATAAACGTGCGTAATGTATAACGTCAACATCTATTCATTGTGGTGTTTTTCGTTGCATCGATCGAGTGTGCACAATGCTGAAGGTCTGCCATGGTTTTCTGCACATGTAAGGCTTTTGCTCACAAACAAAAGGTAGCCTCAGTGACCAAGGACAGGTAAAATACTGAAAAATACCATTTCCCAAATATGTGCTCGAAAGGTTTTCAGATGTCCAGCTAAGACTCTGTGTGGTTCTCCTGAGACCTGTTTACCCTTGATTTTACTCCGTCTTATAAGGTATTACTCGTGTATTAATTTGGTGAGAGCTTTCCCTTTGGCGTCAGGCAGCTTTACTTCTTCACTTTAACATTGACAGCTTTCTAACCCTCTGAAATGTCACAGCTGTTCTCCTCATGACCTGTACGCACAGATAAGTTAGCCCGAAAGTCTAATTTCACCAACGCTGAGACTTACTACATTATGGGGTAACTTTCCTGTGCGAAAGTACAATTTTGTAAACATGGAGGTGTGGTGCAAACAAATCAGCATCTTAGTCTAAGACGCTCGTTGTATTAATGTAAGACAAGGTGAGAACAGGAATGAAAAGGTGTGCAGAAGGAAGAGTCATGTCTGTGTTGTTGCTCATCTTCAGGTTTTGCATTACATCAGAGAGCGTGCTTCTCTGAGCTGCTTTATCCCAGTGAGGGAGCTTCCATCAAGGTGCTCCTCGCTCGGCCTGCCTCAAAATGGATGCACTGCTGAATCCTGAACTCAGGTAAGCACCACACGTGTCACTAAGCAACTGCGATCAAGGTTAGTGTTACGTGTTGCTTCTGACTGGAAGTAATTTAGCCATTTCATTTTGCTGGCTCGTTTAATAATCCCATGTTAATCCAGAGATACTCCAGTTGCATGTTAACTCATTTTAGATCATATTATAGAACAGTGATGATCAGGTTGTTACGATCGCCGGTTCGTGTGACTTTAGGGTATTTAAGTGGTTAGCTAGGCTGGAGTGAAATTATAATCCAGGACCAATCACGATTTAGGCCTTCATCCGTGAAGGATTTTAGAAGACTGGACAGTTGAGTATAAATACTACAAAACTAAACTACAGCAGTTTCTGCTGGTGGCTCACTTTTTCCTTCTTTTTTTTTTTTTTTTCCTGAGTTGTCAACTGTTTTCAGAAGCAAAATAATCTCAAATCTTGAAAGAATTATTTGTGGCAATGTTACACCGATGTTTTCTTTTTTTCCCCCCCTCACATCGCCTTTGATTTTTTTTTTTCAATGCACACCTTCAAAGGCAGACTGGTTTCGCTGTCTCTCTCAAAGAACTCGTTGTATCATTGTTTTGAAGATGGGCTGTGTATATGCTTATAATATCACTCTTCTGTTAACCAGTCCTCACACTGCTACAGTTCGCTTTTGTGCTGGTGCTCCAGTTCGGGTCACTCTCCAATCCGTGAGTCCCTGTGCTGTGATGTACGTTCCTGCACAGATTCATACAATGTGTAGTCGCGTTTTTTTTAGCTGTGAACATCAGCATGATACAAAAATGGTTTAATTCGTAATTCGTGTTCGTATGGTTATTCCGTACGTACCGGACCCGAACCAACCTCGCGGGCGGCCACAAAGGAAAGGAAAGACAAGGCGTATTTTGTTCACAGCTTCCACGTATGACATGTGAATGGAAAAAAAAAAAAGGTTCGGGATTGGTTTTGAAGGGATCACTGACAGTGAATTTGCAGAGGTTTTGCTGCACAGAGAGCTAGAAGGTAGTGGTCACATGCTTTCAAGCAAAATGAACACATTGGATTCTGGGAAGCGTATTAAATATCAGTCCAAAGTTGAACTAGTCAAATTGGATTTGGTCCTAACTTTTGAGAGTAGAATTGTATGTGGTCACAAATTGACCAATGGATTTTTTGATCCTACTTGTATGTCATTTCTGATCAAGATTAATCTGAATTAGGCTTGTGTGTTACAGCAGTATTATCATACCTATGCTACTTTACATTACCACGATATCCAGTGACGTTTTACGGTAGACTATATTATATTACCAGACCTGTGAATCATTAGGCATTTTGTGTAGGAGCAAAACAAAAATGTTGGCGTACGGTAGTGTCGGCTCTCAAAAAGAGCATTCTTTTTTTTTTTTTTTTTTTCCCCAGATACAATGGGAGATGAGCAACTACAGCGAGGATCTATTGAGCATAGGTGGCTCATATATTACACTGTTATAACTGATTATTTATAAAAGAAATACTGAAAGCACACTTTTTTTCCCTTGCAGCTGTCATCTGCAGTGTATTATGAAGGTCACAGGCAAGAAATAATTCTCTTAGGATCATGTAACCTAGTTTTTGCCTCAGATCCTTATTTAGTACCTAATGAGAAGCGATATTCTTGTTTTCAGGTTGGAAGTTGCATTTGTGTGCATTAACCAGACCATTGTACAAGAGAAATGAAATCATCAGTGTTTCCCATAGATCTGACAGAGGGTTGGAGGGGGGTGGTTCAAGTCCTTGTGTGTTTTTTATATTTGAAAAATCGTTCATGCAGGGATATGCAAATGAATGAATTAGCTAGCCTGTTGGGAAAGTGAAAAAAGCCCGTATACGTCTGATGTTTTGTCAGCTAAGAGCTGAATTTGCAGACTACGGTTGCAATCCTAAAGGCTTCCCAACCATGATGTAGTCTGGGTGAAATTTTATAAGTATGTGTTGTAAGAACTCCTGGCCGTATATATCGCTGATAGAGCTGTAAAGTTACTGACACCGTTGTTTTATTTGATGTTTTAAGCTCTTGTGAAGAGGAACGCAAATTGTTCATGACAGCTTAGTAGAGCACAGCTGTTACAAAAGTAGGCTTAAAGAGACGGCCAGGTGTTGCCATATATCATCACAAAAACATTTGTCGAATTGAATTGCCTTTATTTGTCTACACCGTTCTGCTGCTCGAGAATGTATCTCAAGACTGCAGTAAAGCACGCTATTCCGAGTGATTGCATGGAGGAACCGGACGGGTTATCTTCTCAATAAAAGCAAATTGCAGAGGAAAAGTAGGCCACTGTTTTGTTTAACGCATTAGTAGAACAGCCCATTTTGTTGTTTCATAAGGCAACATTATTCCAGAAGACCGTCTTCTTGCTCGTTTTGGTAATGGTTAGACTTCGCTTTGTGTTTTGCCTACTGTCACAAAGTGCACAGAATATACTACAAATTGACTACGAGTGCAGCAGTTTCCTGGCTTCTTTACAATAGGAGCTTAATAGCTAGCAATCAAACTCGTAGGGTAATCATCCAGGCTCTCTCTCTCTCTCTTCCTGTATTCAAGGGACTGCCATATTAAAGCAATGCATGCTCATTTCTATGAATGGCTTAAAAAATAAAATACAATTTTCAACTTAACAAATTACGCATAGGGAGTCGTCAGAAGGCGCTTTCGGACCGGAGGAACAGCGTCATAGTTCTTAGAACTGTAGGAGGAAGTGCCTCCTTTCTTGTGTGTTCGCACCACAGGAACTGAAGACAATCATAGTTCTTAGAATGCTTTGAGGAACTTTTTTAGCCCCCACTTCAGGGTAATTACGCTCCCCTGTGAGTGACTTAAGTATGATTGGTCTAACACATAAGCCAGTGCAGCAGTGGTAACCAGCATTTTTATTTAAATTTTTTTTTAATCTGTGTAAAACGTTAGCCATGTAAACAATAGCTCTTAACTTTGGCGTTAAAAAAACCCCAAAAAAACATGAACAAATGGTTCGACAGTAAAGTCCATGCTTTACTGAGCCTATATGTGACAAGGAAATACAACACGATTTCAACGTGTCTAAGCATGATATAAAAATCTCAATGAACTAAATCTTAACTAAATATTCTTGTTCGTGGTTTTTTTTAATCTATCAGGTGTAAATTCCCACTGACATTAGGTAAACATATTGTAAGCAAACACCAACTATTTTCCACTACAAATTCACTTTTTATAATGTAAACTAATGAATTTACTGTCAGCCCGTAACACTTCCTGGTCTCCCCCTTTCTGCAGTGCAGTGGAATGTTCTGTTTCTATAGAAACATGCGACAGAAATACGACACACACAAGTGGACAGGTTTAAATCCTAATGTTGCTAGTTTGATGTTTTCTCAGCAACACAAGAACATTGGTAGACAAGACGCACATTCATTAAAACAATCAACAAACGAGTGATGTTGCTATAGCAATCAGCGGCCAGCTTACATCGTTCCTACTGGCGGTGCGAATGCAAGCAGAAAAAAAGCCCTTGAAGGTGTCGAGTTCTCAGGGGAACGTCCCAGTGTGTAGTTCCTATCAATGAGTCCCTAGAACTGTTTGGTCCGAAAGCACCTTATATACCAGGGCCAAAATGTCACCTATGTGTTGGTAACACTGATCATTGTTTTACTCGTGGTTTTACTCATTTTACCTGGTTTATTTTCTTTATTCCAAAATATTAATTAAAATTTTCATTTTTTCCTTCGCTCGCTGCTGCTGATCAACTTCAGGGAAAAGACACTTGATGGTTCGGTATGCAAGTTTCTTTCCTTACTTTTTTTTTAAATTCTTTTTTTAATCAATTTTCTGTGATTACAATTTATTCCATTGTAATCTTTCTCCTTCCATTTGGGTAGCTATGATGGCACACAGTTGTTCTGATTTCAGAATATATTTTGCTTTTGTTTGTTCATTCCTAGATCAAGGTTGAAAACACCTCAAAGCAAGTCATTTTTAAAGGCCTTGCTCCTAGAGTTGTTTTAACAAACCATCTCCTGCCTAAAGGAACAAAGAAAGTGAACCTTGAAGAACAGGGTCGACAGAAGGTCTCTTTCAGCTTCACCCAGACTAAGAAGCAACGCCAGAAAGTGCTCTTTGTCCCACCAAGTCCAGAGAAAGCTGCAAGTGAAATTTCTCCCGCAGTGCAATCTACAAATTCGCCTTCCGCAGACCTAACAGGACAGAGTACTGAAAGCAAAAATGAGCAAATTGATCCCTCTGTTGTGGCCACAGTTGTGGCCGAGTCCCAGGCAACACAGTCCCCAGTACCCCTCGCCTCCAAATCGAAACACGACAAGTTGCATTTTAAGAAACAGATTCTGAGTGTGTCTGTTGTTGAAGAGCATGCCGCTGTCAGCACTGTTTTAAATGATACCACCTCAGAGACCGAAGTTTTAATAAGATCTTCAGCAAGGATTGAAGGTGAATCCTCTGTGGCTCCGTTCCAACACAACTCCGTCACTGACTGTTCTGAAAAAGTTAACAGAGAGGAAAGCGCTCAGGAGAAATTAGACACTCGCCTTAAGGGACCAACTGATTCCTCCCATATTGGGAAAGAGTGTAAGGATAGTATTTCTGAGCGTGAACACAGCAAAAATGTCCATCAGTCAGACAGTACTCTGCCAAGTCCTGACTTTGATGGCGAGTCTGTTCGGACATCTAGCCAAAAGTCTAGTGACTCCAAGAATGTGGCAAAGTGTGATAGTCAGAGTGCTGTTGTTAAGAAGTCCTCGAGCTCCAAAAGTGAAGTCTCAGACAAGTCCAGATCTGATAAGAGAGAGGAGAAGGATGAAAAAGGGTCTAGTCGAGGTAAATCGGAGAGAGACACTAGGCACACATCCTCACGATCTTCTCGGTCTGACCGAAGGAGGACCAAGAGTCGGTCACGATCCAGATCCCGAAGTTCTCGAACAAGTTCTTCCTACTCCAGATCAGAGAGATCAAGAAATGAAAGGCAGTCAAGGTCAGATAGGTTACATTACCATGATTCCGAAAGGAGATCCCACAGAAGTTCACGTGAACGGAGGAGGTCCCGGTCCCGAGGTGATGGCAAATCCCGGGACAGCTCTGACTCTGAAGATGACCTCAGGAAGCCCAGGACTCGAGGCAGTGATTCAAGCCGATCCTCCACATACTCTTGTTCACAAAGAGATTCGAAGACCTCCTCTCATTCAAAATCCTACAGAGACTCAAAATCTTCTCCTCATTCGTCAGAATCAGACAAAAGAACACAATACTCAAGAACAGAGAGATCTGGGAGAACTAGTGGTTCTGAACCTAGTAAAAGGAGTTCTCCTGAGTCTGAAGCCAGTCACAAAAAACCCTGTTCCCATTCAAAATCAGAGTTACATGGTAAAACATCCAATATGAATAACATGTCAAAATCTGAGAAAAAGGTACAAAAAACCAGTGGGAGTTCTGACTCTGATGATGAGCACAAAATGAAAACTCGGTTTCAAGGCTCAGACCGGTCTACTAGGTCATCTGTTAAAAAACCTTGTAATTCAGAGTCAAAGTCGAGTAGTATTGGAACAGATGGACTATTAGTAGCAAAATTAAATGCTAATGCTAAACTTCCACACTTGGGTTCTGACAAAATCAAGTCTCAGGGAGAATTCAGCAAGGTGGATGTTTGTTCCCAAAATGAAGAAAGCGGACAGTCTAAATTAACAAATAATTCCCCCCAACAAAAGCAGCAAGTTGTCCAAAAGGAATGTTTAAAAAGTCATTTTGAATTTCCAAGTGTAATCAAAGATTCTAATGTTGCGGAAAAGTGGCCAGCTGTCAGTGAAGTAAATATCAGTACGTGTCACATTGCTCTCGAGGACATTTCTTTAGCGGATGATCAACTTGAAAAGAAGACCGACATTCTAATTCAAAATAAAGTACAGATCCTGAAAGAGTCACAGTCTAATATGGCAAATGTTGGTAGCTTTTTCAAAACTAATGATTCTTCTAGCTTGAATGAGCCACCTTATCCAGGCTACACCCCCAGTCAGGATTCATTAGGTCCATTGGCAGACACTCTTTCTGTGAAAGAATTGCCACCTGGAGAATGCTTGAAACCTAACACTAAATTTGTTTCCCAGTTGTTTCTCAGTAATGAAGTCAGTAGACTGCCCATGAATGTCGAAACTTCTCAAAAAGTTACAGAGCAGTCAGACATCATGCCTGAACAGACTAATGCTTCGGCTATAAAACATATGGGTGCCCAAGTTAAAAAGTCGCGGTGGGATATTGTTGGTCGAGACGCTTCAGAAAATCAGACCCCTCAAAAGATGGTAAACAACGAGACTTCCTCTGTGAAAAAGGTAATTTCAGTTAAGAAAATAGAATTTAACAATGATGCAAGCCATGAAGAAAAATGCTCAAAGAATGAGGAATCCATCAGAGACACACTGAAGTCTGAGCTGGACGAGAAGACAGACAAGGTAACCACAGATTCTGAGAAGGAGATGAGGCAAGATCCCGATCAGCCATTTGCCGCTGATGCACAACAAAATGATGAAGGCAGTGATCACGTAGCTGGCAAGTCACTGGCAAATCAAGTTCCTCTGAAACCTAATTGCAGTCCAGATGCTGTTATTCATGTTGATCAGAAATATGCCAACTCGGACAAGTCGAACAGTGGCGACTCGTATAAGCCTTTGACTCAAGAGTCTGTGCCGTTTAACTGTGATGGTAAAAGCCACAGTGAGGAAAGTGAAACTGACGATTCTGACTCTGATTCAGATGACGGCCAAGTCTCTTTGAAACGGCTACACTCTGTGGTGGTTGTGCCTAAGAATTCTACTATTAGCCTTGAGACAACTGACCCGCCAACACCACCAGCTATCCCATCAGCTCTCTCTGGGCAGCTAACTTATCAGGCAGAGGAGTCGAGTATAAGCATTAACAGTGAAATTCCTAATAGTCACAACACTCCAATTAAACCTGTGGAATCTTCAGATAAAGGAAGCAAACACGACATCTTGTCAGTTGCTGAGAATAAATGTATGCCTTCTGTGCAAATGCCCTACCAGTCCCAGAGTGACTTGGTTGATAGCACTAGCCAATCTGAGGCAACCACAACACTGGCTCACACAGACCGGAACCGCACTGTCCAAGAAAGACCAAAGACTTGTGTCCCATCTGAACAAGTACCTACCCATGCTCAGAGAGAGGCGGAATCAGGTTGTCACCAGTATCATGACAACCCAGACAGCTGGCATGGAAGAAAGGGAGGAAGGGAACAATTTGGTGACTTTAGTTGCACAGATAATCTCAGGCCCCAGGACGGTTTGAACCTGGCATGTGACTTAACCCAAACGGAGCAGCCCAGCAGCACATTTCAGCAGCCAGACAGCAGTCACAGCACTCAACAGCCAACCCAGATAGGAAGTGCATTTACCGGGCAAGATGGTGGGTACTGGACCCAGGCAAAAGTCTCTGAAAAAATCATACCAGTCAATACACTTGTGCCTTCTCTGTATCATGAGTCAATGTGCCAGATTCACCCAGACTCTTTGACTAATGACCATGAGGAAGATTACGAGGGAAAAGCATTTGGACTTGGTGGTGGAGTTATACCACCTATAAAACCTCCAGCATCATCTGCATTTGTCCAAGCCAATGAGATAAGCAGCAATTGCAGCTTTGTAACAGCTACTGCTGAGAGTCAAATGATCTCCGAGCCTCCAAGGGAAAGTAGCCAAAAGCCTCATAGAGGCAAAGGCCCACCCAAGAAAAGACGGCCAGAACTGGAGTCAGAATCAGACAATGAGGCAGAGGCAGGTCTTGCCTCTAAGCGAGAATGCTTAGAGGAGCGCGAGCAGTGCAAGGACACGAAAGAGACCAAGGTATCCTCACAGCAAGAAGAACAGCGGCCATTGCTTAGTCTGAAAGAATTTTTTGATCCTGCTGTCTGGAAGGATAAAGCGAAGCATAAAAAGATGCCTCCATATTTTGATCTCATTGAGGAAAATGTCTACCTGACAGAACGGTCAGTATATCTTCTGGATTACATCACAACTGTTATTATTTCTGTTCTGAAGACCGTGTATAATATTGTTTAATATTCTTGGTAGTAGTAATGCTCTTACTAGCACATTCACTGAAATATCAGAATCAAAAGGATTTCGAATTGTGAAAGGTTGTTTCATAACGAGTCAGTTAGGTGATCAGTCTGACCCATCTGTAACCTTCTCATCTGTTAAGTCAAGTTGTATTTTGCAAACAGTCCACTCGCATAGGTTTATGTAAATGTAAAGTCATCTGTGGAGTTCTCTCTCTCTTTAAAAAAAATATTCAAATTGTGACATTATTTGCAAGGGATTTTTCATAGCACCCAAGCTCAGTTGAAACCAGTGATCTTAAATTAACACCTATCTGTCAGCAAATGTTTGGTGTTTTACTAGCTTGTGAATGGAATGGTTACGTGATTAGTCCTAAAATACTGCTTTCTGTATCATACATGTAAACCAATGAATGTCTTCTGAAATTCTTTTTCGTTTTATCCAATCTCTGTTAAAAACAGCAAGAAGAATAAGTCTCATCGAGATATTAAGCGAATGCAGTGTGAATGTGCTATCCTTTCAAGAGAGGAGCGGGCTAAGGGAGTTATGGCTTGTGGAGAAGATTGTCTGAATCGCCTGCTGATGATTGAATGGTATGTGACGTCGTACTGCCTTAAGATTTGTTTATGCACGGTACATGTTTGTTTAGCTTTTCAACTGTTCACCAAAAAAGGAAAAAAAAAATACTGAGAAGTATTATTTGTTTCTTATCAGCTCGTCACGGTGCTTGAATGGCGTGTACTGCTCAAACCGACGCTTTCAGATGAAGCAGCATGCAGATTTTGAAGTAATTCTCACTGAAAGCAAAGGCTGGGGTTTGCGGGCTGCCAAAGACTTACAGCCGTAAGTACGAAGTGCAACCGAGAACAATACATCCTAAAAGACTTTATTGAGAGACACAATTTAATTTAAGTTGATTTAATCCAGGAACACATTTGTGTTGGAGTATTGCGGTGAAGTTCTGGATCACAGGGAGTTCAAGTCACGGGTGAAAGAGTATGCTCGCTGCAAGAATATACACTATTACTTTATGGCTTTGAAGAATAATGAGGTGAACTTGTGCCCTTTGGTCAAATACAAACATGCGATCAACAACCCTGCTTTTATCATTCAGTAAATTTCCGTTAGAAATTGTATTGAGTCTCGTTTATGTCATTTACAGATCATTGACGCCACACTGAAAGGCAACTGCTCAAGGTTTATGAACCACAGCTGCGAGCCCAACTGCGAAACTCAGAAGGTCAGTGCTGTACTAGCATGCTGAGCAGCAAGCTTAAAATTGTTTACAAGTCTAATTCATTGCTTAGTGTTTGTGAAGTGTCCTTTCATTTGGTCATGTGGTTTTGGGTTAAATTCCTGTGGTGTCTGGACGTTCTCGTTTTTCAGGCAAGAACACTATTTTCTTTTAAATCAGTTTATTGATTCAGTTAATTGTTGTCTCCGACAGTGGACAGTGAATGGGCAGCTCAGAGTCGGCTTCTTTACCACCAAAGCCGTGAACGCTGGGACAGAACTCACTTTTGATTACCAGTTCCAAAGATATGGGTAAGTTTTTGCTTCATTTATTTTCCTGCAGTTGCAGTAGCAATACAGCACCATTCAGTAAGTTCAAGTTTCAGTTTGTTACCTTTATCTGTGAAGTCCAGCAGGCATTTTTTCCTTTTAAGTATTTTTTGTTAATAACGTTCTATTTTCATCTCCCAGGAAAGAAGCACAGAAGTGTTACTGTGGCGCACCGAGTTGTCGGGGCTTCCTAGGTGGAGAGAATCGCGTCAGTGTACGAGCATCAGTGGGGAAGAAGCAAAGGGAGCGGTCCCGGAAGAAAGAGGCTGTCAGTGCACTGACTACAGTAAGTGGGTTTGGCCCTAACAATGTACAGCCGATTTAAGAGAAGTAAAGAAAAGGTTAACCATACATATCATTATCATGACAGCCTATAGACCTCTATTCTGTATAGCACAATCAAATCAGACATCCTCCTTTGTCTGGATAATCACCACACTGATCTATCAAATCCAGGGTTATTGAGAGAACAATACTGGGCTGATTTGGGTCAGATGTGTACCTGGAACATGTTAATTGCTCGGAGACTTCAAGTGCCTCTTTTGGTCCCTAAATACTGTTCCTGATATGACTTGTGCTGGAGCAAGTTTGATGTATGAATTCTACTGCTAGAGTGGAAATGAAATAGAAGCTCTGCTTCAAGCAGATGACTTTTGGGTTCCTTTCACATGGAATGCAATTGCGCATGCAATGCAAAGCTGCTATTATGGCATTTTGATTGTGTTGGCCCTTAGTACTCATGTTGTATGTGTTGCTCTCCATATTACAGGTGGATGAGGAGCTGGAGGCTCTGCTAGAGAATGGGGAAGGTTTGAGTGATGAGAAACAAGTCGTTTCTCTCTGCAGACTGATGGTGCGGGTGGAGACCATGGAGCAGAGGCTCACTTGCGTGAAACTCATCCAGGTAGGTGCCACTTTAAAACATGAACTGGTAATATATCGTTATGGTGGTTACAACACAATTATGATGTAGTTGCTTAATTACATTCTAACCTGTCATGTTTTATATGTGTAGAATACTCAGAATTCTTCATGCCTCAAGCAGTTTTTGGATCATCATGGTCTCTCATTGTTGTGGATATTCATGGTTGATCTCTCTGAAGCCAAAAGCAACTCTGTTAATAACATCAAACTGCAGATGGAGGTGAGTGTGCATGGAGCACGAACACCAACACCCACTCTACACATTTATATCCACTCCGCTACAAAAGGGTTTTCTTGATAGTCTTGGGCTTCACTGTATATTGATGGAATTTGAAATGGGTGGTATATTTGTAATGCTTAAAACCTTCAACCTATAGAAGTATAAGAAATACAGCAGAAGAAGACACTCTGCTATCTAAATTATGCTAGTTTCTTTCCTTTTCAGCTGTACAGTCACCTAATATATATATATATATATATATGCATGCAGATTTTATATCTGGATTAACAAAGCAAAATACATTTTACTGCATTTCGTTATTCGATATTCAGTACTGCAGCAGAAGCTTTTACTCTGTCTACACTACAGTACATCTTTGTTGCTTTTTTCTGTAAATTACAGAAATTTTGTGTTACCTTTATGCTCTATATATTTTATATTTATCTAGATATATAATCTGTATATCTTTATGCTATGCACAGATAATGAAGGCATTGGCAGTGTTGCCCATTTCTACTAAGAACATGTTGGAAGAGAGCCGTGTGCTGCAATACATCCAGCGCTGGGCCCAGAGCCATCCACTTGGCCAGCCTACAGAGCAAGACGGTTACTCCAGTGAGAGCACCTCCCGTGCCCACACACCTCTCAACACCCCTGACGGCCCTCCTGCCAAACTGGCACCGGAGTTGGATGGAGACACACCAAAACGCGCTGTCTACCGCAGACTGAAGATCATCAGTGAGAACAGCCTGGATAGTGCTCTCTCAGATGGAAGCAAGGTCTCTGATGGTAAAGAGGAAGAAGACGAAGAAGAGGAGGAGGTGGAGGAGGAGCCCTCGCAGGAGGTCACCGCAGACACAGCAGAAAAGAGAGAGACCAGCGAGGAAATGGCTGTGACCCCAGAGCCCCCAGTGAAACAGGAAGCATCGGATGCTGTGGAGAGTAGTCAGCCAAAACTAGAGATAAAGGAGAAGGATGTTAAGCTTGATAAAACAGAAGCACAGGAAGCTGAGGACAAACCAACTAGCAAAACAGATGAGAAACTGCCTGCTCTTGTGGAGGAGAGTTGTGAATCTGAGCCTGCAGAAGTAAAAGGTCAGGTGCAGACACCTGCAATAGAGCAACCTCTTGATGCTTCCAGTGTCCAAGCTGAAGAAGACACTTGCCTCTCTATGCATCCCCCTAATGAGAGCTCTCCCAGAACGGAGTCTTCTTCAGAGAATGAGAGTGCTGAGCCTTCAGTCACAAACATCATGGCTCCTTCCACCATCAGCAGTGTGCCTACAGAACCCCTTGATGTCAACATGCCTTTAGATGGTATGGAAATCTCACCTTCCGAATCTACAGTTAACCCAGAGTCTTCACCTCTCAACTTGGACAACATTCCACCTAGTTCTGGTACCAGCGCTGGAGAGAAATCATCAGCTGAAATTACTGCTGTTCCTGTGGACAGCAGTCCTTCAGTTTCAGCTGTTGGCACAGCAGAGGTGCTGCCTCTGGGAATAGTGGCGACAGAGGGCACAGTGGTGGGAACACCTTCCCAGGATGAGGAGGAGGCTGTGTCTGATGTGGAAAGTGAGAGAAGCCAAGAGCCTCAGGTTGGAGCTGCTGATATCAGTGAGATGGCCACCCGCCTACTTGACAGCTGGAAAGACCTCAAGGCAAGATTGCATTAAAAAAAATAAAATTAGCAGTTAACTAGTAAATTGCTTTCAGTGGTGGTGTTTGTGTTTTAAGTTGGAATGAGACATACATTTTGTGATTCTAATTATGTGCTTTGTCAATTAACCAGGAGGTGTACAGGATCCCAAAGAAGAGTCAGGTAGAGAAAGAATCAAATGGTATGTCTGAAGTCTTTATTTATACACATGGGTTCTGTTTTATTCCCTAAAGGGAAATTTCTAATTTCTGTTTAAAATGATTGAACACTTGGTTTTGTAATTTCTGTTTGTAATTTAACGTGCAAATTGCTCTTAATTTTGATTAACAGATCGTAGTCGGGACAGGGAGGCACTGCTGACCCCACGCACCTCCTCCAGGAGCCGTGAGAGAGAGCGGGAGAGGGACAGGGAGCGGGAGAGGGAGCGGGATTGGGACCGAGAGCGAGACTGGGACAGAGAAAAGGATTCTGACAGGTTCTTGCTACGTAGCACCGAAAGGCGGCGTAGGCGAGGCTCCGCCTCTCCTCCATACCCATCTCCCTATGAAAGGAGCAGCCGCAGAAACGAGGACCGGTATGACGCGCAGTACACTTCGAAGCTCGTTCTTAACGTTATCTAACTCCTTAATTATACTGTGTGACCATTTATCTTTTGGCTTTCTCTTTAGCTATGATTCAGCCAGCAGTAGTAAGAAACCTCGAACCAAGGAGGCCCGTACCAAGCTTTCCACAGAGGAACGACGGAAGCTCTTTGAGCAGGAAGTGGCTCAACGAGAAGCCCAGAAACAACAACAGCAGCAACAACAACAACAACAACAACAGCAGCAGCAACAGCAGCTACAGAGACTAGCATTCAATCCTCTTGTGTATCCCGCAAGCCCAGGCTTCATGACCTATCCACCTGGTTACCCTATTCAGACATATGTGGACCCATCTAACCCCAATGCGGGCAAGGTGCTATTACCTACACCACCCATGGATCCTCTGTGTGTGGCTGCAGCCGGCACGGTTTCCTTTGATCAGACTACTCAGCAGCCGATCATTTCTGACCTGACTCTGGCAGCTCAGTCTCCCAGCACCAATCAGGCCAGCTCAGCCACAGGTCTGGCACATGTGCCTGCTACACTGGAGCTGGCATCTTCTGCCCAGCCACAGCAGTTTGTTCAGCCAGCAACGCCAGCTCAGGACCCTGGCGTCACTGTCCTGTCGGTTCCTGCTCAGACGGCCGGCGCTCAAGTGCAGGGCCAGCAGGGCTATGCGACACTTTGGGATCCTAATACACAGCAGGCAGTGACGGTGCAGCCTGCTCAGCAGTACTCAAACACAGCCCAGCCGCAGACTGCCATCTATTACCAAGGTCAGCCATGCCAGACAATCTACAGCATTCCTGCAGGTTACCCACAGACCAACACTCCTGTCATTCAGGTAGGAAATTTGACACACAAAATATATGTAGAAATTGCCCTAGCAGAATTGAGAAATTTATCCTTGCTTTTACCAGAGTGCCAAGTTAAATGTCCTAATACTGCTAATGCTAATTGTCTTGCGTTGTTGTCAATGTTAGGCATACACTGAGCCAGCCACTGGCTACCTACATGGGCAGCAGGTCTACGCTGGTCACCAGCAGGGAGTGGTGGTCCAGCAAGGTGGCACAGTTACCACCATAGTCACATCTCAAACTGTACAGCAGGTAGGTAATAAGGGGCAATCCTGACACCACAAGAGGGAGCTGTTGGGCCTCTGCCTGCATAGTTGTGTATCCACACAGCAACAAAAGCTTCTAAGAGCTAGGACATGACTTTTATTTCTTGAAACTGATGTTTCGATAGAGTCCTCTAAAGGCAGTGTAATGTTTCCTCGCTGACTTTGTTCTAGAAATACATTGCCACATTGGGACATGTGACTTTATCGATGTTGATATTTTGAACAGAAGCCCTAGTTCACTGTTAAGGACTTAAAATTCAGTGATTTTCAGATTAATAGTTATTTTAAGTTCAGTTCAGGTTTTGTAACTCCATTTCTAATCCCCTTATCTGCAGGAAATGATTGTACCCAACAACATCATGGACCTGCCTCCTCCTTCACCTCCCAAACCTAAAACCATCGTCCTGCCTCCCAGCTGGAAGGTAGCACGGGATCCTGAGGGAAAGATCTATTACTATCATATAGTCACCAGGTATAAAATCCCACTGCCGAGATGTTACTCTAATTAACCCAAAAGCTCTTTTTTTTTTTTTTTTTTTTCTTCAGATCTCTTGTGTCTTGTATCTTACTCATGTTCTGTGTTGATGGTAAGGCTGCAGGTAGACCAGCCACTAAAACATTGACCATATTTAACCTGACTTCACACGGAACAAAATTGCACAGTTGGGCCAAGAGGTTTTCACTTGTGCTCATTTCCTTAGCTGTAAACATTAAGACGTTGTAGAACTTGTGCAGTGCACTTGTATACCCAGTACCTAATATATGCATTTGAACTTATTTAAAATGAATCTAAATTGCTCATTTAGTTTGAATGAAACAAAGTATATAATCTAAAGGTAGTAACAGGCAACATTTGGAGCAGTTAGTAGTGGAGTAATGAGATACGTTCATGTGTTTGCCAGGGGTTATTGACTAATTCTAATGGTCTGGCTTGCAAGACAATGCCTTGAGTAGACCATGAGGTCATAGACATTCCAAAGTGGATTTTTTCTCCTTTGAATATGTAAACGTTATGAAAATTGAAGTGGCATTTGTTCTCGCTGGGGAAAAAAACTTAAACCCAGCAGGAGGTACCAATCATAATGCAGGCTTTAGAAATAGCAATTATTTTATAATCGCATCATGGTGCCCTGAATCTAAATCAAATTGAGTCGTGAGGTGCTGAGAAATTCCCAGTGTTGCATAGAGTAATCATGGTCTTTTTAACAGAGCGCTTGCTGTAGTAACTCTTGTGTCAACTGACTGCATATTTATGATTCCTGTATTTATACAAGGTATAATGTGTAATGACCTTTACTGTGTGTGTTAGGCAAACCCAGTGGGATCCTCCTAGCTGGGACGGAGTCGGGGAAGAGGCCAGTGTGGAGCTCGAGGCCGAGATGGACTTGGGGACACCCACTTATGATGAAAATCCCTCAAAGGTATTAATTAGATTAGAACTAGCTCTCTTTAAACACTTACCAAGTCTTATGTTTCAAATAACTTAATTTAAGTACTTTATTTCTAAAGGACTGTAAATTCTTCCCTAGTCCTGTTCAGGGTTTGAGGTTTGCCTGGGCCCTCTGGTAAATTGAAGATGCTGCACAATGTAATGGACAGCAGCTGGGGCTTGTCCCCAGAGAGACAGCACTTTTGGTTAAGCAAAAGAACATATGTGTTTTAACTGCTCTACTTTGCCCCAAGCTCAATAAGAGGCACTGGTTTTACTTTTCACTGTACATCTTTGTTAGCATTTGTAAACCTTTAGCAATTATTTTCGAAGGCCAGTGGGGGCTTGTCATGCAACATCTATCAAATCCTTGTCCTTTACAGAGCGCTGTGCAGTGAAGATTGAACTTGTTTGCTCCTTCTGGCTCTACTTATTGTTTTAGATCTGCTTCCCAGAAAATCTTCGTTTTAGCTGTTTAAAACGTTGTTTAAACACAAACAGACCCCATCTGTCTCTACTTTCAAATATCTGCCATGAAGAAATAATCTGCCACATCATAAAATATAACACCTCGATATATGTTTACAGTTCTCCACCAAGACAGCTGAGGCAGACACCTCCAGTGAGCTTGCAAAGAAAAGCAAAGAGGTCTTCCGCAAAGAGGTATACTTACTTACTCAAGCTTACAGTAGTTGACACCATGTGGCGTTTTCCTCTTCTTACCTTTCCGCTTGTTTTCTTGTATACCCAGATGTCACAGTTTATTGTACAATGCCTTAATCCATACCGAAAGCCTGACTGCAAACTGGGCCGCATTAGCAACACTGAAGATTTCAAACATCTTGCCAGGAAGGTAAGGACTATTTCAGTTTGTTTGTTTTTTGGCTTTTCTAGACAATAATACGAAGAAAAGCCAGTATCATTCTTAATAAGTGCAGTGTACGTGTAGTACGGTATCAGAACAAATGTAATTGTTTAAAATATTAAATGAATGTTCATTATATTCCGGTTTAAACAATTGCACGTCATTGTTTTGGATCACATACTACGTTTGGCCATTGTTGGTTTGTCGCCAGATAACCATCTCCTACTTTATAGAATAATTAGGAAATGCCAGCCGACTTATCAATGTACTTTTTATTTCCTTTTTTGAGCTTAATGTGAAGACTTGTTTTTAAGCAGATTTGGCAACGCTTCTACTTAAGAAATCCCGCCACTGCTCGTAACTAGAGACACGTCTGGGTACCGTTGATTATCATTGCATAGAAAAGGTTCTACGTTCTTTTCTTACACAAAAAGGCTTCTTGTACACACAGTGACAGGATTTTTTTTTTTTTTTTTTTTTTAAGAATTTTTCATCAGTAACGTGTTTATTTAATTTAACAGTCCAGACCTGCTGTTAAACAAACACTTATTCCAGTTGTGGCCTTTACATAAGTTGGATCAGGAACACTAAGTTTCCATAGCCAGGCGCTTTGTGTATGGTCAAAGCTATGTGTAAATATACACATCAGTCTAAGCAATTATTTTAATAAGTCCCACATTTTGCACTGAATGGCTTGTACACACTATGTATAAATGTGAGCCACACCCTGCAGTTGGTACACATGTTTACAGTGCAAGGTTACACCACTGTCTGTTGGAAACTGTCGAACACTAGATTATTAAGGCCATCTACTGTCACCATTCTGAAACCGTCCCTACACGTTCTGCTATTTCTGATGGCTTTTAGAGGATGTATTTTCATCAGCAGAACCTGTGTGTGTGTGTGTGTGTGTGTGTGTGTGTGTGTGTGTGTGTGTGTGTGTTTACAGTTGACTCATGGAGTGATGAACAAGGAGCTCAAATCCTGCAAAAACCCAGAGGACCTGGAGTGCAATGAAAACGTTAAACACAAGACCAAGGAATACATTAAGAAATACATGCAGAAGTTCGGAGCTGTTTACCGGCCCAAAGAGGACGCCGAGTTGGAGTAGCCTCCTTCCTCTCACTAGTGCAGGTATTGAGCAGCAAAACACCCAGCGAATCTCTGGGGCCTCTTACTCCATCTGTTTTTATACTGACTCTGACCATGTCCTTACTGCTGCTCTGAAAGTCCTGCACCTGCACGGAGACAAGATAATCATGTGAGAAATCTTGCAGCCAGCAAGCAGAGAAACGTGCAGAAAACGCACAAATAGGGTGCTACACAGACTTTTCCCCTCCAGATATCATGTATGCTTTTAGCTCCCCCCCACACACACACACACACACAATGGCCTCTCTGCACTATGGTTTCAGCTTCATGTTCACTCACAGGACCCACAGCAGCTCATTCATCAGATGGCTGGTGAGAACATGGAAACTGGGAGTTCATTCCATTTCCTTCGTTATCTGCTTGCATGTGTTGCCAGTTGCCCTAGTTCATGTTTGAGTTGTCTCAGTCAGCGGTGGCCTCCGTTAGCAGTCGTTATTGAAGGAGACAGGCATTTTCTTACCAGCTGTTAATCAAGACTACCAGACGAAGGGGAAGTCGAGCCTGTCGGGTTGAGACCGACTGCTGGAGTCTGTGAGCTTTTATTATTATACATTTTTTTGGGATCAAGTGCGGTCTCAGGCTATCAGAGGTTTGCGCGCATCTTCACTCAGAGCTTCAAGCGTGGCTCTACTGCCCAGTTCCTGCAGCACAGCCGAGGAGCTTGGGACATTCCGTTTAGCTGCAATTTTAATAACTTTCAGTAAATTGAAGTGTGAAGGATGTTTGTTAATGTATCCATTCACTCTAAGCCACTCTTGGCCACTTTTACTCTCGTCACAGCAGAGGCATGTAGCATTTGTTGTTTTATCAACTTGTTTCTCGCTGTTTTACATTAACTCTCATTAACTCTTGCGCTTTTACTAATCTTCAGACAGGTAAATGTGAAGCCCTCCAGGCGTCTTGTAACGTTTTCTCTCCCATGTTCAAGACCAGGGTTCTTGTACAATGATGACATCATGAACTCATCCCACCTCTTTTTAAGTTGCATTAATCCCCCTCCTCCCAAAAAAACATGTATTATATTGCTTTATATGTGAATATATTGAGAAATAGTTTTTTGAAATCCTTTAAATAAGCAGAGACGTTGTAAGCGGACTGTGGAGATTGTGGTCTATTGTGTAAATATGTGAATACCAAACTAACAAATAAGGTCAGTCCTCAGTCCAGCCAGCAGCTCTAGTGCTCCCATAGCAACCAGGATTCTCTCCCACAGCTCTACGTTGGATTTAAAGGGGTGTGTGGGTGGTGTATTTTATTTTATTTTTTTGTTGTTGTTGTTGTTGTTGTCATTTATTCCCCCCTCCCTTTTTATTTCTTTCTTTCTCTATTGAAAGACATTTTTTATGTATAAAATGGAGTCCCACTCCAGTGTAAGTACTGTGCAAGCACATTGTCATACTGAGTGTAAAGAACATTTTAAAATAAACTGTTTTGTAAAAATAAGTCACGCGTGCTTGTGGTCTCCCGCTTCACAGTCGCTTTGAACGTGCTGCGTGTGTCATGCCATAGCTGCCTTTTGTGTTTAATACGAACATTTAGAGCAGAACCATAATGCCGGAAACATCAGAGCACTTTGAAGCCTGCGCTGTTGCTCTCTTCCTCAAGCAGCACTGTCGAGTGAGCAACATCAGTGCACAGGAACACAGCAGATGTCTGGCTCCAGTAACGGCCGAATCAAAGTGATTCACTGTTTTCATTAGAGACACTATGAGACCGGGATGAATATAGCTCAGACTTTACTTCTCTGCCTTCTTAGCAGTGAGCACCCCCCTCTTGCTTTCCTCTTCATTTCTCCTTCTCCTCCAGTCCCGGGCATTCCATCAGCGCTGCTCCAGACCGCAGTTAAGCAGCTCCATCTGGAGAATGTGGACGCATGCAAAGGCGCCCAGAGCTCAGGCGCTTCTCACATCCTGCTTAACTGAGCAGCCTAAGAAATCATTAACAGATTTGAGAAGGGAGAAAAAGGTGCTAGGAGCTAACGTGCTGCATGAAAGTACCAGCTCCTAAGCACCAGCTGGGCCTACAGCCCTCATGCGTTATCTTTTAGAAAGCAGGTTTTCATTTTCTGCTTGCACAAGGTTGTGTACACACAACCTGGTCAGCACTGATGTAGCATATTGATACAACAATAATAACAGAAATCGCATAAGGCACTTTGAACTAGAGAATAATTGCTAAAATGAGGTGGAGACATGAACGGAGCTTATGATATCAGGGAAAGAACATGAGGCGTGATTGCTGTTGTAATTCTTCAGGCTGGCTCGTTTTGTTCCATGGGTGGTGGATTTCCCCGGTGCTAACTTGTTTTGATTCACACCACTAAAAAGAAATGCCAGTACATGCATAATAACGAATTCACAAAACGTTGTGCAGTAGTTATGAAATACAGTGGATATAAAATCTACTGTAGAATTGCAAGTTTATTGTGATCAGATCTTTAATGTGATATGCCAACCAGCAAAATGCAAGTGAAAAACATCTAGAAACATCTTAATAAAAAGACCCGATAGCATATGTATGCACACCCCTTAGATAATACTTATTACTATTAAAGCACCTTTTGCTTGTAATATAAGCCCTCCGTGTTTTGGGGTAAGAGTCTGCACATCTTTATTTCACTCTTCCTTGCTAAAATGCTCCAGATCTTGCAGATTGCCAGGGATCTCCTGTCCTCTTCAAGTCATTCCACAGGTTTTTGAGAGGATTTAGATCTGGGCTCTGACTGGGACGTACCAACCCATTGATCATTCTCTGAAGCCACTTGTTTTTGTCTTTTGGGTCGTTATTGTGCTTGACTAGAGCCGCATAGCATGATGCTGCCACCACCACCGCAAGTTTGGACTTCCTTGGGTGGTAAGATGGCTTGTTTTCTGGCACCAAACATATCTTTTAGAATCATGCCCCAGAAGTGCTACCTTCGTTTCATTAGACTAGAACACATTTTGCCGTATGGGTTAGGGTGACTTAGCGGTTTGTTTGTTTGGTTTTCATTCCCATGAAAAAGGGCTTCCATCTTGCCTCCCTACCCCATAGCCCAGACATGAAGAATACGAGAGATTGTTGTCACATGCAAACAAATACTTGCCAGAAATTCCTGCAGCTCTTTAAACATTGTTGGAGGTGTCTTGGCAGAGTCCCTGACAAGTGTTTTTCTTGTCTCTTGTCTATTTTGGAGAGACACGCCACCGTGGGGTCCCATTTTCTGCACTTCTTGATTACCTTCATAGTGTTCCATGTCCCATCTAAAATTTAGCAAATTCGTTAGTACTCCTCTCCTGATTTGATTCTTTTCCACAGAGAGATCCTGTACATGCTTTGGAAGCTCGTTGAGGACCTTGGCTTCAAAAGAAGGAAAATCCTTATTTAATCTCATCTTTATTTTGGGTTAATCAGAATCACTTCATTGATGACAGGTGTATGATGATTACTTTTGAACATGAGGTGGAATGTGATTGGTTCTTTCTGAGCAGTCACATGACCCATTATTAAAAAAAGTACACACTTGTGCACCCAGGTAATTCTAAGGTTTTTCCTTTCTTCATCTAAAATGTATGTATGTATGTTGACACTACCAGTCAAAGTTTGGGGTCACCTACTCTTTTTCATAGAGTTCTTCTTTAGTTTTTTTGCTTTCTACGTTGTAAAACGTTACTGAATACATCAGAACTATGAAGCAACACGTATGGCATATACTGAATTATGTGGTAAACAAAAAAGTGTTAAAAAAAAAAAAAAATGTTTCATATTTTAGATTCTTCAAAGTAGCCAACATTTAGCTTGATGGTACAATCGGCATTATCTTAACCAGCTTCATGAAGTCGTCACCTGGAATGCTTTTCAGTGAACACGTGTGCC
>JAQQZR010000033.1:8507732-8536983 GCA_030068235.1 Notoglanidium macrostoma
TTGCATCAATAGAGGAAAAAGAAAGAGATGTTATTACGGGAACAACTGTTTATAGCTGCTGTAACGAGTGATACCAGGAACTTGTCTTGCAGACATTCAAAACCATTATATGTAATCATAAATGGTGCTAAAGTGCTTTGTTAATAAATTAAAAATTCTTGTGGTATATGAGGAATAAAAGACTTCAGGATGTGCTGTTGCTGTTGGTGAAAAATAAAACACTTGTGTTGTAAAAGTGACTCCGCATCGTTTCAGGCCATAACACTCCACCTTGTCATATATTATTTTCCTACAACAGCGTGCCCCGTCATGCTTGATTCTGTGCTTAACGGTTATAAGACAGACCCGTCTATGGAACTCTTGACTTACCATGATGTACCTCAGTACAAAGGCTGTCTCATTAATAATGCTCCCATTCTTTGCTCACACAGGCTGTTGTTACTTTTATTAAAAGACAAAGACATAGAAGACACAATTTTATCACGATTGACAGGACAAACAAACAGTCACACGGTGCTGCTCCCTATCACTGCTATATTACTAGCTGTATAACTTGATCAGTTGTTCACACACACAAGGAAACAGTGCTTTCTGATTATTTGCTGCTTAGGTATTTGCTAATATAGAACCCAGTTTGCCCATAAAACAGGCATTGGTTCTTTTTTCATTTACAGCATGTGTGTAGATTTGTTTCTGTTTGGGGAAAACTGAGTCGCACATAGGAAGGCTATGCTCACGTTCATCGAGTCTGAATGTCTGCATTAATAAGACGAAGGAATAATAACTCCTCCAAAAGAAAGTACTCCTCCTCCTGCAGGAGTGAGTGTGGAAAACAGCACTGAAACATGTCCCCTGTGTCTTTTGATGCAACCCGCAGGCAGTAACCAAAGCCATCTGAACCACTCAAAATGACGACGTTTACTATAATGTGGTACGAAGAACAAAGGGCAAATTTTTTTCCCCCTAATACTAAACCAGATTTATGTTCTCCGGATTCTCAACACTCCGAAAAGGAAGTCTGTCCTCTTTGCATAAATACTGAAACAGTCTTGAACGGAAGACAAGCAGAGCATCCATTCTTGGTGGAAAGCGCTGCAAAAACGAGCAAAAAGGCACTTATATCGAAACAAAACAAGCAGGATATAGTTCTTTTCCTCATGTTTAGAGGGTGAAGTCTTTCTTGTAATGCAGAAACGAGTGCTGTGCTCTTTTCCTCATTAACGGCCACTGTTGTCCCTCTTTCTGGCCACTGAAATGAACTGAAATTCAGACCATGGTAATACCTTGATTGGGGGAACTGAGTGCTTTGGCTACATCGTGGCGCTCAACGTTGCTCAGCGCGGTGGACAGCAGCTCGAGTGTTGAGCTGTCCTGTTGCGCCCAGTCAGTGAGCAGCGTGTGGACGGGGTCCTCGCCACGGCCGAACATGTCCACTCGCTCCTGCTCGTAACCCAACACGCTGGCCAGCTGCCTCCAGCTCCGACTTCCACCCTCGCCCAAGAGCTTCTCCACCTCCTCCTGCCTGTGAGGGGGCAGGTTAATGTAGCGCGAGTCCTGCTTGCTGTCCAGCTTGGTGCCTGCAGAGAAAACCAAAGCGTTGGCTCAGCATTTGGCATCCTGCCTGGATATATCGGTGGCGACGGTGTAATGCACATGGAGGTGTGCTTACCTTTGCTCAGCTGGCTCTCCTGCAGGCTGTGAGAGTCGAGGAACACGCCGCTGTCACTGTGTAGCTTCTCTCCCTCGACCACGTTGTTCAGCTCTGCAGCCCGGGCTTTCCCCAGAGCCGCCTTCTGCTGGAATGATTTCCAGCTAATACACACAGACAAACATATTTATTAGCTTATGACACACTTAATACCGGTCAGATAAAATGGCTGCTTGCGAATAATTGAATAACTGGCACTATATACATTCAGTCATGCTAAGCATTTTCCATTGACCCATATCTCACCACTTGTAAGCGACGTAGATCAGGAGTCCCAGCACCACAGCTGCCAGCACAGACACGTAGATCAGAATGTTGTTGCCACCCTGAGAGCTAAGGTCTGAATCTTCAGGTCCTGGCATCACACCATTCCTCTCATGCTCCTCGTCAGTTGGAACAGGTCGACGGGGAAACTCCCACGACCCCTCGGAACCATTACTCGAAAAGATATGCAGCTCACGTTCTGAGGGCAGACAATAGGATAGCTCCAGTTTCAGTGCAAGATTTTCTTATCTGTCAACTTTCCATTCTTCTGTTGGGATCAACAGCACAGCAATTAAATCTGGTCTTTGTTTGTTTATAGTTTTTTGCAAATGACATGACTTGTTGGTTTTTCTCTCTAGCCAAAAATCATCACTGTATTCCATTGCTTTAAACGCTTAATAACATGTTTATTAATAGTGACAGGAACAACATCTGGGCTCAAGCAGAGATGGAAGCTATAAAGAATTCCAGCAGCCACATAAGGGGGACAAGCTGACGCTCTTGACACACACACACACACACACACACACACACACCAGATAGGAATCTGAGCAACACATGGCCAGAGACCGCCTGCGTGCCAGGCGAGACTGGAGTACCAGGTCGTAAGCTGAAACGTGAGGAAGGAACAGGCGTGCAGCACAACACGGATATCACTCAGCAAGGCTTCACAGTCCTGCCGTAGTGGAAATCCCCTCCAAGTAAATGAATATTTATATATTTCACACATACATCACCCTTATAAGCTCATTAAATGCCGATCAAACGTTGTTGCCTTGCCTGTTTAGGGTTGAGTGTCTCATGCTGTGCACTCATTTTGTGTGTGTGTGTGTGTGTGTGTGAAATAGAGAGAGATCAATGCAGCCCTCCAGCAATCAGTGTGGGTCATGACCCATTATCCAGCTGCCTCAAAACCTGCTAACCAACGATGGGGTTGGTGTTAGCTCTGAGGGACAATTTAAAACTAGTTTTACTCCTTCAGTACCTTCAAATACATAACCATAATGATGAACATACTGCATCGTGGTGACGGTTTTATTAAACGTATTAGAAAGGGTTTGCTGGTGCGCACTCTAGACCTAAATTGTGCTCAAATACCTCACTGCAGCTATTTAAGTTGATGTGAAGAGACATGGAAAATGGTTTCCTGACTGCTCAAATGTAAAACATCTCTCTCTCAGAGGCTGCTGTTAGCCACATGTTGATCATATAACTAATCCATAAACACTGTAGAATCCCAGTTCCAAAAAAAGTTGGGATGCTGTGTAAAATGTAAATAAAAAACCCCAGAATGTGATGATTTACAAATCACGTAAAGCCATAATTGATTGAAAATAGAACAAAGACAACACATCAGACGTTGACACAGAAATGTTATTGCTTCACGAAAAATATGTGCTCATTTTGAATCTGCTGCCAGCAACACGCTTCAAAACAGTGTTAATGTGCAAATCTTCGCATTCTGTTTTTTATTTACATTTTACACAGCTTCCCGGCTTCGTTGCAAACATGTTACAATAATTTCAAGGGAATGCGATCAATCATAACTGATACAATTAAATCTGCAATCATATTTTAGTCATTCTTCTAGTCAAAACCTTTAAACTATGAGCAATTGCTTTGTGTTGTGTTATATTTAGTAGCGTGTGAGTTTTTACTATCATTTGCAGCTTGGCTTGGCCTGTGTAACCGAATCCACATACAAATGGGAGTTTTGTTTGGCCGACCATAAGCAAGCAAAACGGTCAAAGAAAGTTTAAAAAAAAAAAGAAGAAGAAAACAATGAACTTGGCTCTGCTGTGAGCTAAATTAAAGCAGAAACTATGACAACTGGAATAATCGGTTACTCTGTGAGCAGCGGCGTGTTTATCCACACGCGCATGGACCACACAAAGTTTAATCCTGCTCTGGTTTGGTTAACAATATGCATTTTCATCGAATAATATGTATGTAGTGTGATGGAAAATTAGAGTATAATCAGCAGAATCACAGAAAAATAAACACAATTGCTAAGGCTCAATAACATAGGACATACGATAGAACATTTCATTTCTATGTGTATTTTAGACTTTACATATTTTCTTCTAGTTATTATTTAGGTCTTCTATTACTATATCTAAAATCTAGACAAAACTTTAACTTATACAGAGGCTGTACATGCATATTATACTATGAACATTAATTGTATTTATTTGCTACTGATCAGCTACATTTTCACAATCATATACCCACCCATGCAGAGTGTGTCTGAAATGGCCTGGCATGGCCGGATCTCCACCTCGCCCTCTTTGCACCGGGAGCATTGCGTGCAGGTCTGGCTGTGCTCACTATCCTCTCTGAAGGTGCCCGGGCCACATGGCTGGCACACAGTGTTTCCTGCAGGGCCACACGCCCGCACTACGCCCTCTCCTCGGCCACACCTGGCACACGGGGCACAGACAGCATCGCTTACGTTGGTCCGCTTATACAGGTAGAAGTCCTTGCCGCAGTCACAGTGTGTGTCTTGGATGATGGTGCAGCGTGCCAGCTGGGGGACACCTACAGGGCATTGCGAACAAGGCTGGCACCCTGACAGTCCCTCAGAGCCTGAGAACGTCACGCCTGTGGTGAGAGCCAGAATGAGATTTCAGCTACCATAAACATGTTCACTCCTACAGGGAACTACAATGCTGAAAGGTAGATATTAGAAAAAGGCAGATATTAAAAAAAAACAATTAGGCTGTTTTTGTTTTTTTTGGGGGTTTTTTGCTACAAAACTTATGATGACACCAAAGCCGTAAATACTGTATATTTAATCAACATGGAAATTTTGTAAATGCAAAGATCATATTAGGTAAGCAGGCAGGATATCACACAGTTGAAAATCCAGCTAAATAGAAATGAGTCACTAATGCTAATGAGTGTGGATTATGTGATGCAAATCAAATTCATTCATTCATTCATTCATTCAAGTTAACCTTCCATCCATCCATTATTTATACCACTTATCCGTTAAGGGTCACTGGGAAGCCGGAGCCAATCCCAGCTGACTTCAGGCAGGAGGCAGGGTATACCCTGGGCAGGTAGTCAATCTATCACACCTTCTAGTAAAAGGTAAACGCATTTCTAAAGGACTTTACACCCTACATATGTACACACATACAATTTCAGAGCTGTATCTGGAACACTCACCCTCTTGGCATGGCTGGCATTTGGTATCTTCTTGTTCACAAGTAGACGCCACTCCTGTGCCCGCAGGACACAGACTGCAGCACACACCCGAGGATGTAAACTTCCCGCTAGCGCACACATCACCTGCCACCACCTGCACAAACAGAAACACATACACACACACATTCAGGTGTGCTGAATGACAAATTATATGCTTCTAATACTACAGGGGATATAAAGGGAGAGCAGCACTAACAACAGCGCTCCTATAAAACAAAGCTTATATAATGTTTTAGGACATACATGTATACAAAATGTTACTAAACTGCTCTCTGGGGCAAGCACATCAAAGGTTTCTGAGTGGTCCGGCAAGGTAAGCGGGGCTGTGTTAAGAACAATCAGCCATTAGAAATGCAAACGAGAGGATCAATAGCCTCTTCTGAAGACATGAAGGCGACACTGGGGATCAGATAACCTTTTGGTGCGAGGTACACCGGAACCTCTTTCCGCATAGGTCACATTCAATCTGTCGGACTAGAAATTATGTACCTTCAAATAAATCTCATATTCCAATACACTACCTTTTCAGAACATGAGAATGGAGTAACAACATGGCAAATCAATAACACTTAATCGAAACAATAGACTTCCAGACAACCAATAAAAAGCCTTTGAGCTATGCCATCAGCCTTTAACTGCTCTGCTTTGTGCTCACAAGACACTTTGGATAAAAGCATCTGCCAAGTGACTAACTGTAAATATAAATGTACTGTATCTAATCCTTTGTAAGTGTTGGGTCTGGTCTGTAGAACCCGTGTCTGAGTGGTCCTGAACCATTCTGGTATTTCTCCACTATGTCTTACCGTCTAACAGCTGTGACTGGCTTTAATCAAAGCCAGCCACACACAATGGAAAGAAGATAGTAAAACCTCAGAGAGAGGGAGGGAGAGATTCTGGGAGGTGGGTAGGGCCAGCCCGGAACATTACACACATGGCCGTGAATGCAAATGGGACCCGAGAGAACCACCCAGCCTCAATCCCAGGAAAATGGCAGGACGAGGATGAGTGCACAGGCCATGGGTTATGAAGCAGAAATACCACAGCTGTCCTCGCATGTGCTCTGAGGAAAGGAGGGGACACAGTCGCAGTCCCGAGGACAGGGTGCGGACAGGAGGCGAGTCTAGCATGTGAATGTGTGCCGAGACCTTTGATGTGGATTGCAGACCCTTTGCAGCTCTGCAGATGTATGAGAAAAGGTCAGTGCTGCTGTGTTTGAAACGGGCGCTAGGTTTAAAGCGCACTGGCCTTTCCCCCTCCAGGGAGCTGACAAGCGCAAACAGATGTCTAACAACTAACCTCCTGCAAAGTGGGGGAAAAGCAAAACCTCAACAACCTCTCTGATGTCTCTTTCTCTGATCTCTGGGCAGCGTGTGCTGACCTGTCGAATGCGAACACACACACACACACAAAGCTATACCCACAGGCTAAAACTTGTTCCCGTCTACAGCCTTGGCTGAACATTCCATAATCATCATGGCAGACTTTAAGAGGGTGGCATTACGGTTATAAAAGATACAGCGCTGATTTAACTTGATTAAGGAAATGAGCGCTATAATAACAGGATAGGGTATGATACAGACATGATTTTAGAATAAATCCTAAAGCCTACGTTTCATGCTCAAGCTCTTAAAGTCCTTTTCAAAGCAGAATATCAAAGGAAGAAATATCTGCAGGTTAAAAGGCAAAAATGTTATATAGTCATACTACCCGCCTGTCATATGCTCCTTAACATGATTTAAAAATAAAGAGCAGTGGGAGAGAGAAACACCACAAGCTGTTTTAGGTCACACTGAATGCCATATTAGGGAATTAAGGATATTTCCCCCTTTTAATTTCCTAATATGGCATTAAATGTTGCCTACTCTATAAACTATGCTGGCACGGACAGTCTCTAAACACTGCAACTTAAATCAAACACTGAATAAACTCCAGACGCTTAAACATCAGCGGAATGACCACAGGGTGTGCGAGTGGACTCGGTGAGGCGGAGCCGACGCATATGAAAGAGGTCAGTTAGCATGAAATAGGCTCATGCTTTTGATCCTGAGGTCTCTCAACAAAGATTTTATCCTTCTCTCTGAGGGACTGGGGATAGGTCCCCTAGAGAGGGCACAGTTGTTCAGCACCAGCTTAAGAGGCTCCTGTTTCCACCAGTTTGCCAGCGAAGGACCACCAAAGATCAGCGAGGGTTTCAAAAGGGAGCTCTACGGCTGTCGTGGTCACTCACACTCACACTCTCGCACGCACACACTCACACATGCACTGAATTTGATGTATGGGCACATATGGAGTGTGTAACGGATTAACGATAGGCCTGAAAGTCGTACACATGAAAGGCTGGAGCTCAGTCAGAAAACGACTTCACACTCAGGTGTCTGTCACAAACCACCAACAGCAGCCGGACTGCAGGTCAGCAGCAGGAAGAGAGCGGGCAGGCTGCCACTTTTACAAATAAAAAATCATGTAACGAAGAACAATAGCAAAAACGACAGGGGCTTCGTTAACATGTTCTATGATAATAGCATATATACTAGCAAATAACTTCTAGTATTTTAGCTGTATATCCGTTTGTCTGTTCTCCAGAAAACCATTTCTCTTTGTGTAGGGCTTAGTGAAAGTAAAAAAAAAAAAAAAACACGTCTACACTAAAGAGAACTAGACACGCGGCAAATCTTATTAATTCTATAATTACTAACATTTTCATGATCTGGTTTTCAGAATTGGACACGTGTAACATGCCAATCAAGTGAATGCACCATGGCTGCTATAACCAAAATACAATTCCTGCAAAGATAAAATCTGAAAAGTCTCAGACCTTTCTTGTAAAAAACCTAGCCTGAAAGATCTGAAAGTCTCTCTCTCTCTCCTGTAAAACTTCAAGCTCATTTACAGACCTGCCAGTTAAGCTGGAGACCTGAGCAGTTGCATCAAAGAAGCCTGTTTGAGGAAGGGGAGGGTCTGGAGTTCACTCACACACACACACACACACACACACACACACACACACACACACACGCACACACACACATACCAAAGCCATGCAGCAAAATGGAAAGTCAAATTACTGAACTGCAAACTCTCCCCCCTCGCCGTCCGCAGACCAGGAGAAAATGAGGATAATTACTACACTCTGCATACACACAGCCCCAGCAATACTTAAGCTGTGGTTGCCTTTTCAACGAGAGCTGACTTGAGGGACAGATATGGCACTGTCCTCATCCCTCCACACTCTTTCCATGCACTGAATGACCCGCATCTGCCTTGCCCTGATTTTCTACCTAAAACAAAAGCTAGAATGAGCACAAGAAAAGAGTCCTCGTTTGAAGATAGACAGCATAGCAACCCGATTAGATCATAGCTTTTCTTTCTTTCAAAGGTCTACAGGATGCCATGTTTTGATACAGAGAATAAAGAGAGCATTTTTGTGGGAACGATTTATTTAAGACTAGCGAGCACTGGGACATCAGACTTCTCCCAGACTTAGACCCAGAGCTTGCATTAGGAATTCTCATGAGCTGTTATTATGGTACAAATCTCTAAGGGACAGCAGCGCTTTAGGAGAGATTATATGTGAAAAAGGAACAAAAAGCAAAGTTCAATAGCACATTTTTAGCTCAGTACAAACTAACAGCATTAGTTCTATAGCCAAAATTGTATATTAGGGCATGTGTAGTTTACATTTCCATAGTCTGAGAGAAAAACATTTGAAATACTGCAGAGAATCATTTGTCCTGTTTATAGTCATGTTTTTAAATGGGGTTTTATATTCAGGCTACCATCTAATCTTATCTAACTATCTATCTATCTATCTATACACCTACTTGTCAGTGTAAAACTCAATGAAACCTTATATGGCTAAAATAACTTTGTACTTATTGTAAGCTTTGTCTTCATTAATCATTAGTGTCATTGTTCATTATTATTATTATTATTATTATTAGTCTTGATCTCACAGCCTGATTATTCTTCTTTCATGTTACGAGTCTATCATCTTTCTTGGTGAAAGTATAACAATCCACAGATCACAAAGTTGTCCTGTAGAATTTTGTTACAACAAGAGAAACCACATAATATATACATATTAGGAATTGTATATTTGTGTATTGTATCATTGTGATATCATAATATATCACATATTGTATGATAATGATCTATGATAGTGTTAATAAAATGGATATTAATCTCTTTGCTATTGTTATTACACTGCTGTTATTATTCTACACATTTTTTTCTTAATATTTCCTTTGTGAAATAAATCTGTACTGAGGGGGTCTGTGATTCTTTTCCCCAGTGTTACACTGAAATGGGTGCCTGACTGTAAAAAGTTTACAGAAATCAGATATCACATATTTCTAAGCAGAAAAAACAAAACAAAAAAAAAAAGCTGAAAAGCATTGAGTGTAACTCGTTATGATATCTCACCTTCAGGGCTGTGATGTGGAGGTGAAGTGTGAGGACTGCAGCGACTAACTTCATCTCTCTCACTTCTGCTTTCACCAGCTCTACGCGCGCGCGCCTTAACCAACAGAGACGCTACAACTACAACGCTACAGACGCACGACAGACTATTTCTGTAAACACTGTGCGATATAAACACGCATACATGAAGAAGGAATATAATCCCAGTTTCGTGTCCTGTTGGGATTGAGTTCGTTTCCGTGATAATACGACTTGGGCACACTCCGCTCCTCGCGCACTTCCATCACAACACTGAAATGTGTGGCGAGCCGCTTATGAGCCGCTTCAGCGTGCCGCCGTGACGTCACGTCTCTCCTCGTTCCTGATTGGACAGAGAGAAGACTGGCGAGACAGAAGGATGCAGAGGAAATGGATAGGCAGGGTTAGGGAGAGCGAGTGGAGATGGATGGATGGATGGATGGATGGATTAATGAACGTATGGATGAATGGATGGATGGATGGAGAAAAGAATGAATGGCAAAATTGCAGTTAATGTCATTGACCTACTTGGTGAGGGATAGTAGAAGAAATTCTTCTTCTTCTTCTTCTTCTTCTTCTTCTTCTTATTATTATTATTATTATTATTATTATTACACATGGACACCTCACATATTTTTCACACCTTTCACATATAGTGGACTTTTCACATGTGATTTTTCACACAGTATCCCATATTGTTCATATGTTTGAGTTCAAGATGTAACATACTGATAACACATGTATACTACAAACACAATAACATCTGAAATCCTTATGAGCACATGTGAAATGTGTGTGATTTTTCCATAAGGGAGAATTGTGGTGGATCTGGGGCTTATTTTCAGAAACACATGAGGTGGGAATACACCCTGGATGGGTTCCAGCAAAGGGTTTATAATTATTATAGTCAACATCATAATATTCATAGTAGTATATGGACCTATACTGTCTATACCTGTATGCTCTTTTTTACTTCAGATGGATAGTCTGGTCTTTTCTTGAGTCAGGGGGATTGAAGGTCTTCTAGATAAACATGCAGTTAGCGTCAGCTGTCGTAAAGCCACAGGGTTGCACCACATGAGGTCTGGATACTTCAGAGGGCAACAAATGGAAACAGCCCCAAAATACAATGAGAGGAGAGCTTCAAAGAGACACAGAAAGAGAAGTATGCGACTACTAAGGAAAAGAGAAAAGAATAAAACAGACATGTGTCTCAGCATCCACTGCTTGATTACAGACTCAGTTTGGCGAAGCACAGCTGATGCTTTACAAGCGCTACATGAGTCTGCACGGAATAAACCCCAGCACAAGTCTGATTCATTAAGATTTACACATGCACAAACAATTAATGGCATTCTTACTCAAACAACAATTTTTTCCTTTTTCAATTTCACTTTTGATTTATAAAAAAAGTGTTCAAAGCAAATATATTCTAAGAGTACACACTTTTAAATATTTAAATAAACAGCAATAAATGCCATGAATACAGTCTTAGATCAGTTTTATAGTATAGAAAATTTGTCTTGCATTACTATTTCATTTGTGCATTTTAAGAATAAGAGAGAGATTTGCTTCAATTGTTTCTTTCAGAAAATACCAATGTTACATATCATTTTAGTATTTAAGAATTGGACCATGAGATAATGTAGCCACGTTATCAAGGCTGTCTGAGATTTTACCTGCAGAGACTGAAGAACTGTATCAAGTTTTCCAAGGAGCCTGGAACAACCTAACCGCCAATGTCCTTAAAAACTGGCCAACAGTTTACCAAAGAGATTATGAACAGCTTTAAATGAAAATACCAATTATGATTTGATTGTTTTAATTGATTGTTTAACTCCTTACTGCTCTGTAAAGTAATTAATTAATTTGATTTTTCAGAAACTTTTCAGTTTATTATTGAAGACATTTTCACATTCTTTAAATAGGCATAAAACTTTGTGTATTTGTACATCTAATCATCTGTAAATGCTGTTAAATCTGCTATCCATTCAGCCTAAGTTACTGGATATGTGTGTTGATTTTTGTGCCATCAGCCTGTCCTGCAAACATATAACATATGTTTTCCATTTCAGCAAATCAAAGTAAATCTGTATCAATTCATTTGAATAAGGAGATCAGAAAGCAGCATTTCTACCCAGCCTGTTTTGGAGGGTTAAGGCATCATCAGGGCCAAAACAATAACTGGATTGCATATTTCTCTATTGCTGCTCTAGTCAGCATAATGGTCTGCTTTTTTCAGTTAAAAAGCAGCTGGTGATGTGTATTTGGTTTGTCAGAGTTGCCTTGCTGTATGCTCCATGTTGTCCACCTCCTTTGCTGACAAAAATAACCAGCAATACAAAACTTTTCTTGACTGGTAAAAAAAAACCAGAACGCTACAATGGCTTCCTATATACGTTAGAATAAGTTTTAAATATGTGAATTAAAATCTTATAAACTATAGTGATATGTTAGTCATTACTATTTCAACTGATTTAGTCTATGATTGAGGAAATGTCTCAGTGGACATACAGAAAATATAATTTTACAATTTTAAAGTCATTATGAAATTTTAAAATGAAATTCATTATTTCGTCTATTGAAACATGAATTGTTTTTCCTGAGCACCAAAACACAGTCATATTGGGGCCAAAGTAGACGATATCAGCAGGTAAATGTGATTAGATAAAAATATTAAATGCAGCTGACTCAGTAAAGCACGTGAGCGCACCATATACTGCATTCCTTTCGATTACTTAATAAAACACATATTTCTCATTTACTTTCCGCAGCAAACTCACATTTTTCAACATATAGATGACTACATTTCGAACCATCATGTAAACAGATCTGATTTATCATACCCTCAGTGATTTCAGCACTTGATGGCATTTACATTGCAAGTCCAAACGCATGATCAGGCACAAGGATGGTCATACTGTGGTAAGAAGTTACAGAACACTGAAAAGAAAAAGAAAAAAACAAAACAAAACAGCATCCTGTAGCTTTCCAGAGGGTAACAAATAGGTGGTCGGCAGTGAATCTGGGAGGGGTGGAGAGGAGTTGTGGTTGTTCACAAGTGCTTGTGGTTCTAACAGCAAGCACTCAGACAACAAGTAATTGTCAGGGGCTTTCCATTTCTCTTCCTCCTTCCCCCTGCCTCAGGACTGGGAAGGAGTTACCTGCTTTTATGGAGAGCGAGGTGTCGAGCCCTCCTCCCATTGTCAGCCTGGCAGATCAGAGACGGAATAGCGACCATAACCCCCTCCTCCCCTTGTTCCTCTCTCATTCTGTATCTCTCTCTGTGCGTGCTCTGGCTGGAAAGGCCACAGGCTGTCTCCCTCCATCCCCCGGCTCTATTGTCCCCCTTGGGGTGTTTATGAGTAGAGTTACAGGATGTTCAGCCCACGAGAACTTCAAAGGATTCCTTGGCCAGATAAACGTAGGGTAACTGTGACCTTTTCAACTCTGATTGGGTTGGCACGTCAGGACAGGAGGAGGGAGGCGCAGAGTGAGATGTTTCAAAGAGAGTTGTTCTGAGACAAGGAGCTTGTCCTTGAGTTAGAGGAAGTTTAAAATCAGAATCATTCAGCCATTGAAGAGAAATCGTTCAAGCATGGCTGTGACACTGAAAGGGTTTTACATGTGTGCTAAAGTTACAGGTAACACTTACTGTAAGTACATGGACATTACCTGCTTATTAGTGTTTTATTTAGTGTTTCAATATTCTGACCTTATTGTAGATGCTGCCTGGTTCTCCTTAAGAATGACTGTTTGTGACCTTTACTGTAAAGTGTTACCGGCGTTTAAAATACTTATTTATTATCTTCAGTAACTGCTTTATCAGGAACCTAGTGGCTCTGGAGTCCCAGGAATATCTGGGGAAATCCTTGGACTAATCACAGGGCATTTAAAATACTCTTGGTTTTTAAATCAATCAAATACTCCGCTTACATAACATTTGCTTGTGTTTTGCGGTCACTGTCCTCATATCAGGACAACGCATCTTGTCCCAACTACTTTGTGCGTACATCCATATCATATGAGGACCATTGGGTATTACTCTTTTGCCATACTTCTTCCTGTTTGAAGTCATTGATCACATACAATGGCTATCCGGGGCTAAGAAACAGAAACATTCAGGAGAAATTACAAGGCACACAACATTACAGTTTGGCTCTTAGGAGACTGTAGTTTTTTTTGTTTGTTTGTTTGTTTGTTTTTTAGCACGATGGAGTACAAATCTCATGGTACTTACCACCTTCTGACTCAACTACCACATGTACATTAGAGCTGGTCAATTCAAGAGATACAATTAAGAGCAGTCATTAAAGAGAGAACAACTAAAGCCAAATTAATGATTTTACTAATCATTGTGAATTAATAAGAGAAGGAAGCTCATAATACTAAAGTGACAATGTGTATTTCGTTTTGGGTACATCCAGTGGAGTAAGAAGTCATCTCCCATCCCTATATACAATACTCAATACTCCAGTTTGGTACACAAACGAGCAAAACTTCTATAAATGCTATTGTTAAAAGCCACACAACACCAAACATGTCAGTAGAAGGATTGCACCGCATCCCATCCAGGGTGTATTCTCACCTCACCCATAAACTAATTGAAATTAATGTATTGGAAATTACGGTAGTGAAAGGGCAGAAGCTGTACGAACCATAACAAACCCTAACCCTAACCCTAGGAGTTATTCCTTCTTCTACTGTGTATCTATGTCTAAAAAAACAAAACAAAGATCACTGGGATCCTTCTCAGATGTCTGATATCCAAGTTAGTTACATAATGAAGCAAGAGGACGGTTGATAGAAACATGATGTATTTTGAGACGATACACACCCACTCATGCACATACTGAAAAAAAGAGCACATTCAGATAGACAGACTGCGACAGTTAATAAGCACCAGCCAGCTACAAGACTGAACGCAGCAATATGAATTTGTGTGAAGACAGATCCCCCAACAGTGTGCGTGCCAGAGCCCACCGCAGGGCATCTCATCACATCGTTTATTCCCACTGTGTTTACTCAGAGTGCAGGGCATGAATAGAAAGACAGGCATTGGTGCGAACATGAAAAGACTCCTTCACTCTGCACAGCAGCGTTCATTACAAATTAGACTTGAAACACAAACTAGAGGACATTGCTTCAGTTTGATGAGCTTGCTGGGATAAGAAAAGTATGTGCTTGTGTGTGGGAGACGTGAAGTGCATACAGTGAAAGAAAAAAACAGCATTCGTGAGCGTTTAAAAGGCATCAAATTGTTTATAGTTTGCCAGTGTTTGACCTGTGATGCAGTAGAAAAAGCGAGCTGGGTGGTAAAGAGACCGCGTGCTGAGCGGGGGTCCACAGGGCCAATGGGGAGCGATACTGCAGCTCGAGCTCAGCATGGCTGCATTCCCATGTGTTCTACAGACATCAGCACTCTTCAAAGGATTCAGTGTTTTACCCGAAAAAAGAAAAACATACCAGTGCGGACGACTCAAAGCGGCTGGCATCCTGCCTAACGCCGAGGCTTCCATCCACGTGACCAGTGTAAAAGCAGTTTCATGTATTACTAAGACTCATTCGTTTCTAATGATTTTAGTCATTGAGGCACTTGGAGAGATCAGGGCGGGGAGACAGGGAGAGAGCTAGCAATCCTGACTGATAAGAAGTAAAGAAAGTATAGGCGATGTGTTCTAACACAGGAATCAGAAAGGCACTTCTTATACAATCGGACAAAATAAAAAAAACCTGGAACCAGCGCACAAGCCTGCTTGAAAAAACAAAACAAAAAAACCCCCCCCAAAACTATCACGAGTTGAACGAACAAATGCGATTACAAACATAGAATTGTGTAACAGTGTAGTACAATATAAACACCGGACAGAATTTTTAAGGCACAGATTTTTACACGGTATTTTTGGAACTCGAGAGTGCATTAAGGGCATAATTTCAAGCAAACGTGAAAAGGAACAAAACATGACCTGTGAATTGATTATTGCTTCAAGCAACAGCATGTAACCACGGGATATTCACATGCACACTCGCTCAAATACATAAACGAATGCACTCTCTTTCTCTTCCTCTCTCCCTTACACACACACTGGTAAAAGACTTTGTTGGTGTGTCAGTGTGCAGGCAGGTTTGAATTCAAGTTTTGCATAATTGCAGCACTGCACAGCAGGAGCGAGCGCCACAGCCATGTCCAGCAGCTCGAGAGAGGTGTGTATGGCCTCAGCTTCGCACCTAGACAGTGTGTGTCAGGATGTCATCCTGTTATTCCAGAATTCCTGGCTTTGACATTAAATCCACTCTCACATCCCAGTTCTTTTGAGTGTAAGGCTCTCTCTGATCCGCAATCTTTGGAATGATTTCTGCTAAAAACAGTCCAAAACGATAAAATAGAAATGTTCCTTTCCCTTTTTTTTTTCTTCTTCTTCTTTTTTTTTTTTTTTTTTTTTTTTTTTTTAAAGTGCAGGTTTGGACAAATCTGCTTTATTCCATAAAACCAGAGCAGCAACCCCAAGTATGCAGACCTGTGTTCAGGGTCAACATCTCAGGTGTGTGTGTGTGTGTGTGTGTGTGTGTGTGTGTGTGTGTGTGTGTGTATGTGAAGAGGCCTATTGAAGGCTTATGGAGTGTGTATGATGCTTATTTCCCAGCATGCTCAGTAGGGTTGTACTCGGTCTCTCCTGCAGACACCTGAGAGATTCTGCGCGTAGATCCCCAGAGACGCCGCGAGAACTGACCTGAGCGCACCTGAATGAATACACGCAAAGAGAACATTTTACTTTATGATTGCCAAAATAAGAAATATACTTACAAATACAAAAGCCCCTGGTTTCTGGACCGCATACCCATGTGTGGTGGCCTGGTAAAACCTTTGACGTGGTAAAATCTTGACAAGTTCTATTGTATAAAGTTCTGAAACCTACAGAGATGTGTTTCACTTTTACAGGTTTGAGGTACAGTACTGTACAACCTGGTTATGGCCAAAAGTGAAAAAGGAGAAAACTGAATTTAAAGATTTTATGCGCAGATATTTTCGCAGCAGGTATCTGATTACAACCTGAACTGATCGGACTCCATTTTGCTTTGGCACATACAAATGTGATATTCACTGTGTGAGGAAATCACACTTATCTAGCAACATTTTATGCGTCTTTAAACACGCTGACAATTCCCCACCCGGTGTGACGTGCGCAGGAAAGCTAGGTTAAAAAAAAAAAAACATTCTCACATGGTTTTGGTGGAATATCATTTTGATTCCTTAAAGCTGAAGTATGAAAATATGCTAAAGGCATAAAAGCATTCTGTTTTCCAGAATTCTGCCACAGTGAAATCTGACTACAACATATGGTCTTTTATGGTCTACACATACACAATTAAGTGTTGTAAAGTTTACAGTAAACAACTATAAAACAGTGAGGTACTATAATATCATACATAATAACACAACCCAGGACGCAGCTGAGCTGAAAGGTCTGCACAAAGATCTATTCAAGGCAGTTAAGTGGTTCTGGGAGTTGAACACATGACCATCTTATCCACGACTCGAAGCCGTAACCGCAGAGCCACCACAGCTAGCTCATGTAGCTTTCCTTCATTCACTGCAATCTTTTAGTGCAGTCGATTCAGAGGTAGAAGTAGTTGAATCATTGCAAGCTTGTTGCAGTGTAGTTGTTGTGGCTCAGTGGTTAAGGCTTTGTGTCACAGATCAGAAGGTTGTGTGTTCAAATCCCTTCACCACCAAACTGTCCTGGATGGGCAAGACTCTACAGCTTAGGTGGATCCATCATATAAACGAGCTGTTGTACTGGGTTATGTTGCATCTCATGCAAGATTAGGATATTACAGTATTTTACAGTTGTTTACGTTAAAATCATCAGTAAATTACTGTAAAATTTGCAACATTTTTTTTTTTGATATGTTAAGCATTAAGAGTACGCTTGCATTTACATTTAGCTATTCTGTTAACATTTTTAACCAAAATGAGTTAAAAAAAAAAACCCAAAAAGCGTCAGCAGACAATTGAAAAGGGGATTGCCTGGGATTCAAACTCACAACCTTCTGATCAGTATCCCACCGAGTCAACACTTCCTTCAATTACTTTGTTGATGACCAGTTAGTTAAGTCAAGAAATGTTTACTCAACACCATGCAATATCTAAATAATGTATTCACAAACTAAGTAGTCAACTCGTTTTTTGGTTAGGGTACATTTTCACAGGTTTGTCTATTGTTAAACAAGTACCATGATGCCTAAGCTTTGATCTTCAAGTACAGTCGAGGTAGATACATCTTTCTGACTTCATATTAAAAGTATGCATTTTAAAATGCGCTCTGTTACCTCCTCCGGTTTCCCAGCTCCCACGACGATGAGTTTGCCGTCCTCCAATCCCACCAGAATGTGACTGCTCTCCTTGGTGACTGATACACTGCGAATAGGAAGCTTCAACGGTAAAGGCTTATCAGCCTTCTCTAAGCTGTAACACACAGCCATACACACACACACACACACATACACACACACACACACACACAGAATATTCAATAAGGCACTTGGACTACAAAACCATATCCATGCTTGGAAAAAATGCTACTTTAAAGATTCACTGGTTTTATCACTTATTAAACAGTTATAATACAGTGAGATCCAAAAGTCTGAGACCAGATTGAAAATTTTCTTTCGTTTAAAACTGGAAATAAACAAAGATTTATGAGTATTGAAAATTGTAAAATAAAAAGGGAAATGTGTACATCTTGACTAGTCAATATTTCTAAGATTCTACTTTCCACTCGAGTTATTGACAATTGGACAAGAATGCTAAACGGAAGCATTTTCACTAGTGCTCTCAGACTTCATTGCAGGTTTCCCCAGTCAAGTGAAAAATTACACATAGCTTCCATTAAAACCTGGAAATAAGCAGAGTTAATTAAGATCCTGAGCCTGATTGGTGCTGATTACCTGAACAGGTTTTTAATGTGCAGGTTGCCCTGTAGTGTGCCCAGTATGAGGTAGTCAGAAACCAAATAGAGTGCCGACACTGCTTCCTCCAGCACCGTGGACGTCAGCAGTGTGCCGTTCACGGAGTACACATGCAGTGTATACTTCTCCTACAACATCATGCACACACATAAATAAATATACAAACATGCAGGACTATCAGCAGCACATACATCGTTGTTCATAGAAACAATGAAGAAGTAGAGAAAAGGAAAAAAGATGACTTGCCTTCCCAGCAGAGCAGCCCTCCAGGACGCTCTGCACCACCATGTGACCCTGCATTCCCACTTGCAGCTGGTTAACCCGGACAGAAACGCAGCTCTCACAGGGAGGACGCAGCGTGCGTATATACTGACCTCGCCGGACGCTGTGCACGATCACCGTCCCGTCCTGAGAGAGACGCAGAAAGTCAAACAAAATCTGCATTTCGTGGCAGCATGGAGAAGGCCAGGTCTGACTAGCTTTAAGTGTGACTAACTTTTGATCCTGAAACAGCCATGTCCAGCTCAGTGCTGATGGAGACGCAGGTGACCTCGGAATCATGACCACACAGCACATGCACCGGTCGTGGAGACAGACCACTGGAGAAACCGCCCTACACGAGAGAGAGAGAGAGAAAGAAATGAAACACCTGTGAGCAATCTGCCTCATGGAGTATCATTCATATGTTCTTAGTTATTGAACATATTTAGTTAAAATAAACCGATATCTTAGCATTTCACCAGTTTGGGACTGGGAGTTTACATAAAATATTTTGGAAGTTTAATGCTTTAATATGAGGTGAGTGATTCTACTAATTACCAAGTAAAATATTGGGGAAATAATAACAGTTACACCACAATGCCACAGTCAACTTCAGATTGGTCAGAAGGTGTTGATTGATATTCCAGGACAGCACAGCTCTGCTCTGATGGTAGTGCCAGCCGTATAAAATCACAGGTTTATATTAACGCGCTAGTTCTAATATGTGAAGATATATATATTAATATACTGTATTCTAATATATATTCTATAGTAACAGCTCATTGACAGGGACATGTATGGCAGTATTGCCCTCCACATAATCTATACCTAATAAACTGATAAAACAAGGCCGTTAGAACTTTGTAACAGACAGTAAGATTTCCACCATGGGAAAGTTTTCAGGAGAGAGAACGTTGCGCTTTCTGGTTTCTCTGTAACATGACAAGCTCCATTTTTTGCTTTATTGACTTCAAGAGATGAAAAAATAGACTCTGGTGAGGAAACGGTTGTTTATATTTGCTAAAACGTTAGGTGATAACAAGACCTAAGTTGTTTCATGGACTTGAGTTACACATTAAATGACTTAAAAAATGACTGACAATGCTGTTCTTTAATAAATAAAAATATAATAATTAGAAAACTGCTGTTGTGTAAAAGGAATAAAAGAATAAAATAAAAGAAAATACTCAATGACCTGGGACTTTGCACCACTGCATCATTGATTATTTTCCACTGTACTGTAGAAGCTGGAATTTCTAAAGTCCTAAATATTCTAAATTCTACAATTCAGACTCCAACTTAATGAAGCGCTAGATTATTAATCACTGCTCAGACCTGTTGGAGAACCTGCCACACCATGCAGGTGGTGTCACGAGAGCCTGAGATGAGGTAGATACCGCACAGGTCCAAAGCCAGACACGTCACCACGTCTAAAACACACAGGGTCAGGAGAATATTTAATAACCATTTGAGATAGATTTAGAGAACATGCATTATTATTACTTTGTAACCAAGACCAGTTTCAACAAATGCTAATTTGTATTTAGGATTTATCTTAGTTATATAAATGAGAATTAGTATTTAGGATCTGAAATTGTCTTTTCTTATTCTTAATCAGATAAGAATGACTTGACAGACAGTTCTTGTGATCTGACATGTCTAACATTCATGTCCATTCAGAGAGTCATTCACTTTGCCACCATTCAGCTATAAAATAGCTATAAAATCTCACACCATTTCATAACACTGTATTTCTTCCCTCTGGATCTCTGGGTGTTTATCACTGATTGTGCATTACTGAATGTCTGGCTGTGTTTTCTTGTCTCACCTATGTGACGGCAGATCCTGCCCACCAGCTTGGCCTTGGCCAGTGTGGTAACGCGGAGGCTGCAGTCCCAGTGTCCTCCACTGAACAGCAGGCGGGCGTCACTGGACACCACCAGCACCTGGGCCCCGATGTCCACCCCTGGGGAGAAGGGGCCACTCAGAAACCGCTGTGTTCTAAATCACACACACACACACACACACACACACACACACACACACACACACACACACACACGTAAGTAAGTAAAATGGAAAACTACTTTTGGCACATTACTGATTCGATTCCAAAAGTATTTGCACCCTTCATGACAATGGGCAGTGTACATGGCAAAATGAGATAAGGAGAAAGCACAAAAAAATTACTAGCACCCCTAAAATTAAATTACAACATCATCCTTCAAAAAAAAAGAAGGAAAAAAAAAAGATCTTTGCAGGGACACAAAATCAGTATTCTTATTTCCTGGATTTTAACCTCTCTGAAAACCTTTGAATTGGAACGGGACGTGCACATTCACAAACCTAAGTATATAAAGGAAATTGAAATATTCTGCCTGTAGGAGAGGCCCTAAGGCCAGAAATATGTGTACACCTGACCCTCTCACTCACACTATGTGGTTCCTTGCAAAATTGTTGCATGTATTACAGCAGGTGGCTCTGTACTGTTTCCAAAACAGGATTAGTGGGGTGCCAATAATTTTGAAACCAGTGCACCAGTTCACTGCTATAGAACATTTCTTATGTGTTTTACAAAGGGTGCCAATAAGTCTGAACTTAATGATATCACAAATTACTTGACCATGTCCATGTGTCAATTTATATATATATGTACATGTCTGTGTACGTGTGCACGCTTACTTCAGATTGCTCATAGTGGGATCCTTAGTAAAGGTGAAATAATTGGCGATGTTTTTGTCATATGGCAGCCAGCTGTGTGTTCCTATCTGTCCTTTAGCACTCACAGTCACCTGGTTTTATGCAGAAGCATAACAGAGACTTTTAGAATGCAAACACACCACTTACACTGTAAAAACCTTTGAATCAAAAAAGGATGTGATTAACAGATCTAAATAAGACAGTGAGAAATGAGTTGGTGTTAATCAAAGATATTTTGTGTCATGCCTGGATGGTTATATTATATGATTAGCTACTGTTAATGAGATCTAGGTCTTAGTCTATACATAATCCACATGTGGATCTGTGGGTATGTTTGTAAGAAGAAGCTCGTGGCTCACCAGCACATCAGACCCCGGGATGAAGTTGCGGGTCTGATTTCTGGGCACCATGGCCTGCACTAGCGGCACACCATCATTCACCAACTGTAGACACACAGATTCAGACAAAGACACGTTTTAATTAATCTAATCAAAGAAGCTCAGTGTTTCCAGTGCTTCCACTAAAAGCGAGGTCTGACCTCAACGAATGATCTCAGTTTGTCCAGCTGCTCGAAGAGGTTGGGAGGCAGAATGTCGATACGTGACTGTCGTCTAGATGCGTTCTGGGCTGACATACGGGGAGGATGGGCCTCCTGAAGCACAATCACGCACAGCAGTTAAGCAAAATGTTATAGACTACTGTATTAGTATTTGTATTTGATATACGTACTGTGTCAGTAGAAGTGGATATTTCATGTGCATAGAGAAGAAAGTCAATAAACATTTTCAAACATTTCATGGGCTAGAATTGATACAGTGGTTGATATGTTTTGTGGTTTTACCTTGAGAAGCTGACAAGGTGTTTGCCCAAAGTTACTGATGATGCCTTCCAGAGCCTTACGTTCAGTCTCATTGGCTATGGCATCCAGATCCACAGCACCTTAAGAGCAAATAACACAACAGCCTTCACTGTATTTCTGCGACTGTTCCATATACGGTGTCTGAATGTTGGTGTAATGATTCGGCTTGTTGTTAATGTTTGATTAATCTCGCATCTTGGTTTATTATTGCCTGTGCATCGCCCTTTGCCTATCTCCATCTCAAAGCTCATTGTCACATACCTAATTGTATCGTTTTTTGTAATGTCAATACATCCTTAAACAGCTCCATTTATACCTGCACCAAGGAGGTTATGTTTTCGGGTTTGGTTATGTTTATTTGTTTGTTTTAAGTAGGATTGCACAAGACATACAAAACCAATTTGCATGAAACTTAGTGCTAAGGTGTAGCATGGGCCAAGGAGGAAAGTCGGTGCAAGATACAGCATTTGGCCATGCCAGAAGTTTGTTAAACAATACCATATATCTCAAAATCCAGTAGATGGAAGTAAAGTTCAATAATGAGAAAACATAACCAATGTAGAAATATGATGACTTCACTGGAAATATATCCAGACATATAAAGTGGTAGCAGATTTGCCTATCATCGAGTAGTCGACTATTGTCCTTGGCGGAGGTCTGCGCTCTCCGAGTGCCCTTCAAGTTGCTTTTGTTCTGGTTTATGTGTTTCAGTATCATGAATCAGCCATAAACAGACACATACCAATACTACAGAATGATGTCTATACCCACGTATGGCATATGATACAGATCTGAATGAGGAACTACAAACTCTACATATACATATTCTACATATATCTGAATGCATGTGATGCCATTGTTGTATCCAGCAATTGATAATATTATATTTTAAAGGAATACTCTAGCTTTTTACAACCTATTATATCTACTGCAGCTACACAATGTGCAACAACAACAATTTTTCACGAATTTTCCCTGTCCTGAGAAAAAAGTGCTTTTGTAATAAATATTTATGTGAAACACATATATTGTACAATAAAATGATAAATTCTCAGTCAGGTTTTTATACATTAAGCTAGAAAGGTGTTTCTTCCAGAATGCTGGTGAATTCTTGAAAGTCAGATAAAACGACACAAGAGCAGTTATGATCTCATGTCTTTCATCTTAAGAACTTTACTGTTAGAAAGTACAATAGTAACAGGTAATACAATAGAATTTTAAAAGGTTATTCATTTATTTTCGACAGTTGCCCTTGGTAAACAGGTTTTCTGCTCTTTTCTCAGTACAGAGAGAAATGTGTTGAATGACTGCTTGCTGTAATCAATCACACAGACTCAACAGATGTGGTAGATAGAGATTAGATTGAGAATCGCTGAAATATTCCTTTAATGTTCATCCATTCAAAGATATATCCAAATACTGAATATAGAGTACAATCAAAAAGATGTTTGAACATTGGTAATGGATTTAAACTGCAGCCAGGGAGTCTGAGTGTCTTACCTTCATACGTGCAGTAGTAAAACACATTCAGCGCCTCCACAGCATCAAGCCCACGCTGTTTATAACCAAATATCAGATCAATCCACTCATGCAGGTGAGCAGACACGTGCTCACTCTCCTGCAAACACAACCAAAATGCTAGACGAGTACATGTGTGTGCAAATATGCAGGCAAGGTACACATATGTGAATGCTACTTAAGCCCCAGACTTTGTGGTTTCTATTTGTATTATGTGTGAGCCTACACTGATGTGCCTGATTGTGCATGTGTGTGTGTTTACATTTCTGCATGTGCAAATTACCAGCGCCTGGCGATGTTTCCTGATGAAATCTTCTCTGGAAGAGGCCCAGCGTGGCAGTACCACATTATTCACTTGGTCCTGATTTACCTGAAGACAGCCCAAATTGAACTCTGTAGAACGAAAGATACGTTAAAACAGTTATATAATAATACGTTCGACATATTTTCCTGGAGCACGCCAAAATGCTGGACAGCACGGAAAGTCAAAAGTCCTATACAGTGTGTTCATTCACTACATTTAGTTTAACACTAGTTTACGTTTGGTTATGTCTTTTTTTATTTTAGTATAATGAACATTAGTAAAATTAAAGTATTATCACTTTGGGTTGCTCTCTGCCATTTAAAAAAGAGTCTTAGTGTCTCATGCTTAATAGGGATCCTGGCTCACGCATTTTAGATGATAAATAAGTAATATGTCTGACCCCCCCATAATTGGTCATTATGTTGCATCATGCAGCTGCACATTTTGCACATTTTATTCCATTTACTGCACATTTTATTTCATTTAATTGCACATTCTATTCCATTGTACATATTTCTATTTACAGCTTATATTTCATATCTTTTATAGCTTTATATCATTTTACATTTGCATATCTTTTATATATTTTATATCTTTTTATATCTTTCTATCCTTCTATATCTACAGTTCTTTTTTATTACATTTTATACTTATCCTCTATTTTTATTTTGTATTCTATTTTAGTGTTAATGGGTCGGGCACTGCAAATACATTTCGTACCATGTTTGATTGTGTATGTGACAAATAATATTTGAATTTGAATTTGATTTACTGTAGCATAGCCAATCCACCTACTGGCATGCTTTTGGATGGTGGGAGGAAATTGGAAAACCTGAACGAACCATATGCAGATATGGGAGAAATGTTCCTAATGTCAGGTGTGTTATTAAGTGATGGGAAAGAGACACGGACCCTTGATCAGGATACAAATAGTTCTGCATTAGGATTAATAACTATTCAATTTCACACTGTTTAGTGGGAAAGAACAATTTGACGTTGGTTCGAGGCCAAACCATGTGATAATAAAGACATATTATAGAAGGAGATATGAACAAGCTGTGAGCTATACACAGTAAGTCAGGGGAAAGTGAGTGTGCATATGAAAGCTGTTATAGAATACAGAGAAACGCTCTACCATTCATGTTCTGCAGGAATTCTGGGAAGTAGAAGAACTCAGGGATGAGCTCTTTTACATCAGCTGGGCTCTCCATACGAGCCTGCCATGCTGCTGCTACTGAGTGGAACTGTCTGTCTGCGCAGTCAAACCTGCACGCGCGCACACACACACACAAAATAAAATGCATCAGGAGGCTTAAAATTAATACTTAAAGAAATTGCTTCTTCATAGGCGTGTACACACTGTGTTTAAGATTCAGTGTGAAACATTATCATGAGTACATTTTATCCAGTATGACCTTGGTAATGAATAATTAACTTAGTTTAGCCCTTTCACCACAGCATGAAACATTTGAGCAATGCTGAAGAGAGTACACCCTGCTCATGTGCAATACTGCCATCTACTGGCCAATCATGGAGAAAAAACAAAAGGGTAATTTTTAAGAAAAGCAGTGATCAGAAATCTGTTTTCACATCTTTCATTATATCACGGAATACTTATATCTGTGAAATTGCTGGATGCAACGACATTAAGGGCTCTAACACACTGACAGCTGTAAATACGGTTACAGCGACCAGAAAAAAAACAAGGAAAAAAAAAAATAATAGGTCACCCTTGACCTTATTTACATGATTTTGGCAACTTCAATGTACTTTTTTTGTGTTGACATTTTTATTAACTCTAGATAATGACACTATCCTTTCATACAATTATGATCACACTTTTTAGATATATTACTCATTTTCTTGGTACTGGTATCATTACAAGAGCAAAAACTCTTCTTAAAATAAGCAGAAATGATCTGATACCCAGCTTTGCTACTGGGTCAATACCAGCAAATGAGCAAATGGGTAACAATTAAATACATACATAGGTATACATAGGAAATATTGCTTTTATTATATTTGTATTGAGTTTGTAAAGCAAGTGGCATGCCATCTCTAAAAATACATTGCATTCCTAGTCAAGTTCTAGGCAGAAATGTACAAAGTCATCAATGCTTTATGTCCGTGTCAGGTGTTAAGTGTGCTGTCAGGGTGAAGTGTGACCCTACTTGCCACTCTGCAGCTGGATGTGCAGCCTGGTGAAAGGCTCCATGCGGATCATGTAGTGCATGACGCCTGCTGCGTTGGAGTAGTGTGTGCCGTAGTGGAACTTATCAACAGTGCCTGTGGGGTCTTCAAAGCTCTCGTACCTACACGTGTGAACATACACACGCACACACATTACATTCAGTTAACTCCATTAACTCCCAGCAGCCGACAGCAGCTCCAGACTTACATTCTTTTGTAACTACATCCTGTCAGTTTCGTTGTAATTACTGAATAAGTCATAGTCGTTACAGAATAACATGTGTTTGAATGAACTGCTGAATAATGGGCTGTGACTTTAAAGGTTAATCCATGTTGAACAACTCGGTGTGTGTCATACAGCATCAATTTTAGTTTTAATTTGTACTCAAGCCGGACCAAATATCAGCAATACCCGAGCGGCTTGTTGAAAAGGTCAGGCTTAGATGAAATACAATAAGAATAAAGTAGCTCACTTCTCTCGGACATCTTGGGCATGGCGAGGGTTCACCACTCCTATGGGCTTAGACAGATCTCTGAACACAGCCGGGTCTTCTAAATCCAGTTCGCTAGATGTGTAGTCACACAGCACCCAAGGGAACTGCAACACACACACACACATAGCAGGTCTGCATGAAGTAAAGCAAATCCACTGAAACACCAGTTAAAGGAAAAAAGACACTTCAGCTAGTAAATGAAGAGGAGTTTTACCACAGGGTACTGCGACAGATCGTTGTAGGTGCGCCCAGCAATGGTGTTGAGCTGCATGAGATATTCAAAGTTCGAGATCTCTCTAAACACCCATTTCTGCAGGACATACACAAAAACACAATAAAGATCTATACAAAGCCACAACAACAAAACTACAATGAAACGAATGTCTTAAGACAGTCAGTTCCTAAATTGTATGAAGCTAACACAAAGTTGTCTTTCTTTGATTTCATGTATTACAATATTACATATTATAATATAATAGTAATATAGACATATTATCTACATATTAGGTGTTATTCAAACTATGAGCCTACATCAGATGCACACAAAATGTTTCGAATAAAGGTTCGAATAAGACCTGAGTGAGATTGGAGGCTTTGAGGAGTTCCTGAGGAGAACGGGAGCCAAAATAAAACAGATTAGGCGGCCGAAGACCGAGAATCCTGGAGTAGACTTTGTTCCGCACCTGTAGTGGTCAAGAAAAAGCATCGCATGCTAAGAACAGTGTACACAAAACCTTCAGGTTTGAGTATCCCTAGTGCAGGATGTGTTAGCATCAGTGCTAATGATTATTAATAGACTGAGCTCACCTTCTTCCTGAAGTTGATGAAGTAGTGAGACTGGTCGATAAAGAAAAGCTCGAGGGCGGAGCGGCGCAGGTTATAGCGTCTCAGGTGGACCTCTCTCAGCTGACTCAATGGCCGCTTGAAATCAAAGCCTATCCCTGCACCAACACACACCAACATTTAAACTCTAACAGACTCTATGTGTGGTGGCATTTATGTGATATGTCAGTGAAGTATTCAGGGAAATGTACACAAATATTTGACTGAATTTGAACATCAACTAGGATATGTTTGGTGTTCTGAGTTTAACTGTTTTTGCTCTTCAAGGCTAATGTAGCTAACATGGTACCAACATAATGCAAAGTACATGGCAAATTCTTCAGACAGAATAGCCTCTCCTGCCTTCTCCACTTACATTTGGGGACAATTTATATTTCCATCTATAAAAATTGTCCATCATTTCAGCCATTTCAAATGTTATATCCACAAGCAGTAAAAGTACCCTAATTACTTATTCGAGTGAAATTATAGTGACGCTTCTGTAATAAACGTTCAGCTTCAAATTCACTCCTTTAGAAAAGTTTAAACACTTAAAGTTACTTTAAGTTTGGAAGTAAAAGTACAAGAATGATTCAAAAAAGAAAAATACCTCTACCTCAAATCGCATGCTAATTTTAGGAACTGATAGTAAATCAGAGCCACTTTCACCAAGAAAGGGAAAAATGTAAGAATATATTTGCTAAAGATAACTGAAAATATCTAAGGGCAAATAATCTCTTCAACATTAGCTAGCACGCTAATCACTCTGACAACACAAAACTAGTTGTATGCTAATAGCTAGCTGTCACAATACAACTGCCAGCATCAGATAAGTTACAGGTGAGGGGCATCTGTTAAAGTTTAGATTTGCTAGGAATTTAGATCCTTGAAGCTAAGTTTAGTCTGATGCTAAAAAGTCACCTCAAGGCCTTTTACAGTGAGTAGAAATTTGTGAGATATTTCTTTCAAAATGCAAGTAAACCTCAAAAGTATTCTTCCTATGAAAAAGTCAACTGAAGAACAGATACTTCAACATAAGAAACAGACGTAAATACGGTGATAAATTTCCTGTCCTTTGTTACTGTCTTTCTAAATATAAGACAGTATATTTAGTATATTCAGCTAAATGTATTAGCATAATTGCTCCGCAGAAGAATGTTGGTTAAAGTAATAATGGTTTTAATAAATACATATATAGATATATTTAAATAAATATATGCAAGATTATAGTCCTGTCCATACCTTCCTCTGTCTCCTCCTTCTCACTGCTGGCATCATGGAAGTAGATGTGGTGTGTAGTAACCTCGAGGCGACCCGTAACCACAGCCACTATAGTGATGAGCTCACAGTCCTCAGTGAGCACAAGCTTCTCCTTTTGGCTCTCCTCCTCCACCTCCTCCGCCCTGACACACACACACACACACACACACACACACACACACACACATACATCCTGATGCACAAATGTGCTCTTACACACAGAGGTGCATTTACTCCTATGAATGCACACACAG
>JAQQZR010000033.1:8556002-8575831 GCA_030068235.1 Notoglanidium macrostoma
TGTGTGTGTGTGTGTGTGTGTGTGTGTGTGTGTGTGTGTGTGTGTGTGTGTGTGTGTGTGTGTGTGTGTGTTTGGGTTTCTCACCAGCCATATAGAGTGTGCGTGTCTGTGCAGGCTGCAGCGCTTCGTGGCAAATGAAGGCGGTGGCCAGCAGGCCATCCAGCGATGACGGAGAGCCCCACTCTGTGTCCTGTAGTCCTGCAGGAATGTTGTAGATAGGCACATCTCTGCCCAAACCCCAGCGTCCTGCCCCTCCTGCAGCAAACGAGGCTGGGAAAGACTGAGAACGGGTGAAAGCTGGAGGGCCAGAGGACACAGGGAATGCCAGCTCAGATGAGTGTACTGGAGGAGACAGAGTCGGGGAGGTGATGGTAGTGGTGGTGCGGTGACCCGCTGAACCAATACAGCAAGACGTAAAAGGCTGGAAGATTAGATTTAACTTAGATTAGTTAAACTTGGTTCAAATTAATGTACTGCATCATGCTTAAGACAATTCATTAAATCATAATGAGTCATAATTATTGGATAGCAGAAATATTTAATTATATGATGTGTCAATAAAACAGATAAACTAATATCAGATTTGAGACCATCCCATGTCAGTAAGTTTTTGGATTCTGTGCCTTATTTTATCCTCCTTACCTCACTGAGTGTAGGGAAACGCAGCTGTGCTGTTTTACATAAGTTTCCATCCACATAGATCGTGACCAGGTTCTGCCCGAACGGTCTTCGACCTGAGATGTGCACTATAGCTAAAGAATGCTGAAAAAAAAGGAAACAGCGTATTTAACTAATAAGGGCTTTACATGCCCAAGGGCATGTGTATTTGTATGTGCTCGGTACACAGCGTGTACTTCGCTTACCCAGGCACCATCGTTGAGAGGTTTTTCAGGCAGAGGAACAGCCATGTACTCCTTCTTGGTGCACACAGCCACCACCAGCACTCCCTCCATGGTGAAGAAAGCCTCGAACCCTGTCCCACTTGCCGTGAAGAAACTAGGGGAATCAATTAGAATCAATTAGTTTTACATTTTATTACATATACAGACTAGAGAGTCTGGTGTAGTATGATGTTGTATATAGTAGTACTGGAATATAAAATAGTAATAGCAAATAAAAAGTAATAAATCAGTGATCTGATATTTTGTCATTACAGTGCCACATATTCTCAACAAGGTTACAGATAGTCTTGAATTTAGATTAGTAATCGCATTCATATCTACATTGTATTATCCTTACGGAACACTATAAATATTAATGTAATATATTTGTACACAAAAACAAACCCACCTGTAGAGCTGTTTGCGGCGAGGGCCCTTGGTCATGCGCAGTGTATTATCAGGGATGGTGGCATGAGACTCAGAGTGGTGTTGCTGCACTGGAGGAGGGAAGTTGGTGTTGAGGCACAGCCAAGCGTGAAAGGCGAAGCCGTTTCCCGGCCAGCGGTGGATAGCGGGGACCATGATGCCAGCCATGGGCGGCGTGAGGTCAAAGTACTGCAGGGCACTGGTGCCCGTGTGTGCGTGGGCAGCCATTGCAGCAAGCGCCCGTACAGTGCGAGTGCAGTAAGGATGAGGTGGTGAGCCTGGGTTTGTGCGCAGTAGTCTCAGGAGGCTCTTCAGGTGATGAGGGCGCAGCGAGAGTGAGCCGAGCTCCTGCACCAGGCCCAACAGAGCATCTGCACACTGGCGTTCAAGCCTCTCGGGACCCTGGTTCAGCACGTCCAGTACTGCGTCCACCAAGCCGGCTTCTACGGCCACAGAGCGGCACGCCAAGGAACCACGACACACAGCCAACAGCCATTCGCACACCAGCAGCTGCATAGAGCGAGAACCTAGCTCGGGAAGCCACTGCAGAAGCAGGAGCAGGGGCTGCTCATTACTGATTCCCAGCGGGACAGCCTGGTAGTGCTCTCCTTCTACTGCCTGCAGACGGGTGGGGAGATCAGAGAGGATCGAGGGCCAACGGAGACCGAGTGAAAGAGACATGGACAGGGAGAGCGAAAAAGAGACAGCATGAGAAGAGAGCAAATGAGAGAAACAAAAAAAAGAGGATAAAAGATGGAAACAGGAAAGAAGCAATATAAGATAAGTTCTGTTCATATTCATATCAAGCTCACACTCTAAATTCCGACTGAACTGTGAGCGAGTTCACGTACCATGTTCATGAGCTCCTGGAGGAGCCTTTTAGTCGGGTGCCCTTGACTTTTTAAAACATCAAAGAGCTGAGAGTATCCTATGCGCTCCTTAAAGCCCTCCTGCAAAGGAACGCCAACAGAAAAAAAAACAAACGCTCTCATACCCTCAAACACAAAATAAAGAACAAGATTTTACAAAACCACCAAACTCGTGTACATGCATTTCACTGCACAATTTAACTTCACTTCACATAAACATAAAAGCACTGACAGCGATTACCAAATATCAAAACACGAAGAAGTGGGTATAAACGAGGCCTGGTACCATTAGGGCAATGTGGTTTCATATCATTCGTTTAAACAATGTGCATAAGATAAGCTACAGTCACTTCACCTCTGCATGTTTACCAAGCTTTCAAACACTCTCAAAGATCAGCACTTTAGTAAAGATGAAAAAGGTTCGAGAGCTAAATGACTAGAAGGGTTACAGGACTTCAAAGGCATGTTTTTGATGCAGAAAAGAAAGAGGGATTTGATGCAGAGATGAAGTAGCTGAGGTCTGTGTATGTGGTGTGCGTGTGTGTGCAGGAGTAATACATAGAGCACACATACCTTGGCAGATGGCGAGCTGCTCATGATGGCAGTAAGGACTCCAATGGCATGCACTGTAATGCAGTCAGAACCTTTTTCCCAGACCTACAAACACACACATGAGCCGAGCTGCCAGTTTATTACATACACCTACCTAGCTATGATGACTTACCGGCTGTAGCCCAGAAACTCTGTTACATATGGCTGTTACACTTATGTATGCGCTGTACACATTACCATTACACTACTGTGTCAGTGCCACAACTCAGAGGTGGTCCAGAGGTGGATACACTGGTACGATGAATGGCAACAGATGGGCTACAGTTAGTAATTGTATAACTGATAAAATGGCCAATGAGTATAGCTATGGGATACATAAACACACAGGGTATTTATGCTAGATGTGTTACTATAGCTAAATAATGAAATGCATAAGACTTTTCTTCACACTGGGCTTCATTTATCAATCTTTTAGTAAACTTGTGTTTAAACGCTTTCGTAGCCAAAACAGAAATAAAAATAAAAGTAAAAAGAAGTAAAATGTTGATTTTCTGTATAGTCATGTGTGCCAAGTGCATTCATAGCACATCTGATTCATATTAGTGCCGCCCACAATCACCATAAAAGGAAAAGCTGACAGACACCAAAATGACACATGAAAGGTGAAAGAACGCCTCCTGTCATACAAAAGACATATTTCTCGTAATTTACACATCTCAAATTCACCCTTCTTGTTTCCAAGGCTTTGAAACTTAGAACTTTACACTTGGCACTTCCGGCCCTCACGTTGCAATTCTTTTTACAATTATTTACCTTTCGACATCTATTTCAGATCGTTTATTTCCTTTATTTACATATCTCTTTCACGTCTTTTATGTCCTCCTTAAATTTTATTTTGCTTTCAGCAACGTGAAGCCCTAAGATTTGCCTTTGTTTATAAAATGACTTGTATAAGCAAACCTGCCTTGCCCTGCTATGACTTCATTTATGATTCGAAGCCGATCAATCAAGGTTCTTGTGGGATACATTTTCTGAACTAACTGGATTTTCATGAAAATCAGTCCTTGTACACGCGCTCTTGAATGCATTCGTTCGTATCCAGTTTGATAAATGAAGCCCAATGATAGTCCTACACTCCTTTCAACATGGAAATTTTGTTCTCCAATTTAAGTAAATACATGTACACACGCATACACACACAGACAAGCAAAAAAAAGAGCCCAAATGAGTCAAACAAGCTTCTCTTATACAATATCTCTAATACAAAACACCTAATGCACGGTTACCCACATCCCCAACAATAATCGGCCATCACCAAACACATATCCTGTCTCTCCATATAAAACCAGTTACATAAGATAGAACATGCAACCAATCCATAACTCATTGCAGAAAATAGAACATGAATGGTAACACAAACTGTACACAGATCTCTAGGTACGACATACACAGACACGCTCCCACCAAATATAAACCCATGCACCAAAGCACACCAAACGCTCGCCAACAATAAACTCTCCCTCCATATCTGAACAAAGTCTAAAAGCAAGACTCCACTTCTTGTTTTTCCTGTGTGCATGTTTGCAGGTCTGTGTGTGCAGCAGGACCGCATGCACACAGATATTTCTTGATAAGGGAAAAAATGTGAGCAAACAGTATGTGTGTTTGTGTATATGTAAGTGTGTAATGAGGAGGGTGAGTTTCCTGTGGACGGCCCTCAAGGGAAAGTACCTGCTCCACTTCAGCTTCTGTGAGCAAACGCATGGTGAGGTCACACTGAGCCTCATACTCTGTTCTACCCCTGCTGCTTTGATAGAGCTGCAGTGCGCGCACACACGAAGAAACACACACAAACACACAAAGACGAAAAACACACACAATGAACACAGACAGTCAGAAACATGTTCAGCAGCAGTTCAAAAAAAGAAAATCGCAGAAAATGAAAAGAGGTGAAAATGAGACAAGAACCACATAACAGAAAAAAACCAACTCGTTCTAATCCTGAGCTTACGGTGTTACCACACGACAACCCGTGTTTCAAAACTATACTGTGAAATACTTAACAGAACTTACAGCTTACATACTCTCAACCCTTTTGTGGTTTTTTGCTTTCTTATATACACAAAGACATTTAATCTATGGGTACACAAGTTAAATTTATCCAGTACAGAAAGACTGACACATGGATAGACAGTTAAGTGTAAAGGTGCCAAAAGCAGCTCATAGGATATTAAAGACAGCTTGGAGCGAGTTACAAAGTTACAAACTCTGCGCACAAAGGTTATTAAGAGGATATTTATATCACAGTAAGTAGGGGGGCAGCAAACTTATTTTACCCCCCCACAGATACCGTTTAGATTTTCTTTGCTATTAATATCTTGTGATAATGAAGCAATCTCTGTGAAGCCTAACCTAAATCTCCTGATATAGAATGAATTTCCTTGTATATAATTTATGCTAGCGGCATACAAACTTTTGCTCTGAACTTCAGACAGTCAGACAGACAGACCAACAGACAGAAAATGGTTAGGTACAGTAGATGTTCCTAATGTACTGGCAACTTAGTGAAGACATTAAAATTTCAAAATTTCAATCCTATTTCAGGGATTTTTGCATTTCTGTCCTGCCCCTGATCCCGGAGTTTTGCCTACAGCGCAACAGTGTGTCGAGCATGTTGCAGAGAGGATCTGTGAGAGTGTGTACACTGACCTTGCTGTTCTGAATGAGCCGGAGGATGTGCTCGAAGCAGTTATTGTTCAGAAAAATGGCCTGCAGCACGGGTCGGTCGGGACACTGCAGGATCTCCGGGATGGCATCTACAGCAGAACAGAGTGTTATAAGATTTATAGCCATGCACTAAACTGAACTTGCATTGATGCTCTAGAGAGCAATTTTGGTGAAAGTTAGCTAAAGCTCTCTGTTTTGAAACTCAAAATGTAACCAAATACGGCCCTTCCCTTCAGGGTTCGCGTCAAAGCCATTGCTCCAAAATACAAATCTTGGCTAGATGCTAGCGTGAGACAGAAAACTTTCTTGAGAACTTTTGTGATGCTGATTGGGTGGATGTTGGTGGAGCATATACAGTGGATAGAAAAAGTTTTAGAACACTCCTGAAAAAGTTGCAGGCATTTGTGATAAATCACGCCAGACCTTTTTCCACCTTTAATGTGATACCAGTGTGCAACCAACAAAATCGAAGAGAAAAACAAATAGAAAGGTTTTAGGGAAAAAAGGAATAAGGAATAATTTTATAATGGGGCATGTGACTGTTCCTAGTTTGAACCAATCACATTCAAACGTGTTCAAAAGTAACTATCATACAGCTGTCACCAAAGACGTGATTCTGATTAACCCCAAGTAAAGAACAGCTGTTTCTGTAGGATCGTCTTGACATCTTCTTGCTTTCTTCTGGCTACTAAAGCCATGTTCCTCAAAGAGATTTTAAAGCATGTACAGTCTCTCACTGTTAAAAGGTTTCGATCAGGAGAGGGGTATAAAAGAATTTCCAAAACATTAGATGTATTATGGAACACGGTGAAGATGAAAATGGGGCACCACAGTGACATTATGAAGATATCCCTCAAAAATAGATGAGAGGGCAAAAAGGAAAACTTATCAGGGAGGCTGCCAAGAGCTCTATGGCAAGGAGCTGAAAGATGGAAAGACCCAAGCCCTTTCTCACGGACAAAAATAGATGCATGGATGGATGGATGGATTGATCCAGACATGCCTAAATCATTCCAAACACATGGCAAAATGTTTTATGATAAAAGATATGTTTGGCACAAAAAAAATATATCACTAGCTTATCATCCAAAGAACACCATTCCCACTGTGAAGCATGGTGGTGGCGGCATCAGGCTATGTGGCTGCTTCTCTTCAGCCGGAACTGGGGCTCTAGTCAAGATATAGGGAATCAGGGATGGCTCCAAATACCACTCGATTTTGGCACAAAACTTACAGGCCTCTGTTAGATAGCTGAAGATGAAGAAGACGTTCACCTTCCAGCACGATAACGACCCAAAGCACAAACACATGTCAACAAAGGAACGGCTTCAGAAGAAAAGATAAATGGTTTGGAATGGCCCAGTCAGAGCCCAGATCTAAATCCTCTCCAAAACCCGTGGAATGACCTGAAGAGGGCTGTGCACTGAAGAGTGAGTGACAAAACACTGAGTGCTTTATTACAAGAAAAGGTGCATTAAGAAAGTATTAGTTAAGCGGTGTGCATAAGTTTTTTCTTTTCTTGTTTTTCCTCAAAAATTTCTATTTGTTTCCCACTTGAATATTGCTAGTTATTATACGTCATTAAAGGTGGAACATGGTCTGACATGATTTAGCTTGGTTTCAATTTTTATTTTACACAAACTTGCCATTTTAATAAGGATATACAGACTTTTTAGATCTACTGTAGCTGATCGTTTCTCTCATGTACAGAGGCTTGGGCAGCACAAACACCGGAGACTTTGCTTGCAGCATAGGTTTTAGAAATTGCATGAGAACTTTGCCAAATATAAAATTGCTTGACCCCACCTTCAATCAGCCTTTACATTACACTGTCACTGTACAGTAATAAAGAGGAAATAGTATGTAGTGCCATTGGAGAAGTGATCAGATGGAAAGGCGGACAAAAGAACATCTGTTTAAATTCACTTCTCTATTTGCCCACATGAAGAAACGGACCCTGTATTATAGCACTGGAGGATCAGTGGATCATTATCTGATCTTGCCTTTTTTTTTTTTTTTTTTTTGAGCCAGGGCAGTTCTGAAGTGAGACTGCAGGGTGGGGCAGCCATGAACAAAGCTAAAAAAAGAAAACAACAAAAATTTTTCTTTGGCATATCTGCTATAAGGTGACAGTTAAACAAACACAGCAATAAAAGCCTCGCTAGCTATGTGTGGTTTTCTCATGATTTAAAGTTTCAGGAATGTTACATGCCAGAGTGAAATGATTCTAATCAATCCTGTTTGTAATCAGATACAGATTGTCAAAAGCTGTAGTGCTTCTGCTCCAACACATCATCATCATCAGTGTTCATACACTGTACAGGTGACAGTGGAAAAAGATTTAAAATGTTGCTCTAATAAAAACACACTTATTGCGACGATGAGGATTGTGGATAAATCCTGTGCTTGACGTTTATGTCGGGTGAGGAGGCATGGGTGAGGCCGATAATCAAAGTGATAAGTCATTTTTCACTGCAAACATATAATTCTTGTGATTCTTCACATAATTTGGCAGTAATATTGTTTTACCATAAGCAGATTAGGTTATAAATGCAAAGACAGCCTCCTTGTCTCTTTTTAAAGGTCCACTATGTCGGATTTTGAGGATTTCAATTAGCAGAAATGGAGTATATGTTCCATAATATTCTTATGGAAGTCGTAAATGTTTTCATTAGTGTATAATTACTGTAAATTTGAAACACTGTGTTTTTGTAAGTTTAGAATGAGCACTTTATATCTACATAGACTGTGGGTCCACAGCTACAGAGCCATGTTGCACAGCTACAGTAGCCCAGAAGGGACAAATCTCTAAAGAGCACCTTTTATGTTTCGTGGTTTTAGAAGTGGCAACGTAAATGAGAACGATGAGAAGGATGACAAAGAATAAATAAGAGGAATCAGTGTTTGCTGGTGCTGGCTAACACGTTTGAGAATTCGAATTTGGAAAAATGGACGATCATGCTTATTATTCCGCACAGAAAAAGCAAGAGAGTATGAATGTAAGTACTTGGACTTACACTACAGGCAAAAGATGGCCACTGTATGTTCTTCTGCACGATTGGAAAGGGTGGGGTATGGGAGGGGCATTCAGGTGGTTGAATTGTACATAGTGGACCTTTAAGGGTAACTAGACTTAGTTATCCTTAAAAGATTTGACTTGGGGTTGAAAATAGAAAATATTTCAGTGCAGAGTAGGCTGTAGATTTCAGAACTATATAAAGTACAAAATTTCCTGCAAAGGGTTTTCCCACACTCACACACCGATACTATATTACACTGATGTTTAAGATAGAACTGTTGATAAGCTCCGACATGTGATGCTTCTCTTACTGAGCATGTGTGTTTGCAGGGTGATGATGCTCTCCTCCCAGCCTAGGCTGTCTCCCTGCTCGCTCGCTGGTGGTCTGTTCCAGTTGAGCAGCTGGAAATAGTTGTTGAGCACAGTCTTAATCTCCACCTGCCTTTCGGCGGGGCTGCTGCAGTGCAGCAGGTGAATCATGGCAGTCAGACAGCGCAGCGTGACGCGCAACACTTGTGGGTCCTTGGGCTCATCTTGGGTAGGACGGAGGCACCAGAAGCGCAACACAGACATGAGATCCTCCACGGCGTGGGTTGTGATAGAGAGCAGGCCATTCTTCTACACAAACACACACAGAAGCAGCATGCACCGTCAGTGGACAATTCAGTCAACACAAAGCAGTCTGGGACAGAAGGTGCGTATACTGCATGTCGGTTACCTTGCACCCGCTGATAACGGCACCCTGTAGATGCACCAACCGCAGCAGCAGAGGATCGGGAATTCGCTCACTCTCCTGCAGGCAGTCTGCGCACATAAATACGTACAAAATGTGAAAGGATAATACCAGTAAAGCAGAGTATACAAAATATCTAGAGAAATAGGGTGATTCAGATATATTCAGAAGCTGTAGGAGATCATGTCTGATGTTCATATGCTTCTATATTCATTTGTACGTGCTACTTATTCACATTAACATGCTCACACATGCCACGTATTTTCAGGTGTACCTGCTGTTGGATGAGACAAATTTAAAGAGAGTAAACCAAAGAACTCTCCAACTCCTAATACCCATGGCTGGAAGGTCTGAGTAAAATATTATGTTTATATAATATTATGATGTGTTTCAATATCAAGAACTGCGGAAGTTAGAAAAAAATCAAACACCTGTCAAGAATAATTTCAAACTTGCTTGGTTTCTACATGAATACAATCAGATGAAATGACATATTTTTCTGTCAGAACACGAGGTCTTACAAGAGGATGTGGCTCAAGAGGCCATCGCATCCTGATGAACAATGAGGTGATGATTCATGAAGCGTGGAGTCATAACTACAAGGTATATTTATACGTGTGTGCGTGTGTGCGTGTGTGTGTGTGTGTGTGTAGGTAGGCATACCATGAAAGAATGCAGGTAGCTCCTCTGGCAGGATGAGAGCGGAGAATTTATATGTGCTCCTTTCCAGAATGCTGACTTCCTCACTGAGACACACACAGACATAATAATGTGATTTACACACTTATCCACGCACCGAGTATATGTTCATGTGGGTTGCATTCATAAGTGCAGTGGTTTTATAAGCACCATATGCACAAATCTGGGTGATGGTGAATGTATGTGTGTATGTGTACTTAGTGTTCTTATATGTACCTGATATATATTGAGGACCGAAACACGTATTTAACCAACAGACTGACTGAGGACATTTTTGGGAAGTGAGGAGACTTTGGCTGGTCCTCACTTCTTCAAAGGGCTGTTTGAGGGTTTAGACTTGGTTTTAGGTTTAGGTTAGAGTTAGGGTAAGGGTTGGGGTTAGGCATTTAGATGTGATGGTTAAGGTTAGGTTAAAGAGAAGGATAGATGTACAAGTGTGCATATGAGTGTGTATGTTTATTATTGGCAAAACTCACGCAGCAGCCTGCTCATCTCCCACACATTCCTGATTTGAGTTAATACCCTGCCCATTTCACATGCACATGCACACACACACACACACACACACACACACACACACACACACACACACACACACACTAACCCTGCCTGTCGTCTCCTCCATGTCTGATATGGGTCAAAGAGGTTTTCACAGAGCAGCAGGCAGTGCTGTACCACAGACTGCAGATTGCTTTGCTCCTCGGGCTTTTTCTTTATCTGGAACACACCCAAACATATCACACCCACATTCCATGCCTTTTAAACACAGATTTACATGAGTTTTGTAAATGGCTCGAGTGTCTTTAGTGTTTAGCACAAAAATAGCATCACCAAAGCTCAAAAGGATTAACTCATTTTTCTACCTGTGGTCAAAAAAGTTAAAAAAGAAAAAGAAAAAAAAAAAACTACCGTGCTTTGGATGCTATTAAAAAATACACTGATTTCATTCATCAGACAGGAAAAGAATAACACAGATGACATATATACAGTTTAATACTTTAAAAAACAGAAAAAAATCAAATAAACAAGTTTGTAATGTTTGATCCAAACATGCGTAGTGGTATGAAATCGTGAATGTGTACCTGATTCAGACAGTAGTTTAACAGCTTGATGCTTTCAAGCACAAAGCCAGGGGTCTTGTCAGGGTCAATATTCTCCATGTTCCTGCAAGTTCATTCACAGTTAGTTTAAACACAAATACACCGTTCCCACCCATTGCTGACACTGTGCTTGTCAAACCAGTTCGAACAACAAAGCACAAGACAGAGCAAAACAATTCGACAGCAACTAACATTTAACCAACATTATCAAGTAGGTCATTGATTTCACTTACAGAACCATTCAAGGGAACGCCAGTATTGTCTCAAACTCCATTCCTTAACCTGGCACAAACATCACTATTTCCTTAAATGCTCGGAATTTCACATTTAATAACAGTAGTGCTTCAGACTACAGACACTTAAGTGTTCCTGTCTTATTCAAGCCCCGATACAGAAAAGGTGCAAAGTACAATCACTGGACGTGCACTGAACTCCAGCAGAAAAATAAAAAGCAGTAAATAAGACTTGCCTGCAGATGATGATGAAGAACTTGATGAGGAGCAGCGGGTGAGGCGTGCTGTTGCTCTGCTCCTGACCGGATAGGTGCAGGACGCTGTGCCATAGCTGCGTTCCCAGGAACACGAGAAAATCTCGCGGCACGACAGGCACCTCAGCATTGCACTCCTCCAGACTACAGACATATGGGCAGGAAGTACTGTATCAGGTAAGATATAACATTATGGACATGATGCATGGTTTGAAGAAACAGAGATAGAAAGTATTTCTCCCTCTTGCCATTCTGAATGATGATTTTTACTGCGTTTTTCTTACTATTTTGGTTATGCCAATTCCCCTCACCAGCTAACTCTCCTCTATCACATGACAGCTATCACCTGGGGAGCGGGAGGCTAACGTGTGCTTCGTCCAAAACAGGTGAATCCAGCCAACTAGCTGCTCATGCTGCATCAAATGGCAGTGTAATACATTCTGAGGAAAGCGCTATCCGTCGTCTTCCACATACACATACTCTCAGACGCCAGTGATTGGCTGGTACTGTGATTGAGCAAGGCCAAAGTCTGTGCGATCTCTGGATGACAGAGAAAACGTTTTTCTGCTGTACCACTCAGGAGCAGGACATTCTCAATGATTTGATTTCTATCCTTAGGATATGATCAGGGATGAAAAAACAACAGGAGTGACAATTATTTGAAGCACCAGAAAGCATTTGTTGTTGTCATATTCCAGTGAACAAGCGCTATGCCTTGACTAAGTTCCTTCTAAGTTCCTTCCTTCACACATAGAAAGTTCTCCTGATGCTTTGGATTAGTCAGCGTGTGACTGACTCACCGGCGTGGCTCCAGGGACTGTACATCGATGATATTCTTGAAGGACGCCACAAAATCTTCCAGACACTGCTGCAGGTAGCTAGCATCTTTCTGCAGGACACAGGAAGGAGTAATTACTGACACCAGATCATTTTGACTGATAGTAATATCAAGTACTACAGTGCCAGCTATAAAAAAAGATACTAAAACAATTGTTTAGCAACTATAAAGCAACTGGTTGCAATGCAGTTTTCCCAACTGTGTTCTTTGTATGACTCTACATTTGTGTTCTAACAGCAAATTAATGTTTTAAACACCAATGTGTTAGACATCATATAAAATTAGGTTGCACGCTTAAAATCAGCAATTGTTACAAATCCCCCCTCTGTGTACGGGACAGTACCGAGAACACTGAGCGCTGCTTTCATGTCATTTTCTTTTGAGTTCATGCCATGTGCTTTTGTTTCAGCTCTATGCCTTCATGTCTCGCTCTCGATTAAGTTGTCTATTTACATTCTGTTGTTTCTTTGTCTCATCTCAAAGTCTGTATTCTGACCCCTGCTATGGACAGACCACCACATTAAGCTTTACATGGTTGCGTCTGCTCAAGCTGAAACCCAGAAACAAATCTTGAACACTTTCGAACAGGTTTCTGGAGGCTCTTAAATGCTTCAGAAAGCAACAACAGAGGTTTTTCTCCTCTTCCTCCAGAGAAGATTCCAAGTTCAACTTCTTCAAGAAGTGAAGAACAATTAAGTATCCAAATAATCCTTAAGGAACCCTGAGTCTATTTAAAAGATAGTAAAGAAAGTTAGAGTTTTATAACCTTTGCCACATTTAAACATAACTGAACCCTATAGTAAGTTGTGAAGCCACAGTGTGTGGTGTTTCACACTGTACGTTATCTCCAGAGTTGGCTAGGGCTGTTGTTGGTGAAACAGGATGTTGCAGTGGGTGCTTCTGTGTGAGGTCACTGGGAGAATATTGCAAGACACAAACCACATGTTTGGTTCTGCATAACGTGAGAACTTAGATTTGTCTTAAATGGTTCACAATAACGGTCAAGCCTTTACACCGTCGCCCCGTTACATAATGCCCACACTTGCGCCCAAAAAAAAAAAAAAAAAACATCAACGAGGGAAGTTTAATACTTTCAGTGGAAGGGATGAAGATGTGATGTGATGAAGTTCAGCATTCATCATTGTCCTTTTCTTCAGTTCCCGGAGTTTCTCGGTTTCAGGCTAATCAATCCAGAATGAGTAATAAACAAAGACCTTAAGCTTGTCTTGAATTTTTTTACTTTGATGATGTTATACCTGATTTTAAGATCAGATTAGCGCAAAATTTATTACCACAATCCAACTAGACCTTTCAGTTCCTGTTCATATAATGTTTACATGTCAGCTCCCATACACAGCTCATTACAACCCATTGTTTCATACCATTCCATTGTTCCATGTCACTTTACAGCATTCAATGAGAAATGATGAACTGAAAACTAAAACAATTTGGCATGGATTATGAGATCTTATCTCATCTCCTACTGGAATCAAATTCATTACTAATTGTGGGATTTCACAATATCCTGCAGCGTTACCGATTATAGCACAGATGTCATCACCCCGTCATTTATTCCTGCTTCTGTCGAACAAGAAGCCACCAGCATCATGTCTCTTGAGATGTCAACAGCCTACTCGACATCTTCCACCGAAGCGTGGACCCAAGCCAGAGCAAGAACCCCCCGAAAAAGCCTTTACTTTGCTGCTTGTTGGAAAACTTGCTATGCGTAGATAATGTGATAAAGTGATACAGCTTGATCAGTGTATAGAGGAAGTTGGCTCATCATCAACCTCACCACAAACGAGTCATGCATTTGAGATACACAAAAGGCCACAAGTCTTTTGAAAAGCAAGACGAGACGATGCACTATGTTAAAAACACTATAGCTGTTTTGCATCCTTAGGAAAAACAGAAGCCAGATGTTTACCAGTTGGTGTTCTGTTGGGGGCCAGTCCATGTCTCATGGCAGTTGAGGGAAGATGAAGGGGGGCGCTGGAACCCCAGTCTCTTCAGAGGCACCACGGCTGCAACACTCAGGAACATTTACACTCACTCATGTCTTCCGGCACATACTTCTGTTCTACCTCATACAAACTCACACTCCCTCGCTCTGTCTCGGTCTCTCTTTCTCTCTCTCACTCCCTCTGTCTCGCTTTGACTTTCTGACTTGTCTCTCTGCTTCTGTTAAGCAACCAGGAAATGCCAAGTCACTTTAAGCGAAGCACATTTCCTCTCATCACTGCTTCCGTTACTGCCACTGCCACTGTCTTAGCTCTTACTGGTGAACTTCCAGCAGCTTGTACGTTTCTCCCCAAGTTAGTTATTTATATAGTAGTGCGAGACAGTAACACTGAAAGGACGAGCAACAATGCGCACTCTAACTTCAACACAAAGAAACATCTATATGGCTAGCTCATTTATAGAATATCTTGCTTCTTTAAAGCAGCTAAAGTTAACATTATGACTTCATAGGGATGCTTTTCAGAAGTATTACAAAGACCCGGCCTTCCTGCCAGATGCAGGAGCTGTTAAATGTACTCTCCAGGCATCATTGTCTTAGGGGAAAGGAACAGATCAAGCAACAAAGGCGCAGAGCTCTGGAAGTGAAAGGTGGAAATAACTGAGGTGTAAATGGACATGTGGTGACTGGTGTCTAGCTCTTCCTACACCATAATTACAGCCACAAGAGGAAAACTGCTTGGTGAGGATATGTGTGACATGTGTGTCAGTACTAAGATTTAAGATCACTCCCAGGAGGGGCAAGGCATTGGAACAGTGGTAAATGCCAACAGGGTTCCCTCAGCTTAGCAAGTGTCAGTGAGAAAAATAATCAACCTAAATGAATTTTCCATTTCATCAACCCCACTAGTGTATATTGCTAAGTCAGCTGGTTTAAACACTGCCATCGAGACTGTCGACAGAACAGCACACACACACACACCGATGTGGAAAGTAATCTGGGTCACTAGATGTACAAGAATTCTGCACTAACCAAGACTGACAGACAAGTAGTTCATTGTGTCGTAATGCTTTCTTTTGACTTTTCACAAAGTAGAACAACTCGGTCTATGACATAAACCTATGGAATCCAGAAAAAGCCCCAAATTTCCCAAAATTTGTTATCCAAACTAACTGTCTAAACAACGGTAGGAAATGAAAATGTCCTATTCAGATATCAGAAGTGAAACCCAGAAGAAATAACGGTACCTTCCATTGTAAAAGCAGCTTCGTACAGTTATACTGGCACCTGCTGATAGGGGAACTCAGTCATGCTCTTCAATCGCAAAACAAAATGAGCAATGACTGATACGAGAACACAACAGTTCAGATGCCTTGATCCGGTGTATCAAAGCAGAGTTTGAATTCAGCCTGGATGGAAATATGGCTGAATAAGCAGCTGTCCTTAGTGTTTGACATTCCGAGCGACTCTGACTTGAGCAACAGCTGAGCAGGCACAAAGACTGTTTCTCTAAGGTTCGCTGTTCAGTTTTCTGTTAGCAAACACACAGCCTGAGCATGTAAGAAAGAGGCATTTAAAAACTAATTAAGAGCACATATATGTGAGGGATTAGAGCTTTATATATACAATAGTGTGTGTGCATGCGTGCCTGCGTGCCCGCACATGTATTTCCACTTTGTACACTAATCCTTTATTTATTTGAAGCATATTATTCAGTAACTACTACAAAATACTCAATAACTACAATGAAACTCATAAGAAAAGTATGTAGATTCCAGGATGAGGAATTTTAAGTCTATTCTTGCTTGAAAGTTCATAAGGTCAGATTCTGAAACTGGAACATTCGGGCTATGATTACGTTTTTAGGTCAATAGTTAAAACTAAGGGTTAGGGCAAGTTCTGTTGAAGCTATTAATTAGCTTTAGGATTAAAGTGGCCTCACAAGCTAGACTCCCACCATTCGCTGTAAGGTTCTGTCCAGTCTAGTGACTATATCTTGCTCCAAAACCTTTATTGTGCCACAGTATTAAAAAGTTTGTTATCCTGCTGAAATGGGAAAACACAGAAGCGCAGGGAGCCAATCAGATTACAGTCTTAAAGATTATGACCCTGTTTGCAGTTGGTTTTAAAATGGATCTTGGGTGATCGATCTGATCACAACTGGACAAGCGCTAAATACAAGTGTAAACAACCACCAAGACACGTTCAACACGCATTCACTCAAACTGCTTGCCCAGGTGGTCTGGGATGGATTTAACTACAAATCTTTTGTAGTGCAAACTCTAATGCATCCTGATGTGTCCTTGACAAGGATATAAGAGGCAAATACATCATTAATGCAGATTGTGATGGTTGTACATGGTTGGAATCTAAGAAAATAATGAAGGTATGTTGCAGGTTTAATGTTTGTAACATAACTGTGCGAATAACCTTTGACCTTCTAGTGGAATTGACGTAGACAGTAACGAAATCTGAACACAAGTAATCAGCTGGACACCTTGGATTCGTATGATAGACACAAGTGTAAACAGCAATGTGTCTCAGCTGTCCACTTGTGACCAGACTGCTTAAGACGCATTTTAAAACCAAGTGTAAACAAGGCCAATGATGCTCATGACCAAAAAAGTGTACAAAAGATGCTCATCAAGCCACACGTTGAGGATGACACTACGAAAAAGATGATTTGTTAACAGGACGAATGATCACCAACCCAGTGACTGGGAATGTTCTAACAGGATTCAGTTCCCACCCCAATTCAATACATCTGCTCCAGCTGAATGGTCTTCTTCATCAGCTGTCTCAGCTTTGTCAGATCAGAAACTAAATTCTGTACATGTCCAGGAATAGGGCTAGTGATCACGACTTACCATGTACAGTAATGCAAGTGTGTATGCATGCACAGTGGAACAACGAAGCTTCAGCGACAGTAAGGAAACAGACTGCTTGCTTAGAATTGTCCAAACAGGGAGCTGCTATGTCATTAACTAGATTATCCTTCACAGAGCTAATTTTCAGGGCTAATTAAAGCAGCTTCCTCAGCTACAGGCTCCGCTGCCAAACCTCAGTTGCTTTTGCTAAAATACCATCCTATAAAAACCAAACACTTTACCAACCAGGAAATTTAACATGTGATGAAGTAAAAACACATAAACAAGAATTTAACACTAAAGCTCTGGCTTGGAAAATAGAGAAACAGTTTCCAGCCTTCAAGGCTAACATCGCTTTAGGGAAAACAAGGGATTATTGGATGACAGTAGTGAATAAAGCCATTTAGCGCTGTATAGATACATCTTTACCGCATGAAACGTTACGCACCCAAGCTTAGATAATAAACACATATGAAGCGGAGATCACAGATTGTAGCACTTCACTATAAACCCACAGTTTAGCCTTGCTTAGGAGGACAAAGAACAGTGAGACTAAATGAGTTGAAGAGAGCTAAATATAGCTAAATCATAGTCTCAAGAGGGAGGCGGAAAGTACTGGAGCCGATCAGCAGCAGCAGGCCCGGACTCGTCCCTCTGAGAGAGATTTAACAGTCCTTCTTGGTGGAAATGTCCCTGAAGAACGGGTGGATTTCCCTGCTCTTTAATAGATACCCTTTAGCCTTTAGCTACGGTATGCAATGAGTACAGGCAATAATTTGAACTCCATTAACTTAAGCCATTGTAGTGGACCTCTGAAGCAGCTAACACAGTTGAGTAGTCAGGCAATATATCTCAAAAGACAGATAAGGCCTACAATAACATATTTCAGCTTCTGAAAGATTTCCAAGTGAAATATGATGTTATTGAATACTTTCACTGACAGGTGCGGACATGTGAAGCCTTGCACAACCAGAAGCACGTAGACACACGTCAAGGTCATATTATTGAAATGCATCAAAGGTACAAAGATGGGAGTCTAGCCCATGTGCCCCCTAGGTAGATTAAGCTTGTGCAAAAACCAAAGGGCTGTACTATAAGATGTTCTATATTAAGGAAGTTTGAAAAGTTTTTATCTGTGTGTTTGTGTGTGTGTGTGTGCCCAAGCAGAATCACACAGTATTATACCAAATGTGAGTATGTGGGTGATGGACCATAAATTGTCATAGACGATTCCTCATAAAGGCAGGAGAGTATATTAATAAGACCCAGGAGCCTTGTCCTGTACAAATGCAAATGCCTTAAAACGGAGTTCATCATCAGGATTTGTAGACTGCGACACTCTATAATTAAGTGATGAGTTGCTGTGTTGGTTCATGTGGATCAATTCAGAAAGAAGACGGTATGTATGTGCGTTGCAAAAGGGGAGGCGAAGCAGGAAATTGCCTGGGGCCCCGAGCTGAAAAGGGGCCCCTGAGGATGGATGATTACATCAGTCCACAGCATTGACAATTTTAAATTCTCATGACTACAACAACCCTTAGGGTCCGCCTGCCACTAGCTTGCTACCAGAAGCGTATGATTACAGAGCGGCAATCTAATGCCATGATGCACACTTCTAAGAGGAAAGTGCAGATAAAAAAAACTAAATAATGGTAAGTGAGAATCTGTTACATAGAATAAATTAGTTATGCCAAGGGTTTAATTCATCCTAGCAGATAATTGTCAATTCAATTCTATTCATCTTATTCGGTCTAAACTGTTATTAATGTTAGGGATGCCAACATTGTCATGTTAATGTGTGAATAACGGCTGTTTTAGGGCTTATTAATACATTAGCACATACACTGCCTGTCCAAAAAAAAAGGTCACCACCTGGATTTAACAAAGGAAATAGGTAAGAGCCTCCCATTGGATAATTACTGCATGGATGATTATGTTTCAGCTGGCAACAAGTTATTTAACCCTAACTGATGCAGTGAGCAGCTTCTCATTTCTTAAACAACCATGTCGGAAGACCACATCCTGTGGTCGTGGAAAAGTTGTTAATCTGTTTCAGAAGGGTCAAATTATTGGCATCAATCAAAGAAAACATCTTTGCTGAATTGTACTTTGATTGCTAAAACTATTAAAATTGGGTTAAGAACTGTCCAACACATTATTAAAAATTGGAAGGATAGTGAGGAACCATCATCTTCGCAGAAAAATCTTGAATGATCGTGATCGGCATTTGGCGAAACCAAATCGTAAAAAATCAACAGCTGACCTCACGGCTATGTTCAATAGTGACAGTAAGAGCATTTCCACACGCACAATGCAAAGGGAACTCAAGGGATTGGGAATAAACAGCTGTATAGCCTTAAGAAAACCACTGATCAGTGAGGCTAATCGGAAAAAAAGGCTTCAGTTTGCTAGGGAGCATAAAGATTGGACTCTGGAGCAATGGAAGAAGGTCATGTGATCTGATGAGTCCGGATTTACCCTGTTCCAGAGTGATGGGCGCATCAGGGTAAGAAGAGATTTGCATGAAGTGATGCAGCCATCATGCCTAGTGCCTACCGTACAAGCCTATGGGGGCGGTGCTGTGATCTGGGGTCGCTGCAGTTGGTCAGGTCGAGGTTCAGCAATGTTATGTGCCCAAAGAATGAGGTCAGCTGACTACCTGAATATACTG
>JAQQZR010000033.1:8575931-8587764 GCA_030068235.1 Notoglanidium macrostoma
CCACCACAGAGTCCAGACCTTAACCCCATTGAGAATCTTTGGGATGTGCTGGAGAAGAATTTGCGCAGCGGTCTGACATCTCTACAAGATGTTGGCGAAAAATCAATGCAACTCTGGATGGAAATAAATGTTGTGACATTGCAGAAGCTCATCAAAACCATGCCACAGTGAAGACGTGCTGTAATCAAAGCTAAAGGCGGGCCATGAAATATTAGTGTGTGTGACTTTTTTTTACTTGACAGGCAGTGTATATCAGAGCTGTCAAGTAAACATTCCCGATCATGTTTGGGCTTGAGATGCCTTGACAATATTGTGTTAGATGATTATAATCACCCTGGTGTGTGGGGCCCGAGTCCCTTTTTCCTGAAACATCATTGGGTATGTGTGATACAGCTGTACATGAGGAACAGTCAGCTACGTTTGGCCTTAAAGTGTCTAACAAGTTGAACTTGTTAGTTGAGCTCAGATTTAAGTACAATTTGAACATATGAACAAAGGAGAGGCAAAAAGAAAAGGGATTTGCATGTTGAGCCCTTGAGGGCTCTTTTTAAACACTTCTGTATTTGACCCTTATGTAACAACAAACACAACAGCAATAGTAATAATAGTAACAAAAGTACACTTCATTTGTGTATCATTTCTTTTTAAAAAATTGCAATTAAATTGCACCAGCCAAATGTTCGCCCTATCGTGAGGAAATTTTAACTTCGAATCGCGAGGATGCTGCAGCCATATGTGGTGGAGATGAACTTTGGCTGTGCTTTCTGGGAGGGAGGCATTACCTGATACACTGATGGAGGGGTATGTGGGCTCATGTGTGCTCAGTGCAGTTAGCACTTTCCCCCCAAGTGTCATGTTGACCTATGATGTAACATGAGAAACAGGTCAAAAAGATGTTAGATGGCTTTGCGTATCTTGGAGGTAGAACATTCAACAAATGGAATTCTTCATAAACTCTTCATTTTCAGCTCTAATAGCAAATAGTTAATAACGACAATTGTTGTCAAATATCAACATTTACTTTAAATTGTTGTTATATCGATTTGCTCACCTTTCTAGATCATGGAGCAGTCTGCTCACTACCTCTTTTTAGCTCCAATGAGTTATTATTATCACAGTAAGCTGTGATGCACTGTGTGTTCTGTCAGCTTTCTATCATAGCCAGCACTAACTTCAGCAATCCGTGCTACTGTAGCACTTCTATGGGATCAGACCAGACGAGCTGGCCTTCACGTCCCATGTGCATTAATGAGCTTTGGGCGTCCATGACCCTGTCACCAGTTCACCGGTTGTCTTTTCTTGGCCCACTTTTGGTGGGTAAAGCCATTGCATACTGGGAACACCCCACAAGACCCACCATTTTGAAGATGCTCTGACCCGGTCATCTAGTCATCACAGTTTGACCCATGCCAACATCACTCAGATCCTTATGCTTGCCCATTTTTCCTGACTGGTCACTTGCTGCCTAATATATCCCACCCCTTGACAGGTGCAACTGTAAGGAGATAATCAATGTTTTTCACTCCCCCTGTCAGCGGTGTATAAGGTAAAGATAAAAGGGGAATGATGCAACTTGCCCATACTTTTCATAAGTTCACCTCCTTACAGCAAAAACAGCATTACGCCGTTCTACTACTGAAATATTCTGTCAGATGATTCTTCCTACTCCATAAAGGTAATGATGAAAGTCTGTCAAAATCTTTCTTTTAACCAGTAACTAATAGTAGGGAGGTATCTTTGGATTTTTCCCTAAAATGCCAACTGTATATCCTGTCCACAATGAATCATTTTCCCCAGTGCAGAACCAAGATTTACACCCTCCAGCCATAGACCACAAACATATCATTTTGAGCATTCTGGTAGCTTTACTCTGACATTTAGTAACAATAAATTAAGATTACAAACTGTTTTTGTCCTTGGGCAGTTCCATCAGCCCTTTATTAATCTCGCATTTTATGGAGACTGCAGTGAAACTAACCAGATGAGCTTTAGTTAACATATTTAGTTTTATACATGCAAAGCATTTTAAGATCTTTAAGTTCTTATGAAATAACAGACCTCCAAGTACCTGGATCCAGAATTAATCAGACCTAATCAGAATTAGGTATTTCATGAAGTCATGCAAATAAGCAAGGAATAAAACACAAGGCATATTTTATTTTCCCATAGCTGCATTTCCCCAAAGTGTTTTATTCCTCTTCTATCACAGCCAATAATGAACTTTTCCCTCCATTTTCTACCCAGGTCAGTCAACTGTGGATTTCTTTCCACCAAACAGCTCTGTCCATCAAATGACTGGTACCAACCAGGAAGGGGGAAGGCTAACACATGCTTTCTCCACGACACATAAAGCTAGCCAACTGGCCACAGATGGCATCACTGGGATTTGTACAATCTCCAGACTATAGTGTGACACACAGTACCTTTCATCTGTTCTAACTATATTTAATGTTAGGGAACATCCATGAAACTGGTTTCTGTTAGTATGATCTTTTTCTCTTGCTCTTAAACCTCATAAAAAAAACATAACTGGTCATATAACTGAGAACATGCTGAAGTTCTTCCCATGGCAGAAAACATAAAAAGGAAGAGCTTTTCCGAAAAGTAAAAAGCAATCTCTGTGTGTGTTTTTTTTATTTGTCTGCTGTATGGCTTTTGTAATTACGTGAGTGTCTACCACCAAATTGAATGCTGTTACTATAGAAACACTCCTTCCTTAGAACAAGTGCATTAATATAAACCTTAATATAATTAATTCAGATAATTAAAACATTGACATACCTATCAAGACTCACAGTTTACCTATGAATCTCTTGGTTTTACCTCACTGCTGTGAAAGCACATCTCAAGGTGTTTTTTTTTTTTTTTTTTACTCTCAAAGTGTACCAACAAAAAGCTAGTTTCATACAGGCATATTGCACAGCATTGTCACAGCAACCCTGGGCTGAGTAACCTATTTAGCTCCACCCAAATCACCCTGCTTATCTCAAGCTCATTGCATGCACGGACTAAACTTCCAATAATGGATACCAGTGATTTACCAGCAGCTAAACAACCCACAAACGAGAAGCCAAGAGAAGAGAAGACAAAACTAGAGGACCGTTTCACATTCTGAAAGCTGTGTAGGTGTTGTGTAAAAATCAAGGCATCATTTAAATTAATCTCAAAGGATGAGCATGGTGACTGAAACACTCTGAACTGCTAAAATGGCATTTAAACAATGACAGTCACTGTTCAAATGCCATTGTTACGATTTTGTAATAATACCACAAATGCTCAGAGCTGCCGGTGTGGAAAATGAATCAACACCTTCTGATCAGGTTTCGGAATTCATCAGCACTATGGTACAATGCATTATAAATGTCATTAGGAGATATGAGAGTAAACTCAATTTCAATGTCTTACAATAAAATTAGGACCACTCCTTAATTAGTATTATATCTAAGGTGAAGAAAAGCTGCCTTCAACTCATAATGAATATGTGAATAACCAGCCAAGGCTAACTGGGGCGTAATCTGAATAACCTGAATTCCTTGTTTACGTGGAATGACACATACAGTATAATCAACTGCCTAACTCAAAGGTGCCAAAGAGCATCAGAACCTGACCTTCTGGTACATGACAAAAGATTTCCAACAGAGCTGCCTTGTGAGAAATGCTCAAGTATAATCATTAAGTCTACTGAGATACACCTCATTTTACCACATAGTTTTAGCTAAATAAGCACATTGCACTATTGCGCATATTTACTAATACAGAAACTTGTTTGGGCGTCATTAAGCAGCAGATTGATTTTGAACAAAAATCAACAGAAGCGTCCTTGTTACTCAGAGCATAACCTTTTATACTCTGCCGTTGAGCTTTAAAGCAAACTCATTAAACAATAATGCAGTATTGTCAGACTTTGAACTGATAACCAGGAATTAATTGCATGGGCAGATGAGGAAACACAAATAAAATTGGTTGTGCAGTTATACTGATATACAATCATGAGAATGGCAAACAGTAGTAAGACGCAATCTACCATCAACCTGTCATGCCATATTGATACTGTTGATGAAAATCTTTTTCCCCCCTCAATTTTCTCCTTATCTTTTAGCCAATTCTCACCCCAGGTTAGGTCTTCCCTATCATACCACGGCTACCAATCCAGGGCGTCGGAGTCTGACATGTGCTTTCTCTGACACATGTGAAGCCTGCCAACTATATCTTTTCAAACTGCTACTCACTCTGCATCATGGGGCAGTGCAACACACTCGAAGATCCGCCCACTTCGGCATGCACGCGCTTAAAGACACCCATGATTGGCTAGTGTTACTGTGATTGATAGGGGAAAGAGAGTATGCCACACCTTCCTCCCCGAGCGCACGGCCAGTTTTGCTCTCTTAGCTCTTGGCCAGCCATAAATACCTTTTATATGCTAATAAAGAGAAGGAAATGTTTATCACATAAAACCAGGTCTACACTTCTTTTTTCCTCCTGAAGTAAACCCCTTTAGTATTTCATTGGACAGAACCTTGATATCCCTGTCCTCAGAATGTAGCTAGCTGCCTAGTACTGATTGGTTAATCTTGTTTGTCACAAAAGCTGTTAGTAGATTATAAAATGTGATTGATCACACTATGCATTCATTTGACATCTAGCATGGTGAAATATTGAATTGTAATGACTCATTTAATCTTGTATGAACATCATTATAGCTCTATTACTGTGCAAAACAGTGTTATATGACAAATATATAACCAGCTGCCGTGTATTTGCCTCTCTGAATGATACAGATGCTTTTCCAAGCAGCAAGTCCAGCATCAATTTGCAAAAAAGCTTTCCCATGCAAAAGGCCCTCCCTCATTTGATCCAGCCCTGAATTCACGAACACTTTGTGAAATGTCTTTGATGATCACACAGTAACAGCCTTTTCTAAGAGGGTTCCAATGATAGCAGCCATAACAGGAAGTGGGTTTTATCACATCACTGAAGTCCTCAGTGCAGCACAGTCAGGAGGAAGTGGTCTGACATAGAGACATTTCTCTGCTGTGACAGGTTAAAGGCAGCCTGGCACAGAAACAGCTCAGTCTAGGTGTGATATTTACTCTGAGACATGCTGTGTACTTAACCCTGCACACTGAATGCAAATTATAATGTTACAGTATAGAAAACTTTCACCCAGTCACACAGTATATAGAACAAATTCCTAAAACCTCTACAGTATCTAGTTGGTTGAATGAGCTCAAATTAAGATGACAATAGTTTTTAATAACAACCTTAACTAGGAACATTGCGTTCTGACAGACAGTCAGACAAACAATAGTTATTAAGGGTTTGAAAATACTAATGTCATCTCAGTTTGTGCCTTATATTATTACGTTAGGGCTCATTCAGCTGAGACTGATAGGCTAATACTGAAGAAGTGTTACAGAAGGCTCAGCACTGCCCATTAAGTGGTGAACATTTATTAAAAATGTATTATATACAGATAGTATAAATACTTAAAAAAAAATCTTTGTCAATACTAAATGCTACTTGGTAGTGACACCTGCATGCCAGGCAGGCTTTTAAAGCCATGACCTTTATAATGTAAGAATCTTCAAGCACAAAATACCAGCCAACCAATACAAACAAAGAGAGTGTCGAGCACTAGCATTCAAGGACTTCGACATGCCCTATAACAGTCAAGCATGCATTCAAAGAAAAACAAAGGGACTGAATGGTATGATGATTTCTTAGTAAGATACAGCCAACTGTGCTGTCGTCCAAGAAAACCTTATGCATCTACTTACTTCAAGTTCATTTTCTAACAGGATGTGAACAAATTGCTTTAAATCAGATTTGTTGCATGGCTGACTCTTATCAGGTTTTTGTCTTTCAGTAATTTATCAAAACATTATAGCACAAAGTTAACCCCCCCCAGTCAGGGTGGATCCAGAGAACACTAGGTACAAGGCAGGAGAATTCACTAAACCATTATGCATGCGCTGATTCACACCTAGGGACAATTTAGTATGGCATAGTCATGTCTTGACTAAGCTGGGTGGATACTGGAGAACCCATGCAAACATTTGGAGATCATGCAAAACTCCACACAGACAGTGACCCGAGCTCATACCGTGAACCCTGAAGCGGCAATGTCGCTGCACCAGTGTCCTGCCTCAAACCCACAAATACAGTGTAATATAATGGAAGTAATATTGTAATATCAATTGCTTTTTAAAATAGGCCGGATGAAAAAGATAGCTAGGCAGCATGGTGCCGCAACCCTGAAGGTGAATGAATGAATGAATGAATAAATATACGAGGAAAAAAGCTAACAGAGCAAAAGGTTATGCAGTCATCCAAGTTAATTTCCTCAAACGCTAAAGAGAAATATATATAATTCAGAACAGCAGCATACAATCCGCTTCTCAGTAAATGACAAGTAATAAATAAAAGAGTTTAGCAAAGTATGAGAGCATCTCTGAATCAGAATGAGAGAAAAGGGAGAGAGATGAAGAGGGGATAAAACAAACGGTGTAAGAACTAAAAGAAATATGTTCCTTATCAGTGATTTCTGCTGACACTGTGTATATCTACTTTTACTTAAGCACACATGAGAGACATTAGCATCATTATCAGGATTATCAGCATTAGCAATAGCCGCTAGTGCGTGAAGGCGCTAGCATCCTGCACCTGCTCTCTCCGTTTCCATGGCAACCATTCATAACGAAGCCTCTGCCAGCTGATACAGCTCATGTTACACTAAACTCAAAGGAGAAACACACACCAAATAGCTACATTTACCCAATAATTCTTAGAAATGTTTTTTTGTTCTTGTTGTTGTTGTTGTTCCCCAGACAGATATTCTACACAGTTCTGTGCGTTTTTAATCTTGGTCTGGATAATAAAAATGTCTATCTTCCTTTAGTCTGTGAACATGGACCACTAGAGGGTGTGCCACAGAGAAACCAGCCAATCAGCGCGCTAGAGTCCTTATTCCTTCAGCAGGGTTTCTCAACAGCTGTAAGCAACTTGTCTTTTTTTTTTTTTTTTTTTTTTAAATAAAATGATTAGTTAAATGCAGTGTTAGGCACTCTAAATGAATGAATGGGTATTTGGGGCTTTTACTCACGCAGTCTATCGTAAAACCAGTCACTGCCAAGTGACAAGTTTATTAAAAAAAAAATATATATAAACAAATAAATAGAAATGAAAGAAAATATCTACACCTGCAAAGCCCTGCGAAGACATTATAGCGAAATTCAACAGTTGATACATGTTGGAAATGTATAGATACCTAGTAAAGAGTGTTAAAATATGTACAGATCTTAAAGAAACAAAAGTAGCACTGCCATTCAGGTAAACCATGTCATTTTGTTACAAGCTCCTCTTTTTCTGTGTCGCCTATAACCTGACAGCTATAGTTTTAGGGAAACAATAAGGAATAAGGAAGTGGAGCAGCTGACCACAGCCTACCTGACTCCCAGGTGGTAACGCTGTCAGATCTGCTACTACCGTAAACTTTGAAACTGCTGTGTTTACTCAAATGTGACTGGCCATTCCATTATTTGACAGCCATTTTTACCAGTTTATCTCGTTACTCAAAATATTTGGACAGCACACAGGCTGTCCACATTGTTGACAGTTAACAGAGTCCGTTTGCACTTCCTGAATCTGCTGTTGTTTTGCCCGAGACAGACAGGGTAATGGTTATGGTTATGGTTACACACGCCTGCTAGATAGCGATTCTCATAATTACGACAAAAGGATTGTTATTGTTGTTGTTGTGATTGTTTACATGTGGCTATGTGCAGTAAGTACGCTGTACACTCAACACTGCGGCTGCTTTCGAAACTCCAAGGCAACAACAGGTGCCGTGCTGTGGCTCAGCTAGTTGCACTCACCTTGGTATATAACATCCAGAGCTCACTCGAAGCCATTCTCCTGCCGCCCTGCTGCTTCGGCTCCCTCAGGAGGAAATTAAACCATTGAACTTTTTACGAGCCGAGTGGTTACATGCGAAGCGGCGGCGGATCCACACGGTGAAGAGGAATCGCATGCTCCTGTCCTGCCCTGTCCTGTCCTCCTGTCCTCAGCAGGAAGCTACCTGCTCGGCCAGCTCTCCCAAAGTTACGCAGCTTTGATCGCGCATGACTTAGTGTCAGAAAAACCCCGCACACACAGCGCAAGATGTCAGCGAACAAACAGGAGAACAAGAGCTTGTATGAACACGCATTCCCCTGTCTGGAGAATCCTTGCAAACTTCCAGCAAAAACGCAAGGTTGACTTTCCCACCCAACACACACACACATACACACACACACACACACACACAGGCGCGCGCGCGCACGCACACACACACCTCCAAAATCTAACAAACCTTTTTCACCGTGACAGTAGGGAGCGCTATGGGCTTAACGAATCATTTTAGTGCTTCGATTCTATCACATGAATCGGTTTATGTGAATCGAATCCTTATTTCTCATTCATTGTTCACGCCAAGGCGTCCAGGAATAGCTACACTCTTACCCCTTATAGTAACCCACATTAACTGTTTCATACTGTTTTACACTCTTAGCTATTGGGACTGTGTAAAACCTATTATTTTAGATAGGAAAGAACGTAGATTTTTTTTTACAAGCAATTATTAGTCTACACCACTCCCAGTCCCGTTTAAGTGTTAATAACAGGCTGCAAAACCGCATTGACAAGACTGATAGCATAGCGCATATACAACCGAAACGAAAATGAGGTAACCAGGCCTGGGTGTGAAATATTCCTTATATACATATATGGCTGTCAAGTAAAGATGACTTGAAATAATGAAATGAAATCGTTTTGCTTAAAAAGAAAAACACTACAAGGTGCAGTTAACAGTAATAAACGAAAGAAAGTCAATATTGTGTGATGACACTGAATTTTGTCTTAAATAGTAGTCCCAGGAACAGTTTGTGCAGTTTTATAAGGAAATGAGCTGGAATCTTGAAGAATCTGCCACTGTTCTTCTGGAGATTTTGACTCAGAAGAACCCAGGAGCCTTCATTATGTTTTGTTTTTTTTGTCTGAAAAGTTGTCTCTTGTGTATTATGTTTTCTAATTTCTTTACTGACCTGCGAACATTTTTCAAATGCAAATGATTTTTTTGGAAATGTTTTTGTACTCACTCAATAATGCAGAATTATTGTGTTTATATATTTTGTTTATATAATTATTATATATAAATGATCATCTCCAGTAAATAGTTAAATGTGGTCTCTTAATTCTTTTGGCAAATTCATACCAGTTATTTAGTCACCACACTCAGTGTGGACATGCAGGTAAAACAGGCACATGTTCACACCAAGTGCTCTACAGGACTTGGTTTAGAGTCACTGAATTAGTTGGTACTGGTTTGCCAGATCGAGTCACTTAACAGATTTGTTCAAATATAATAATTCATTTGCAAGCACAAAAACCTCTTGTCTTATCATCAGGGACGTGCTTACAATAAGGACAACTCTCAAGATGGTGGTACCTCAAACATCTACTGAAAACCATTCCACTAAGCAGTATGTACAAGTAATTATTAAAATATATTAGAACTTCGTTATTACAAGGCATTGTTATCCCTGTATGTTTTCTACGTATTTATGTATACATAATACGTACATTTCATCGGCGTTGAGATCTAGCATTTTTAAGCTTGCAGAAAATTTTTAATGCAAATTACATTCCACTTTCAGAGCCAAGCTCTAAGACCTGTTAAACCTTTTTGGCCTATGTAAACAAAATACAAATAAAAAGGGACGGCTGAATTTCGATGACGTCACCTGGAAAAGTTCATCTTTAGCAACTACACAGCTCTTTTGATTCAGCATTACCAGAAATTCCTTTGTATATTTTCGTTTACCAGGAGTTAGGAGATACAGGAGTTGCTGTAGACTGTTTGCATTAACAATTATTATTGTCTTTATTTTCACCCATTCCTACCTGATAGACATCCATCCATTATCTATACCGCTTTATCCAAGGAAGAAGAAGTTGGATAAAGAAGAAGATTGAAAAACACATGAAAAAAAGAAGCCAATCCCAGCATCTTCGGGTGAGAGGCGGGGTATACCCTGGGCTGGTTGCCAGTCCACCACAGGGCCAACACAGACAAACAACCACACACTCACACCTATGGGCAATTTAGAGTAGCCAGTTGACCTAATGTCTTTGGACTGTGGGAGGAAACCCATGCATGCACGGGGAGAACATGCAAACTCCATACAGAAAGGCACCCTGGGTGATCCGGGGTTCGAACCCAGGACCATCTTGCTGTGAGGCGACAGTGCTAACCACTGTGACACCGTGACACCCACCTGACAGACATTTGTAAGGCAAACACATCTGATTGCTGTCATTGTCAGAGAGTACAAAACTGCATTTCAGTAATGTCTGCCACTGTTTCTCCATGATAGGAAAATGGACCTTGAGAGCAACTGTACTGCCATGGCAATGGCCTACATTCAGTACCAGATCTGCCCAGTGCTATGCTCTCTCAGACCCTGAGTGATCCTTCTACTTTATTTAGCTTGATATTCTCTTATTATTACAATCTAATAATTTTGGAAGCAAAAAAACCTGAGATGTGTCTTAAGTCAAATGTACAGACTATTGGCCAGTTGTTAGTATGCTGCTGTGCGTACGCCTCAGCTGCAGGCTGACAACACTGTATTATATATGAGCTCAGTGATCCAAGAAGTATAAGGTCTATTATTTCCATGCTGTGGTCATCTTATATTATTCTCATCCACGCTTACATACGCTGCCTTCTGTGGCTTAGATCTATGACATCATGCTCAGTCAGTACACTTCAACAGCATTCAAGGCAGCTGAACAATCGATGATCTCTGCTCTCTGCTAGATGCCTGAGGCAGGACTGATAGCTGATGTCAGACAGAAATCATCATGGAGCAGCAGGCTGTGAGTGCTTTACAAGCGCAAGCTCTGAAAAGGAAAGAAAAGTTAAAAGCCCTGAGAGAACGACAGCTTCAAGTGAGTTCAGTAAAAAAAAAAAAATAATAAAAGCAAACCGCTTTTATCATATTCCACACGAATGTATTTTCAATACTGTACTATAGATTACTCTATGCTAGCTGGCTAGCTAACTAGCAAACAAACGTACAAATCAGTTATCGATTGTGACTACCTTGCTACCGATACTTAGCAGCTAGTTAGCCCCAAAACAGATAAATTCATCGTTTTTTTTCTTTATAAAGTTCATAACGATTTAGTGTCTGTTTTGTCAGGACGGATAGAAACAAACACATGATTGTATGTTTAGCATGTAAGCCTGCTAGCTGGTTGGCCGTGTGCTAACTAAGCAATGTAGTTCAGCGACTTTCAAACTTAATATTGCTATAAAATAAATTCCACGAACAGATTTATTTCATTAAGTATTGTTTTAATGTGTGAAATATTGAGTCTCTTCAGGGGAAAGTAGCTAGAAGTTGCCAGATGGCGCAACTTACTAATTTGCATAATCATTTGCATATCAAAACGTTATATGGAGAAGGAAGATTTCTGAAAACACTTACAATAGACTAGAATAAAATATGGAATAACAGATTCAGAAAATAATATTACGTGTGTGTGTGTGTATATATATATATATATATATATATATATATATATATTCACTGAGCACTTTATAAGAAACACTGTACTAATACTGGGTATTGCCATGTTCCATGTTGACATGAGAATCTCCCGTTCTACCACATCCCAAAGTTCTACTGGATATTGATATTGATATATATATACACTGAGCACTTTATAAGAAACACTGTACTAATACTGGGTATTGCCATGTTCCATGTTGACATGAGAATCTCCCGTT
>JAQQZR010000033.1:8627865-8644948 GCA_030068235.1 Notoglanidium macrostoma
TTGTGAATAAAATATTGGCTCATGTGATTTGAAAGTCTTTTAGTTTTCATTTTATTCAACTTTAAAGAACATCCCAAGTTTTCTGGAATTCGGGTTGTACTTGCTTACCATCTTGGGTACTCTTCCCTCTGGTGACTGAAGGTACTGTAGAAGGGGTACAGCACAGATGTGGCCATCTTTACTGTCTTTCTTTTGCTGGAACAATTAAATAATATATATGAATACGATATTCACTGCACAGATGTGAGGAACCATATAATTGTTTCTTTTGTGTGTAACGCTATATTTGTACCTTAAACTCATCTAAGTGGCCTCCGATGAGTTCATCTCTCCTATCTACCTCTCTCATTAGACGAGTAAAGGGAGGATTTGGCAACTTCTGGAAGGATATGATTGTGAATAAGATTAGAATAGTAGCTGAGCACACAGGAAAAAAATAACAATATTGTGATCTTTTGGGCTTCAGTAAGGAACTGTGTTACTCTGAGCAGAGGGAAAGAGTCTAGAGCTGAGATCCACGGTGAACCCCACAAAGACACAATCTTATTCAGACAGCCATGCATCTCCTGAAGATGTGCTGAGCTCTTCTCATACTGAGGAGAAGAAAGAAACTGATTGAAAAGGGCTGATATTTAGGCTGTAATTAGTTTTGATATAAAAGTGTATTTCATAGTAGAAAAGGCAGTGCACTGTCACTAACTGATTTTCCAAAGGTTAGCATGGTAATGATGTTACTGGTTGCTACAGTGAAGTCTTCAGACAGGTCCATGGGCTTCTTGTTATAGTCCAGTAACACCTGTTGAAGGGTGAAAAACTGGATTCAGTGTTTGGGGAAGAATAATGTAATTGCACACATGACTTCCAACAACTACAATCATTTAGTGAGCTTTTATAATCCAACATTTAGCCAGCTATATATAATATTATACATTATTATTATCATTATTATTATTATTATTATTATTATTATTATTATTGTTGTTGTTGTTGTTGTTGTTGTTGCTCATTCATTCATTCATTCATTCTTACAAACCCCAAACAAAAGAAAAAACAGATATTGTACTCTACCATCTGAGTGTAATTTTAATCCACACAAACCTGACTGCATTCTGTACCTGTTTGAGGTGCAGCGCTTGCTCTTCTATCAGACAGTGGAGAGACTCAGCAGTGCAGCGCTGCAAAGCACTATGGGCCAGGCGCCTATGGGACTTCCACTCCTCGCTGTAATCACCCAGAGAGATGGAGTAGCCCCCACCTGAAACTTTATCAGCTAAATAAAGAGCAGATCAAGAGATAGACAGTATAGGAAGATTATGAGTGTTTACATTTTAGCAGAAATTATAGAAAGCTTACAGTATTCATTTGTACATAGTGTATATAAGACTTCACCTGTGTATGAATCTGGTCTCCCTGCAAAGTCAGACCACTTTTTGACCAGAGCCTCACGAATAATCTCACTACTGTTCAGGATCACCATAGCTGCACAAAGATCCAGGGAAAAAAAATATAACACATTTTAAATGTCAGTTTTGGATTCTTACAGGTAGTTACAGCTTTAAAGCTGAAATAGTGAAAGTTAAGAAATGTCAGTTATTCACTGGTGCTCCCGCAGAGGAGGCGGTAGATTTTCCCATATTGACGAGCCAGTCCAGTCAGGTATATTGGCAAATGATCTTGGCTAAGCTCGAACATGTTTCCCACAAATGGAAGAGGCGGAGGTCCAGGGAGTGAGGAAGCAAGGGAATGTAGAGAGTGACTATGCAGAGGTTTGGACACAGTGGCTAGGGAAAAGAAAGATGAAATACTGTTACAATGCTAGTGATATGATCAAAAATGTAATGTGGTCTGACCTCTTGATATTAAGTGCTTTTAATTGTGTGCATTGTGCACATTCCATATGATATTCGTAACCTGATCTATTGATTAAGGTGTAAAAAATGTTTTTATCTGTTTGATAAAGGAATAAACTCTACAGGATCATAGATTTGGGTAGTGATGGGTACCTACAAAAGCAATTCATTCAATTGTGCATGGTAGGGCCTGATGCTAAACTTTAAAAAGATTTATGAAGAATATATTAAATGCAATTCTAAGGTTTATTACATCCATTGCTGCATTTAGATGTACTGAAAAACCTACTAAGCCCAAAGACTTGATTGTTCAAAAGAGTGCAATTTTTCTATTACAAATTTTTTTTTGCAAGCATTTGGACTAGGTTTAAAAAAACAAAAAAAAACAAAAAAAAAACAAACCAAAATTAAAGGCTGATTGTGAAATTTGACCAGTTTAGAATGACTGGCCTTAATTGAACCCACTGAGAGCTGCACATGACTTAGGTCATTTAGTCTTATTCTATTTATTCTGTATCTTGTATAATAATTGAATATATTGCATGCACTGTAACAATGAATATATAAAATAGATATTAAATGCCACAAGGATATCTATTTTGGTATTTACTAAATTGGGTATTTGAACATTTTTGTGGATTTGAACAATGTATTTCTTTTGAATGTCTTCGGTTGCCATCATGTACAACATGCATTTAGATCATTATTTTTTTTTCAACAGAAAACCTCCTTTTTTTACTCTGTAGATGCTGCCTTATTTTGGTGAATGAGAGTAAGTATTTAAATTTCTTATCTCATGGTGCATGTACACTATATGACCACTATACGGTATGTGGACACCTGACCATCACACTCATATATGATTCTTCCCCAAACTATTGCAACAAAGTTGGAAGTACAGAATTTGTTTTTTTACGTTTTACTTGTTTTAAGTGTCTTGCTGCATGTTGTAGCTTCACCCTATTTTACCCTTCTCCCAGTCATGTAACACCAAACACATATGACCTGCAAAATCTACTTGCATTTAACCAAGAAATGTGCTTACCTTTAGACTGAACGCTTCTTTTGCCATCTTCATTACTTTGTAGATTTCGCTGCCTTACAAGATGGCAGACTAACAGCAAGAAGATAAACAGTAATGCAGCTGCTCCTACACTTACTGTTACTGAATACATGGCTTCTTTGCGTCTTTGTGTCAACGGTCTAAAAAACCCTGCTCCTTTAATAATTTTTCTCCTCCATCTTGTACACCAATCAGGGCTTTCTGTCCATCCTTTCTTAAATCAAGGATAAGTAAATATTAGTTTGACCTTCAGCTCAATGTCATGCAAAAGTAAAGTCAATGAATTACTCTCTGTATAGTTGATGTATGTTATGTGGGTACTGATATTTACAGTGTTCATTTGAAATCTAGTAAGCTACATGTTAAATGAAGCCTATCACAGTGTACTCAAATTTAGTGCTTGCAGAGTATGAATGAATAGTAGAGTTCTGAAGAGGGTACACTGGGCTTTTGTGCATATCCATGTATAATATTAACAGCCAAACTTCAGCCTGATGTATTTCCCCAGGAGGTCCTGGTAAAGAAAAGGAAGCCATTCATATTAAATAAAACAGTAATTCAGCATACATATAATTAATACAGTGCAGCATAGTTTTCAGTCTGAATGAGTGAATCAAAGGTGTGCAGTGTCAATGTGGATTCCTGTTTATAGCCAAACCAAAAGCCCGAGCTTTAAACCACTGCTGTTAAACAAGACTGGCCAGAGTGGCATTTTAGTAAACTGCTAAAAATGGCTTCTTTGTTCAGCTGAGCGAACACATAGTGCCTCTGTAAGGATTTCAACCCCCTAAGTTCATACTTTATTTTTCAAATATATTTATGAACAGTGTTTAGCATTTCACATGGTGCTTTATGCAATTACTGTAAATTTTACATTTATTTACAACCACCAGAGTTGTAAGTAACTGTAGTGAGTTAGTAAATAGTAGTTTGCATAGGGTTTACATGTATGTAATTTTATCTTTTACAGTATATCACTGTATGTTTTCACTCTTATAGTAAAGATGACTTTACAACAATGGACGGCCAGTATTGTGCATTTACTGTAAATACTTCTAAAAATAAAATTACAGCATAAGCTAAAATATGTTGTATTAAATGTCCTTTTGCATTTATCCAAAGCAACATACCACTGAGACAGTATATAACCCAGGGGTTGAAGGTTAAGAATCTTGCTCAAGGATGAGAGCAGTGTGGTTGGGCTAGGATTTGAACTCCTGACCTTCTTACGTGTAGCTCAAAACCCAAACCACTGAGCAATCACTTCCCTCCACTGGTTCAACCGCTTCTACTATTGAATTAACTCCCACTATACGCCAAATTTCAGCACTTTACTAAACCAAAGGTTGTTTTTACTAGCATATAAACTTACATCAAAGATAGTTTGTGTTTTCATAAAATATTCACTAAAATAAAGGACACAAAAATGATCCACTAATTTGCAGATATTGACAAAAAGAGAATTATTCTCAGTCCTGCCTAAAACATTAGATATCCCACTATGCATTGCATTTTCTCGCTGATTACCTCGAACCAGTCAATTTCTCTAACTGCCCAATTATTTACAGCAAACTCATTTAAAACAAAACAAAACCAAAAAAACGTAAAAATGTTTTTCCTGTAAAAGAAATTCTGTGAACTTTTTTTTCACAGTGTAGGTGTTGGTATAAGACAAATCCTTTCACTATCCTAGTTTAGCGATATTTGCAATTTATTTGGTTTATTTCTACAAACCCACTTAAAAAAAATGGAACAGAAGAGAACAAGTCTGTAACCTTTACATCCAAGAAAATGGAACAGTGCATTCATTTCAGTAGCGGTGTGAGTCAGGAACAGTGTAAAGAACCCTCTGAATGTTTTAATAGCACATAGTCCTTACTATAGAACCAAATGAAAGTAGATAATGTGGCACACAGTATGTATCCTGCAGACATACCTGGTTGAAACAAAATGTTTAAAAAAACATACAGTGTTCAATGGCCGATTGTTTATATAATAGTAGATATTTGGGAACTTTGTCACAGTATGGGGCATAATAACTGCAAAAAAGTAGATATACATTGTATGTTCAGTATGGGTGTAGAATGTGAAGTGCTGAAGGTTGTACAGTGTATCTGCACGCAGCGCCTGCTTGTCACTAGATGTTCTAGCCTTGGGTGTTCAGGGTGACGTGGCTCAGCGAGGCAGGCCGCAGTTTCATCTCAGTAAACGGGAGGGAGATATCCTTGCCCTTCCAGTCGATCCACACCACTCCCTGATAAATAAACATAATACACAAACCTGTTCTAGATACCATTAACCAGAATTTAGCACAAATATGGAATTAATATGAAGTTGAGTCGAGTAGTGTGGAATTAATCGGTAACCTGATATGAAATTATTCTGCACTAACGCATCACATAGTACGAGAAAGAAAATGAATGGATGGAGTTTGTCTTGAAAGCAAAAACAGCTAAAGGAAGCTTTTTGTGTTAAATGAAGATTCTTTCTCAAACAAAACCGTAGTTTGATGGCCTGCCTGTAGACAGATAACATGCACTCATGGTCTGCATTGAACCAAACTCCTTTTCCCTTAGATTGCTAATCTGTATGTTTTGAGATTTTCTTAATCATATTTTTAAACTTATTATATAATAAAGCAGACTGTTATTCCGAAGTTTAGAATCACCAGGTATATGATAATAAGATATTTTATTTGGCACTATTTTAATTGCTAACAACTAAGATAAAATGCAGATCCAGTTTGTTGTTTTTGTTTACATACGGGCTACTGCAGTTTGAACGTCTGACCGCTACTCTGCTAGCTCTCTTCATGCGTGTTCACCTAGCAGAATACTAAGCCTTTACAAGAAAACTTTTGCAATAAAAACAGAGAGCATTGTCACAGAAGAAGATTATGAGGACTCGATTATCAGCCTAGACGTAGAAGAGATCAGTGATTATGAACGAAACACCTATGGCTCTCTCCAATCCTACCAACTTGGGAAAAACATCAGCAAATCAGTGAAGACGTTACCTGGTCATTTGAGAAGGTTGCATAGACTCCATTGAGATTAGCTTTGTAGCAGTTCTTGTACCACCAGCCTCCCATGTAATTCTTTGCACAATGGACACTATTAATGCTGGGTCCTTTGTCCTTAGTTGAGAAAGGACAACCATTGTGGTATCTCATTGAATCCCCTGCAAACGGACACAAACAGTAAATTACAGCACGTCCCATCTATTTCAGGTGTATATCCTATTCACTCAACACTCTTCTTACCCGCTGTGCCAGAGTATCCAGAGAGATCAATGGTGTAGTGATTCACCTCTGACCCCACAGAGAAGTTGGAGTAGTGGGCGTAGGCCGTGTCATTCCCTAAACGCAAATCGATGCGCAGGCTCATTGGTTCCATGCTAGTCAGCTTATGAAGAATGTCATTTCCTGAAATAAGACCAAGATGGTTAGAACAGCTGAGCGAGGAAGATGATACAACATAAGCCCAGCAGCTTACCAAGCCAAAATTCTGCACTCATCTCTCCAAAGCCTTTGCTATAATCTTTCCATTCTTGGAAGAAATCAGTGGATCCATCAACTCTCCTCTGGAATACCTAACAAATAAAAAGACACACTTTATAAAATATACTTTTGTATTTGAAAAATACAATGTGGTAAAGAAGGCAATGCTACTCTTAACCAAACTATTAAGCAAAACTGCATAGTCAAACCTACTGTCCAGCCTCCTCCATCAGTCTCCATATCACAGTAGACCCACACTGCCTCTCCATCTTTACCCTCAGGGTAAATCTCAGTCTCTCCTGACTTCATCATGCCATTCAGCTGCACCTGGGAGCATTCAGCTGGGTGTGGGTAAGGCAATTGCGCTGTAGAAGAAGGAGGAGACCATAGCAGACTTAGAGGAACCTTACATGAAGTCAGGGTTAACAGGAAAGGGTGATCAGCTCACCTGTTGTAAATGCAGTGGAAACGACATTGATGTACTGCCCCTCGCTTTCTCCATCTACTTTTACAGTGTAGTGAGAAGATGCCACCAGATCAGTTAATTTGTACTGGGACACAGTTGGGTTTAGGATCACCTCCTGTTCATGTAAGAAGGCAAGCTGTAAGCAATTTGATTCCATTACCGCATTCAAAAGCCTAAGAAATCTGGACAAGTGGTAAATGGACCATTTGGTAAATGAACATGTGATTGGGATACAGAAGTGTGAAGCTACATTTATTAAAAAAGACAATATAGTGCAAAAATAGAAGAGCTATGGTTTAAGGGTAATACACTATATGGCCAATAGTTATTAGACAACTGACCATCACACTCATATGTGGGTCTTCCTCAAACTTTTACCACAAACTTAGAAGCACACAATGGTGCAGGATGTCTGTGTATGATGTAGTATTACAATATCCCTTCAGTGGAACCTGTTCCAGCATAACAATGCCCCTGTGCACAAAGCATGGTTCAGAAGGAAACGGTTGGCCAAGATTGATGTGGAAGAACTCGATTGTTCTGCACAGAGCCCTGACCTCAACTCCCAGTAAGTACCTTTGGATTGAGTTGGAATGCCGACTGCACCTCAGACCTTTTTACCCAACATCAGTGCCTGACCTCACTAATGCTCTTGTGGTTAAATGTGCTTATCCCTACAGCCATGCTCCAAAATCAAGTGGAAAGCCTTCCAAGGAGAGTGGAGGTTGTTATAACAGCAAAGGGGGACTTAAACTAGAATGGGAATTTTCTAAAAGCTGATGATCAGGTATTCACATACTTTTGACCATATATATTGATATTTCCAGTATACTTACCTTAACCTCTTCTCCAAACTGGTATGTAAGCCTATAGCTTCTGAAAGATAAATGAGTGGTCTTCCATGTAATCAAAGCTGAATTCCAGGTAACTTCATTGGGTGTCACTACCTGAAGCTTTATTCCTGAAAATCATCAAAACACATAAAACTCACAAATCCACCAACTAAAATTTGCAAAAGTAAAGAATTGGACAATTGGATAATTGGAATGAAGCTGGATTTTTTCTTAAAGATCCACATTATTAGAAAGAGTGCTTTGTTTCTAGTTCAATAACCATCAGCCTTACTTCTTACTAACTATTGAAATTTGGCTTTACATATTCAACATATACCAAGTTAACAACGAAAAGCATCTGATGTTTACTAAATGATGTTTACCCTGAGGATGATGTAATTCTTTAGACGTTCTGACTTACCACTTTTTGTTGTGAAGGTTGTGGAAACAGAGCTACTCTGGAGACTGTTGATTTGGCTCATGATCTTTACTACATAGAGGGTAGATCGGTGTAGACCTCTGAGCTGGTGCTCCACCGAAGTGCCAGATAACATCACGGTCACGGTCACATTGGGAGCTATAAAATTAGCAATCTACTTAGTTAGACATGGAATAAAACAAGATATGAGAGATCATCATCTGACAGCTTAAAACACCAAAGATGAACTCGACTTACGTCTTGTAGATTCATAACTGAGGATATAATGATCGACTTTAGCTTGAGCAGGCTTCCATACCAACAGTGCTTTATTGTCTGTGATGTTCATGGCCTGGAGGTCAGTAGGGGAGTCAGGTACTAGAAAGTACAAATGAATGATTACAAATGACCTACTAATACTACAGTTATACTGATGTACTGTAAATGTGTAAGCTCCTGACATATTGTATACCTGTAACAACTGAGGCTGTGGTCGCTTCACTCTCTATTGCTCCCATAACCGACCTGACACTAATTTCATACCGGGAACCAACAGAGAGCTTGGAAATGAGAACATGGGACAACTGTGAGTCAACAGACATGGATCCTGTCACCCCTGAAAAGTAAAGTATAGTCCATGTCACAAATCAAACATTTATAAACATAGTACATAATTAGTGTTATAACTCTCTACAGTACCGTTTGCAGAATTGGTGTATGTAACTTTGAATCCTGTTAATGTGCTTTTAGGTTTGGTCCAGGACACAGTGAGAGATGTTTCTGTAATGTTGCTGAACACCAGTTCTGTCGGTAGTTCAGGTCCTGGGAAAGGACACAGAAACACAGGGTGAAGATCATTACAGGTCAATGGAGAAATATCATTTCGAGAGCAGTGCATCAAAGACCTGTGCTTACATCATGTTCATCCTGGCATGGCATTTACTTGGTACTGAGTAAGACAAATTCATTCATTCATTGTTAATTGTTCTAACAATTCAGATTCAGGTTCAATCTCTATCAGACTCTGCAACCGTCTCTCTCTCTCTTCCTCCGTGTGACAAGCGTGCTTGGCGAATGAGCGAACAGACACAAGGTCGTGTTATACTCAGTCTGATTTTACTGCAGAAAGTCTAGAAGTATTTATACATAGGAGTACATATGTCATAGTACATTCTCAAGGGAACAGATAAGAGGAAGAACACTTTTGTGTGAACTAAAGGAGACTATTAGTCTCCTGCATGACAGAATAAGATAAAATCAGGTACAGTATATAATGTTCTTTATGATAGCTTAATCTAAACAATCTTTTGGTCATGTCAAAGGGACCTAAATTATCTGAGGAACACAGGAGAAGATAAGAGTCAAGGGACCTCGAAATCTGAACAGAGGAACAGAGCCAAAACGACAGTCCATACCATCAATGTTAAAGAGGTCAAAGGACAAGAAAGGGACAAGATATTTAATCTAACATTCATTCATTCATTGAATGTATGAACTGAACTGTCTTTTCCTGATCAGGATCAATGTTGATCTGGAGTCTATCCCAGGAACTATAAGCTAAATATAAACCAAAGTGCAAATCTTAAATTTAAGAAAGAATTTGTGTAGGAATCTGCATACTTTCTAAACATATCAATTTAAATCTACCATTACCCTATATTTAAATTTAGAGTTATTTATAATATCTACATTCCATATTTTCATATAAATTAATATTTTTGCATTTCATACAGTAAAAAAGATTATATTTTAATATATTTTAACATTTAATGTCTTTAAATGTAAATATTAAATATGACTATATAATGGAAACCTATCCCTTAAATACTAATTAATGTTTAAAGTAGATGCTTAAAGCTATTTGTTCATAAGCTAATTGCCAACACTCTCAGAGTTCTGCATCATCTAGACGAGGTCAGTACGAGTTTAAAGATGTAAATAAAAGGATTAAACATGATGTCTGAATTAAAGATGAAACTTTTGCCTGTTTTTATTGACTCGGCTCATTTCAGTCTGTTCAGTTAAATCATTCTTTCAGGTTCGTGACCCAATTCATTCACAATTATATTGCTTCGATAAATTTCAATTTCTCTCTAAATGACTGAAAAAAAGCAATAAAATAAAACAAACACCTTATATTCTAATTTTCAGATGATTTTCAAAATTAGAAATTTGGACTCAGAGATGATAATCTCTGATAATAAAGATGATAATAATAATAATAATAATAACAACAATTCCATTGCTTGTATAAAAACATTATAGATTAACAATTTTTTAAAATGCAATAATTTAAGAGATATTTACATTCTGGAAATCTTCATTGCCTTGATCTATAGTGCAGAAATGAAAGTATGATTATTTACCTGTGGAGACAAACAGACGGTGAACTTTGGATCGAACGTGAGACCCGGAGCTGAACAAGGACACAGAGTACTTTCTCTGTGGTCGAAGATTTTTGAAATGATAGGAGCGAGCACTTCCAGCAAGAATTTGTGAGAACTTATCAGCTTTTCCAGTGTGGACTTTAGATGAGGTTCTGTTTGAACTATATAATTCATCTGCTTTTATATCACCATCTTGGCTTTTCTCAGCTTCCTCTGCATCATCCTCACTGCTTCTTCCTGACCACACTTCTCTCCTTGTTACTGTGAAATTCCTGAATAATCCTTGAGGAGCTTCCCATGTGATGACAAACCCAGTAGCAGTTATGTTGTGAATCTCAACTGGTCCAATGTCTATTAATTTTGTTGTCCTGTCAGCATGAGTTTTAGAAATTGTGCTATTTTTTAAATCGTTGTTTACTTTGGTCTTTTGAGATGCATCTTCTTTGAGTCTGTGGTGCAAACTCTTGTCTTTTTCACTGGTAGTTGCATTTACATCTTTTTCTTCTGTTACAGAAGTTACTTTTGTGACAACTGCTGTCTCATCACCTTGTAGAAACTTTTTGCCTTTCTCACGGGACTTTTTCACATTTATATTGTCAATCTTTCCCTTTTGAGATGACTCTTCTTTAATAAATGTGCTGTTACTCTTGTAAAGCTTCTTGTCCTTCCCAGTTAAAGTAGTCACATTTAGTTTTTCTACCCTTTTCTTTTCAGCTGTGATGTCGGTACGAACTTTTGTCTTATTGCTCTGTAGGAACTTTTTGTCCTTCTCAATGGACGTTGTTACTCTGAGATGGCTGTCTAGCTTTGTCTTTCCAAATGATTCAACTGTAACTTTGCCCTGGTGTAGCTTATTGTCCATTCCAGTAGAAGTAGTTATATTGAATTGTTTCTCTGTTGTTTTCTTTCCCAGAGTAACCTTAAGAACTTTTGTCTCATTTCCTGGTACTAACTTCTTCCTTTTCTCATAGGAAATTGTAGCATTTCTCATTGCAGATGTTTTTTCTTTAAGAGGTGTGACTTTGCTCTGGTTCTTTCTGTCTTTTTCAGTAGTATTAGTTACATTTAGATGCTTCTCCATATTTGTCTGTCCTAATGATGCTTCGTTAACAGGTGAGACATTGCCCTGGTTTAGTTTCTTGTCCTTTTCAGTGGAAACAGTTGCATTTACTTTTTTGTTCCCAGACGTTAATTTTTTGTTAGCCGTTGTCTCATCATCCACTAGAAAATTCTTGTCTTTGTTGCTGGCAGATGTAACATTCAGAAACCTGTCTACTTTTCTATTTCCTGATGATCCGTCCTTAGGTAGGCTGTTGCTCTGATGCAACTTCCTGTCTTTCTCAGTGGAAGTAGTCAACAGTGGAAGTTTTTCCACCAGTTTCTTTTCAGTTGATCCTTCTTTTGGAAGTGCCACACTGTCCTGGCTTGCTTTTGTGTCTTTTTCAGTGGAAGTAGTAACCTCTGTGTGTTTCCCCACCCTTTTGTTTTCAGATGATCCTCCTTCTAAATGGGTAACACTCTCCTTGATTGGCTTTTTGTCTTTCTCAGTGAACGTGGTTACATTTAGATGCTTTTCCAACACATTCTTTACATGGCCTTTGTGTGGCTTCTTATCTTTTACTTTTAATTCCTCTGTTGCATTTGCATGCTTCTTCGTTACACTGTCCTGGGATGGCTTTTTCTCATTTTCAACATTAGACAAAGACAGCTTCATTTTTTCTGTTGCATTTGCTGACTCTTTAGTGCCTTTTGGTGGTTTGATTAAAACTTTTAACGTTCCATTAGATTTCTTCTCAGTGCTTTGAGTCACATTATGGTTCAGAGGCAAATCTTTGTTCAGTGTAATTTTTTCAACAGTTGCTGGACCTCTTGCTTGATCTTGATGCCTTTCCTCTTTGTCCTTTCTATTTACTAGTGTATTGTTTGCCTTTGATTGTTCTTGGGATGATGTCTCTTGCTTGATAGTGCTACTATCAGAGGACACCTTATTATCCTTGTTAGAACCTGTAAAAATGAAAATTATATTTTCTATTAATACTATGTTACTTTCTAAACACTACACGTCTGTCATGTGACTCACCTTTACTGCAGTCAATGCCAGTGAAACCAGCCAGACACACACATTTTCCATTGACACACTTTCCATTCTTGTTGCAGTTATTTGGGCACTGTACTCCAGAGCAGAGTGTGCCTGTACACAGGGGCGAAAATTCAGATTTGAGTGCAGTAGATTTAATCATTTGAATGGTGCTATCCACTATACAAATGGACATTTCATAAGACTCACAGGGGATTTTACCCATGTAAAAGAAATGTTTTGCACATCCATCCATCATCTATACCGCTTTATGCTGTGAGGCGACAGTGCTAACCACTGCACCACTGTGCCGCCCTATGTCTTGCACAACAGCACCTAATTACTAATCAGCTTGAGTGTTGCGCAATTTCCCCCAGTAATTCCTAGTAATTCTGCGGCCAGAAAACATTTCTCAGTGACATTGGTGAAGCGGTGTGCATTGGGATTTCCAAACCATTTTCATCCAAAACTAGGGTTCCCATACTACTACTACTACTACTACTACTACTACTACTACTAATAATAATAATAATAAAACCACACACACTTCTTTAGGCTGTGAACTTTAATAGGCAATAATGTTATAATTGTGCAGAAGAAAGTGTTATTCTGTCTACATCTATTAATAAGTCAATCTATTAAAAAAATCTATTAATAAGCAACAGAGAAGACAGGAAATAGGTTCACCGTAAGTGTTGTCAGCTTGCTGATCATTTGAACCACAAAATTATCAATGTAAAATCTGAAAATTATCAATGTGCACTGCCTTTCAAAGTAAAAGCCAATAGTAATCATGTGGGTGGGACAAATTAGCATATCTCCTAAACATTTAGAGTGCAACATTTAGATTTAACATTTAACGTTTAGACGGCACATTTAGATTTAAGATTTAGCATTTATATTTAGCATTGAACATTTAGATTTAACATGTAACATTTAGATTTAAGATTTAATATTTAGGTTTAATGTTAACAATTTAGATTTAATGTATAACATTTATATTCAGATTTAACATTTAAATTTAACATTTAACATTTAACAACTAACATGAGGAAGTTTAACACTGTTTTTTTGAACGAAAATGTATTGTGTCTAAATGTATGAATATTGTGCTAAATGTTAGAAAAATGACACTTACAAAAATGTCAAACTGTTTTTACAAACGGCCCTCCGTACTTTTGTGTGTATTTTTGTGGCATTTGAGCTGTGTTACTTCATCACGCATTTCCCTCCATTGTATCTAATCGCGCCCTCTGCTGTCTAAATAACACAACTACAACTAGGAAAAATAAGAGATGAATCGCGGTTCATTTTTATTTCCATTGATTCGAATTTTCATGAGTTTATATCACGATTTATCGATGCCCGATATATCGTTACATGCCTATCACACAGTAATCTCAACTCACTGCTTTTTAAGAATTTGCTGCTTTTCACCTGCACTGATTTCTAACACCTTATCTTTGTGCTTGCACCACGATCACCAAGTGAGTGGTCTTATTTTGCACAGGAATGTTTGCTACACTTATTTTGTTAAACATGCACCCAAGTGACACATATGAATTTAAAACATCTTACACTTTTTCTTCAAAGCTGACATTTCCTTTTCCAGGATCTCTACTCTGTCCTTCAGCGAAGCCATCTCAGCCTCACAGCCTCCAGTGCAGGAGCCAGACACCAGGCTGATGTGGTGCGTCATCACCAGAGGAGAACCTGGCTTCAGTCTCAGCTCTGTTTCCTGCGCTTTGCTGCTATTGACCGTGTCTTTCTGAGACTCCTGCTGAATGCAGCCTTCAGTGATGACAACTTTGATGGGCGAGCTTGAGGGAGATTTGTCTTTGGAGGTTTTCTTAGCGCTAAGAGTCTCAGGAGGCATTGTTGTAGAGAACAGGGTCTGACTGACATTACTGGTTTTTGAGGCAGGAGAAAGGGTTGGGGTTTTTGGTTTGATATTCAGCAGTGTGGTGATAGTATGAGGTGCTGTTTTAGTGGAGTTTTTCCTCTCGCCTACTGAGGCTTGAAGAGTAGGAAAAGGGGTTAGTAAGAAGAGGAAAGCCAGGAAGATGAGCATAATGACTGGACGTCAGGGGAGCAGCCACTGCTTTGGGTAGAGGTTGAAAATCTACTATGATAATACAGTTTTAGAAGAATTAAATTCTGGTACTGGTTTAGATATTGCTGCCCAAATCTTATGTACAACCTGCAAAAAGAAAGATGGCCTCTTAGAACATACAAGCAAGAGTGGATTATCAAAATATACAGCATATCTATAACCGTACAACATACTGAATACTTCATGAGCTGATCTGTGATCATCCAAAAATTAGATTTAAAAGTAAAAATGTAGGAAAGAAGTATGATGTTGCAGTTTTACTCTTAAATGTAATGCACAGCCAAAATCAATAAGGTACAAAAAAAAATAGATATGTACATAAGAGAGGAATGAGCTCAATATTAAATATTGAGAAAGAAAAAAACCCCAAATCTGCCAGTAGGGCCGTACTTAACAGAGGTACACTGTGTCCTCAGTCTCTGAAGGATGGCAATGTCTTTGCCTTGACGCTTATATAATCTTTGGAATACTGAATGTTCCCAAGTACAATTTCTAATAAACTGTTTTAATAGTTACTAGTAACTCTTACTGGTAATCTGCTAGTAAAGGTCAAATTTCCAGGTTATCCTTTAATAATACACCAGTGTTTTATACACTTCCATCAAGTTCTGATTAGTTTGCTTAGAGCTTAGCAAATAGATTAAAACCCAGCGAACAAATTGAATGTCTGAAATGCACGATCCTATTACACATTTTCATTCATCCATTCATAAACATTTAATGTATCCATTTTCTATGTTGTAAAACCTTTCCATCCATTAAAGCAGCAACACAATGAACATGCATGAAAGCTTTGAAATGGAATACGCATTGGATCGGAAACTCACTTGGGCTGTGTCTTCAGCTGTTTTGAGCTGCTATTGTGTGACGTCCTCCATCTGCTTTGAGAACCTCCAGTTGACTGACTGAGAATGCTAGAAGGAGGAAAGATTGCACGAGGTACACTGCTACCTGAGGAGGGCGGCAACCAAACCTACGTACTTAAGTGTAACATCCAGATTCCCCGCCTCTCAGCTGATTTACAGTAAGTATGTGACTTGTTCTGTTTTATTTATCTATGAGAAAGCTGCATGCTTAAACACGCTTCTATGTATATATAAGTATTATGGGAAAGAAATTATAATAATCTGGCATTCCTTTTATTTGTAAGTGGTTTTTAGGAATTTTCTAAGGTCATATTGGATACATGGCTGTTCATTCTTAAGTGTGATACAGATATTAGGCACACCAAATGAATATACCCATACACACAGACCCCCATGAGCTCATGCTCAGTGGCATTATATTCCCATTTGTTTGACTGCAGATATAAATCTCATCTCAGTCATGTTTTATAGGATATGTAGAGTACTTTTCCTCCTGTATGCCAGCGTGTTACAGTCTAAAGATTTTTTTCCCTTTCCGCAGGAACAAAGAGGGCTTGTCACTACCCGTGGCTGTATCATGATGGGTGGTCTGTTCTCAATAGTATTCCTACCTGGACTTCCTTCACATGATGCTATATTAGACTCACATTAGTTCCTCAGTGGGTCTGAGCTGACCTTTGCCTTTTTAAGTAGGACTAATGCCAGACCTTGGTGCAGTCATGGATGTTCACAGACAGGGTCAAACAGTAACATGCAAGCTCATCTACAACTGAGATTTTATGGATTAATGAAGTAAAAATCTACATTTATTTAGATATAAAATAGAACTTGTTACTTTGCTGATGGACTGATTATATATAAACATACTCAGCTACTCTACTGTATAGTGAGGAGAAAAATTTAAATGTGCCATGTGACAATTTTCAGGTTTTACATACATATGTATCTAAGTATGTAAGTATGTATGTATGTATGTGTGTACAGTACTAAGCAAAAGTCTTGAGCCACCCCTCTACATGTGCAAACATACATGTAAATACAGTATATAACACAAAGAGAGTTTGTATAAATCTAACAAGCTTTTTGTAAGCTTCTAACAAGTCAATATTCGGTATGACCTTCGTTATTCTTCAACACCACCTAAACTCTCTTAGGCAAGCTTTCTTGTAATTTCTTTAAGTAGTCTTCAGGAATAGTTCTTCAGGCTTCTTGAAAGTCATTTCAAAGCTCTTCGTTGGACATTGGCTGCCTTTTGTTCCATTCTCTGTCAAGATGAACTGCGTCAAAAACTTTGAGATCTGGACTTTGGGAAAGCCCAGACACAAGTGTTCCATTGTGTGTTTTTCTATTCAGGTATGCAGGAAGCCTGGAGAACTGTTCCTCACGACTACTGGCTCTTTGGAAGAAAAATATGAAGAAATGAGAGAGACTTAAGATTTATGTATGTGTATATATAAGTTGTTTTGTTAAGATGTATGTACCTGTGTGTGTGTTTGTGTGTGTGATTGAAG
>JAQQZR010000033.1:8645065-8655718 GCA_030068235.1 Notoglanidium macrostoma
TGTGTGTGTGTGTGTGTATATAATATATATTTAATATATATGTAATATGTATATATGTATGTATTTAAAAGGAAAAAAAAACAAATCCGAGATGCAGTAATTAGGTAGGACATTTTTAGAGCACACCACTGGATATATGAAATGTCATAAAAAGAGTTCTTTTTTCTTTACAACTGAAAATATATGGATTTCAAAACATTCATATTTGCATTTATTGACACTAAAGTAATGAGAAGTTTAATGGTGATAGAAAGACAAGGCAGCCATTCACCTGATCCTGACTGAAGTGACGGCCAAAGCCCCCTGGTTGCTTACATTGGACTGGCCTTCAGAGATTAAAATAATATTCGTGCATAAAGCTTTGGTCTGTTCCCATTCCCCCTCAGCCCTCAGCCTTCTCGTCAATCTCCTGACCTCCACCCATTACCTTCCTTACCTTTTCCTTCCTGATTGTTCACGCTTCCTGTCCTCCTCTCTCACTGCTCTCTATACATTCTGCTCCACTTAAAAGAATTCTCTCAGTCTTTCTCAGCAGGTTAAACTAATCCACTCTCCGTTTTATTTAAAGCATTAAATATTCTCATTCCAATTTAAGATCATCTTAAGAATAAGTGTTTGCGGTGTTTGAATGTGGCACTGTCCTGCCCTTTTCATACGTACAGACAGTTTTGAGTTCACCTGAATGAGTTTACAAAGGCTCCTCTCACACACAGCTGCCTCATGATGAGGGTGGGCAACTTCAACAAAATAAATAGAAGTATTGGCAGGAAGACTGAATCACCCCACTCTGAACTGCTGAGTGAGGCTCGATCACTGGACGAGATTGAAATGAAAGGGTTTGTACAGGTGAAAGAGCTGGCCAGATGAATAAGTGTGTGGATATGCTAACGTAAGCACATGCTATCATGTGGTCACCTGCGTGTGGTCAGTGGTTTATGACTTTTTTTGCTTAAGTCTGATGGAATGTTGATTTCTTATCCTGAAACATTTTATAGTTGTCCTTTACATTTACCTGTTGACATACACATGGCTTTTAGGTTAATTATTTTTATTTGGAGAACCGTATTAGATTTTATAAGAGCAAATGCACTGTACATACTGTAAGTCTCTAAATAAACAGTGTTGAGAATTTTCTCAATCCATATATGACTTGTTGCAAAAGTCAGTAAGATTGCAAGCAGCAAAGATGCAAAATTAACAAGATGACATATACTAGATGTAACTGACAGTGCATTACACACGATCATTAAAAGCAAAGTAAGTTATATATAAATTTGCCTAAAGAGTGAGTATACTATGACTAGTTAGGAACAACTGGTGAACATTTCCGTTGCCAAGTGTAGAACATAACTGAGGTTTCCAAATATGTGACACTACATGATTACCAATGTGCAGCAGTCACACTAGAAGAGAGTAAAATTAATTGATGCTATCATTTCTATCCAGTGAGAGAGTAGTCACTTCTAGAGTTTTGGATGTTGGAGCTGATTCTCAGTGAAGGAACAAGTTGGTCACCAACATGCAATCAATTTGTTCTGCTGTAATTCAATCCAGGTCTGCTTATTGTACCATAATTGTGTCATTGATTGCCCAGATTACTGAGAGCAGCCTTCAACTTGGTACTGTATTAAGAAATCTTTAAACCCCTTGCAGTATGACTTCACATTTGATGCTATGCATTTCTCCTTGGTAGGCTTCTTCTCCACCCATGTATTCGAATCTAAAAGGTACAACATTCTGAAAGAGAGACAAGGTGTATCAGTGGTTTATGATTGTAATAAAGTATTTAGCACTACATGCTAAACAAAAAAGCACTGCAAAATATTTAGAAGAGTTGCCATCTAGTACACATCATTCAACTCAATGGTGCAAGTTAACACTCACTGTCCTTTGAGGTCTGTAGTAGAGCCGTCTTTGCCCATGATAAGGTAAGTCTGCCCTATTTTCAGCTGACTCTTACAATGTTTCCTCTTGGCAAAAACTCGAATCTTATCTACATCCACATTGACATCTCCATCTATGAGTAAGAATGTCTGATTTTAGACATGCAGTGCATAGAAATCTGCAAAACCAAAATCCAAGACCAAGATCACATGTCCATATTAAACAAAAGCATTAGAAAGACTTACTGAATTTGAGGACCTCAATCACGCTGGTGTAGTAAAAGTCAAAGGTATTCTTATCCTCCACAGATTTCACAGTGACCATAAAGCCTACAACACAATCCAATCACAATTACCAAAGACGAAGCAGGAACCGTTTGGCTGCTCTCTGCAGACCACAGACAATAATCGAGTACATTTTAACTCCTTATCAAGGCTTTGCAGACAAAAACAATTTAAAGGCCAATATTACAAGTTTTATCATAAACCCTTTGAGTTATTTCATCCATTCTTTTTTTCTCCATGCATGCAGCCTCAGAAGAATTGCTTCTCTATTGTTAAGACCTTTGTACACATTTTTTTCAAAAACTGTAAAAAAGGTCCTTTAAAAACAAATCTGAAACCCAAGAGATTAGGATATGGAATAAGAGATTTGTCACTACAATTAGTATTTTAAAATCTATCTGTCTGAATTGTTATGCCTTTGTCTGAATTTGTAAATGATGTTTTGTGGTTGAATTGCATTAAATTGCAGTTGTATTCCATGGCCTGACTTTGTACTTTCAAATTCAATTTTATAGTAATCAGGCGGAGAAATTTTTCGAATTCAATTTTCAATCCATTCAAGTTGTCGAGTCATTCAGAAGAAAAACTTTAAGGCACCACATCCAGGGAGTTCGTAAAAGCAATCCGCCTCCATTTCAGCCAATGAGCTAATTCCTGAATAGTGTTGAAAATCTGATTTTGAATGGATTGTGCCACCAAACATTTTATTAAAATTTTCTACATGTTCACAAAGGTCGCATTTGAGACCAATTTCAATTTTACGTAATTCAAACAGAAAAACTTCACTAACAAATTCAAATAAAGGACATAAAAGCCAGCTATGTACATTTTAAATTCAGAAGCAGATAAAATTCCAAAACTAATGTGTTTAAATAGTTAAATCATTTTTCCCCTTCAGAAGACAATTGAATTAGTGCGCTAGTAGTTTTTAGATTAAAGTACAAACCGTAATCCACTACAGGCTGATAGCAAGCGTGCCTGAAGCGGGTCTCCTTTGTGATGCTTAATTCTGACTGTTGTTTTTCTTCGAAACAGGCCCCTGCAAACAGATAAGTTATCATCAACTGGTGTTCATGTTGACCCACACATTTTTTTATTATACAAACAGGATCATGTTCTGTTCAAAGCTTCTGTGAAAAGAGAAGGCACAGAGGACCCTTTGCTCAAACAGACAGAGGTATGCTTTAGTACAAAATTAGCAGAACAACACCTTTCCCATCATAGTCAAAAATAATTTAGAGTTTAATTAATGTCTCCTGAATATATTTGGCAATTAAATAAATAAGGTACACTGACAGATATACTATATAATACATATCCATCCATTATCTAACCCACTTATCTGCCAGGGTCATGGGGAAGCTGGAGCTAAACCCAGCTGACTTCAGGTGAGAGGCAGGGTACACCCTGGGCAGGTCACCAATATAATTCACTACAGGGCTAACACAGAGACGAACAACCATTTATACCTACGGGCAATTTAGTGTAGCCAGTTGACCTAATCTTTGGGCAGTGGGAGGAAACTAGAGCTCCTGGAGGAAACCCACCCAGTCGGCCACAAAGTTTGAACCTAGAACCTTCTTGCTGTTAGGCGACAGAGCTAACCACTGCACCAATGTGCCACCCATGCTATATATAGCTTTAATAGAAAAAAACAAGCTTAAGGCCTACTTTCAGCACACTGGCATACTTCATTAGAGCACAGAGCAGACACCAGCTTGCTCCTGTGTGGAGCAGCATAGAACACAGTGCATCTTCTTTCTGTGAAATAGAGTGGGAATAACAACTTACGTACAGTATGTTATAACAGAACAACACAAACCTACAGCGTGAAAAACTGACAATTTAAAGGTTAAAACTCAAATGTCAATGAAAATTAATCAAATCAGTTCATTATTTGTACACTGAGACATCGCATTAATATGATTCAATAAAACGAAAAAAAAAACAGCAAAAGGGTTGTGTTCCTACCCGGTTCATAATAGTCATAGAACGTAGCAGGAGCAGGCTGCAGCAAAGCTATTGGCACCCTTTGTACAGCTTCAAATGCAATACATTCATGACCGTTATATATCTGTAGACAGAGGCAGCAGGATTACTTATTTGTATTTCCTTGTGTGTGTCTGTGTGTGTTCACTTTTGTGACTCACCCTATTAAAATATAACAGGACCCTTCCATTTGCATACTCATAATGAGAGATGTATGGGACTTCTGCATCCTTTAACTGTTAAAAAATGCTGATGTAAAGTTGGGTGAACATAGTATGTAAAAATATTAATTATACTGTAAACCATGGACACTCATATTGTAGAGAACCACTGCTACAACTGACCGAATCCAGATCCTCGGTTTTAGGCTCAAAGCCGCTGAGTAAAGTGATATCAGCAATAGCCATGCCTGTGATCTTCCGCTCAAGTGAGTGACTGCAATTGAAGAGACACACTGAAACTGTTAAAACGGAGTCTTCATATCACACATCTTACATGCATTACAGATACAAATCCGCTGAGCTTAGACAACAGTGATGCAATGAAATTTCCTTACCTGATGCACACTGTATATATGATTTTGTCATCAGAGTTCTGCTGGGTGTCCCGTCTGCGTCTGGTGCGAGCATCAAACCACTCGATGGCTGAGCGAGGGAAATCTTCCTCCTCTCCCCTTTCCTTCGGATCTTCATAACTGTAGTCATAGTCATAGGTTTTTCTTACCTGATCTGGAGAATACAACACCCATTTACTCAAGAGATGAAATATCCTTTCTGCAAAGTATTCATTATTCATTTGCAACACTGTAGGTCTTTAAGAGTAAAGTGACAATAATTCATGAAAGAAGAAGAAGAATGAAGGAGAAAAGATCACATACTTAAAAAAAACAACCTTTAATTTACACCATAATATTTAATTAGACAAAAAAAAAATTCAACAGTAAAATAAATCCTTAATTTTTTTAAATTGTATTATTATTATTTTTTTTTTTTACCTGCGTACTCTACTTTGCCCATAACTGTTACATTTATTGCCAGCTGACTACAATCAGTTGAAGTATCTGGGACATAATATGCCTTCACCACCTATGAAGAGCAATAGAAACATCAGATCTATTCACATCTGGCACTTCTCAGAATTTCATAGACAGAAGGTACTAGTTAATGCCTGCATTACCTTTACTTTTGCTTGCCCTTTTCCTGAAATCTGTGCAGTTATGTCATTTCCCAAGAGTCTCTGAAACAAAGATGACAAAACTGAGGCCAAAGAGCAAACTTGCTCTAGGTCTAAATGAACACATAGATCATGATTTTTAACGGATAATCATCACAGGTGATGTGTTAAATGTGTGCCTGAATAGCTTAAAATAGCCAAAATCTGCAACTTGATCACTTTCTTCAGATGTTCTCTTTCTGGTGAATAAATTATCCATCAATCCACAGAGCACAAGTCAGTGTACCTTTAAATCTGTCTCCACTTTCTCGCCTCTTTTGTTCAATTCCAGCCTCTCTTTTTCATGCCTCTTTGCACTGGTGAACTGTACACTGATAGTACTTAATGGCACAGGGGGTGTACGCAATGCATACTCTGAGAGAGCCTCCAAAGCTATAATTGTATCCTATAACAAAATAATTTAATTAGTCAGACTGTTTCGATAGATTAAATTAGTCCTCTTTTTAATCTAATGCCTTCCATTCCAACAGCCAAACAACATAAAGAGTAAAAGGCTGAAATAATGACCTCTGACTCTGGCTTACCTGTGTGGATTTGAACCCGCCTGCATAGTTCTCTTGGGAGGACAGGAAGCAGACAGCCATTTTTGCCTCTTCAAAATCTCCATGTTCTATAGCAGTAAGTAGGGCATATGAAGTTGTCTCAACTGTAAGAGCCACCGCTGAGGGAACCAGGTGTTGTTTTTTCTCATCTTGCAATCGCAAGTCCTCATTATCCCGCCACACCTTACAGTCACCCTCTGAATGGTGGAAGATAGCAGAAGTTATACAGTAGCCTTTCTCTCCAGAGCAGATCATAGGTAATGTTATTTATTATGTACATGTGTGCATGACATGTGTCACTTCCTAGCAACTGGGTGAAACAAATATGCTTTGGCATCATGTTATTTATTACCTTTTATTGCTATACGTTTAAGTCTTTCCCAAGCTGGCAAAGCCTTTTTCTTGTCTTTAAGATAAGAAGATAAGCAGTAGGTTGTAATAGCCAGAGAAAAGGGCCTTTCCAGTTCATCAACACGAGAGAAGAGATATGTGGTGGCTTGAGAGATGCTATCTGTCTAAACATTAAAGATAAAAATGATTAATCAATTAACATATTACCTTACTGTGTGTTATTCTAGAAAAATGCAGAGTTTACTGAGATTTTTTCAGATTAAAACTTTATTGAACTGTTGAGAAATTCACACAATGCTATTTACTGATACTGCTTGTTGCTGCGTGTGCTATTTACCACAGAATCAGTTTCCTGGTCCAAGAAAGGAAGGGAGCGATTAAGAGCAATGGCTATGAAAGCCGTGAGGGAGGCATCTTCTTCAACACCTCCAATTCCACCCTTAAAGAGAAACAGCATATAAGCAATCTATGATCTAGATCACTCTTGTATGTTTTTAGTTATTAACAAATAGCTAAACATAAATTAACTTGAGATATCTTGTGCAAGAAAAGGTAAATAAAATCCTGACCTGCATTTCTCTATGAATGACTGGATTAGGATCTCTGAAGGACCCATCTTCACCCTGGTGCTTAATAAGGTAGTTGACTGCGTTTCGAATTTCTAATTGTGAGACGATCTCTCTGCCTTCAGAAGTTGATAACTGACACTCGGACACAAGGGATAACACCTTCACTACCAGGGCAGTTAGCCTACAGGGAAGCAGTGGCAGATAAGCAGATGCCAGTCTTTATGCCGTACCGTCACCTGTCTTCGTAAGTCTTCTTAAGATTATTACTTGTGGGACTGTATTCTGCAGTGCAGTTTAACAAAATAAAATAGAGTTTTATAAAGAATGGTAATTCTGTAAGCTGCTTAGAGAAGCTCTTACCAGTTACTGGTAGGATATGTTGTCCATGCTCCATATGATCCATCAGGCTTTTTGAATGTCAAAATCCTTTCATAGGCTGTAGAAATGATTAGCAATTAGGGACATGCAGTGCTAATGAAGAAAACAGATCCCATAGGGAAAGTATGAAAGCATACATACAGTATGTACATTGTTGGCTTGACAATCAAGCAAATTGTATGGCAATGCTCCAAATACTCCTTTTTTACTACAATGCTAAAGCAACACTGTTACACTGTTACAATGCTAAAGCAACACTGTTACACTGATATAATGCCAAAACACCACTGTTACATTCCTACAATTCCAAAGGAAAACTGCTACGATGCCACAAGACCACTACAATGCGAAAGCAGTGCAGCATACCTGAATGTTTGCCTATGGCCATCACCATAATGATGTGTACAAACCAAGCTCACTGGAGTAATACCTCCCTCTTGTGGTAAATCCCTGTTCAGCCCAAAGGTTTAGCAAGTCTTTTACAGCAATGGCTATGAGGTATTATATTATATACTGAGAATTCATTATGTGTAATGGGAAGCATTTCATATATGTGTGTGTGAGCATGAGTGTTTCATATGTGTGTGTGTGAGCATTTCATATATGTGTGTGAGCGTTTCATATGTGTGTGTGTGAGCATGAGCGTTTCATATGTGTGTGTGTGAGCATGAGCGTTTCATATGTGTGTGTAACAAAAGTCTGATTCATTTCCTAAACGGCCCCTCATACATACTGGGTATCGCTATTCAATACATAATTCCTGCAGGATATTTATCTCACACACACACACACATACACACACACACACACACACTCCATAAGCAGCAGAGCTCCAACTAGACCCCAGTCACCCAGCACCCAGGTCTGAGATATAAAAAAATCGTTCACCATGAGGTGGCTCAAAGGCAGATATTCTAAGCTCAAAAGTTTGAAGTCTTTCTTCCAGAAGAATGGTAATTCTTTCTAAATCTTTCTAAGTTTAGTCCCCTCCCTTACAGTGATTAGTGGACTGAGACTGTGTTTACCCTGCTCTATGTAGTTCAGTGCTTTGTCTCTCATTTCAGGTTCCAGTTCTAGCCAGCGGTTGTGTGAATCCAGGTAACGGATGGCCAGAGCCGTGGGGGACATCCTGATCATAGTTTGTTCTGCACAGCCATAAGGGGCTTTGATCAGCTTCTTCACATTGGTTGATGAAAGTAGGGGTGTGGCTGCTGCCACACCAAATACCTCATCTGTTCATTATTAAGACATGAGAGATAATTACTACAAACCGTCATTTCTTATTGGTTTTTTTTTTTGCATAGGAAAAAAAAAGATTGTCACCCATACCTTCAACTTTGACAAAGATATTGCCGTCTGAGTCGGGAATTGTACCATTTGGAAACACTCCATCAATGCTAAAGTATTTATCACTTCTTCCTGTGTAAATAAACATGCTTTTTTTTAACTTTGCATATGTAAAAAGTGCTACGCATCAAACTTGAAACTGCAACAAGCTGTCTGAATCCGAGTATGAATTAATTGGAAGACACTCTAAGTTTATTTTCATGGATTTAATCATTTTCATGCATTTAAAACAGCACATGACAATGATGCGGTCGGAATAAATCCAATAAAAGTAATCATTATGAATTACCATCCAGGTTAATTAATTTACTTTCCTCCTTTTCTGCACGCACTCCCTCATTCTGCAAAGTGAAGAAAGAACATGATTTCTCTCACATCATTCAATTAATCTACCAAATACCCAAACCATCTCCTCTTACCATCACCAGCAGTGTCTTCTGAATGGCATCCACACCTATTTCTAATTCTCTGTCATAAAGTTGGATAGTGATAGGGATTTCACCATTCTTCAGAGGAACAGCAGAAAATGTCACTGTCTCAGAGCTACCATTGGCCAAATTAATGTTGACATAGGAATCAGTGGATGAAGCCCCAGGTGAACACAAGCCATCTACTTGTTTCATATGAACAGAAAGCTGTATTGGAAGAAATTATATTAATTGCTGTAGCATCTGGGTGTGCAGAAAATGTAATACATTAAATATCTCATTCTTTAAAAAAACTGCTGTTTCATTGTACATATACAGAAGACATCGGCGGAGACAGCGTCTTAATCTGGTCATGATAGTCTTAATCTTGAAATGATAAAAAAAAATCATTCTACTCAGAAATCTATTTTGTTTCAGAAATTTGTCTCAGAAATTGTTTTATAGATGAAAATCAGGGTGAGATTTGTATATAAAAAAAACAGAGGGGGTTGGGACATTTTAATTTTAATTTCTGCATTAGAATATTACATTTTGACATTTTGACAATTCATGTCAAGTGCAAATAAATGCACAGTCTACAATTCTTGAACAGAATAAAACTATAGAACATTGGCTAATTATGGAAATATGTTAAATAAAGTCACTGATTTATCAGCACTACTATACTACATTTGTCACTTCTCACCTCTATATATAGGCAAAAGTCTAGATGCTATGGATAAACACTGTCTCAGAAAGATTTGTGTAACCCAGCTCTAAGTGGAATACCAGGAACTTTCCCAGTGTAAATAATGATGTTAAACTGTATTGTTTTTTTAAACACACCTCTTTGTCTTTCTTGCCATAATTGTAGATAACTACAACAATGGCCATTTGTTCATTCTTCCTGACAGAGTAGGGAAGTCGCAAAGAGATAAAGAGCTTCTGAAATGCACGTATGTCAAGAGTCTTGGCCACACAAAAACCTGGAAGTGATAAGTAAGTGTAACATTACTAAACATCTTTGAAGACCATTCGATCATATCCAAGTAAAAGCAGGTTTTTAAAGTAACTCATTGAATCAGTTACTGGCCAGGAGAAATTTTGGGTTACCATGAGAGGGAGATAAACTGACAGCCTGTATCTCCCAGGTAGTGATGGAATCAGGGAGAATCAGCTGTTTTCTAAAACAAACATCAGAAGACCAATTAAACCATGCAAGCACAGTAGAAGAGTGGGGCAACAGAATGACACAGAAGTGTGTGTGTCAGTTGTCTACGTACGTAGTTCGGTAATTCACACTTAAAACCTCAAATGCAAAGCTGGGTGGGAAACTGCGCCGAATGTATTGGACATCGTTGTCAAAAAAGTTTTCAATATCGCTGGCACTAGCAGCTGATTGGTTGAGGTCGGAGGTAGTGGGAGGAGAGAAAACCACGGTTAAATCATCATAGGCATGTTTACATTAGGTCATGTTACAACAACAGCAGCAACAACAACATTAAAACAACCCCAGTGCTGAACTTACACCAAATGTCAGAGGACACATTTGTATCATGCTAATAACACTTTTCTTAGTTTTATTATTTGTAAAGAGAAGTGTGTGTGTGTGTGTGTGTGTGTGTGTGTGTGTGTGTGTGTGTGTGTGTGTGTGTGTGTGTGTGTGTGT
>JAQQZR010000033.1:8661268-8666268 GCA_030068235.1 Notoglanidium macrostoma
CTGGGATTGGCTCCAGCTTCCCCGCGACCCAGACGGATAAAGCGGTATAGATAATGGATGGATGGATGGATAATTATGGCTCTATAAATGAAACAAAAATCAATATATCTGAATAATTTATTTGCATCAGTTGATCTTTCCCATGTGCGTACTTAATGTATCTGTGACAGTAGCAGCAATGTAGAACCGCACTCCATTCTGTGCTACGTCTTCCAGCTTTAAGGTTGCCAGTTTCTCCTGGATGTCTGTGATTTTAAGAATGATTTCAGCTTCACCATTTTTTACCTAAAAGGGAAAAACACAGGCCAATAGGAAATGTTCTGTGTGTATATTGTATTGTATATTGTATTGTACAACCATATTCACTTACTGGTCCAGTTTTTTCTAACCCCTTGATGAACCTGATGTTATCTGACCCAACATTATTCTCCTCTCTCACCCCAAAGCGACAGTGAAATCCGCCATTGATTTTCTTTCCATATGAATATCTGTTCAGTGAATGCATTGCATTGGTTAACAACAAATTAATTTCAAAGCTTTAAAACTTTTACAAATTAATAAGAGATTAAAATTCACTAATACTTACGAAACATCAATGGAGAATTTAAAGTTTTCAACGCTGATGAGAAGATGGTCAGTTTCAGGCTTGATAGTTACACCAAAACTAGGAAGGACTGAACAGAAGGATGTGGTTTAGCCGAACAACTTGAATTTAATTCATGGAAAATGTTGAACAATTTTACATTTGGGGAAATATCGGAAATATCAGTAGATGTCAAGACAAAATACAAATGCCTCATGTTTATGAGCTTGCACAAATCATTACTTAATATCCGGTCAAAAAATAAAATGTTTCAATTGAATTTAACTATAAACAGAGTACATATGTAGTTCTATGCATGCTCAGAACTTGAGTAGATTTGACTTTTATAAATTTGTGATTTTCATGTAACTTGCATATATTTGCATGTAACTTCACTTCTTTAAAGAATGATAAATAATAATAATAATAATAATAATAATAATAATAATTTTGGATAATTGGATATATGAACCCAGATCCAACCTGAGGCTACTCTATCTGTTTCTTTATTTTGAGTTTGATTGTTGACAGAGTTACTGTACGTTAACTTGTTCCTTTTACTGCTTTGTCTCAATTTGATAAAGTAGCTTCAGTGTAGCTAGTTACTTTTTTCATAGTAGTTTGTCGTGTAGTTAGCTCCATTATCAAAAGGGTAGTTCAGTGATAGCTTAGGCATTTATATCATGGTTAGCTTGTAGCTTGACAAGTTACAATTTCAAAGTATCTTCACCAACAGCTTAACAGGTGTTCATGGTTTGTTAACGCTTTTACAGTGATTTGCACATATTAAAAGTATGAGTGATTAGGAATAGGGCCTGAGGCAGGATTAAAGCTTTCTGTATTCACCTTCACAGTATTTGTGTACACTAGATTTGCTTCAAATCTAAGTGTATAGCAGACATATCAAATGTAAATGTCTAATGTCTAGTACTCTCATTCTAATATACATAACCATACAACTATTTTCTTCAAAACAGTGTTGCTTTTATAATTACTAAGAACAATATTAAAAGATAAAGAAAACAACAAGAAAAATATTAAATATTTCTTTGTGCATACCAAACTTCTGAATCTTGATTTCCCGAATAGTAGCACTCTTGTCATCACCTCTGTAGTGAGCTTTGATCTTCCACACACCCGGCCTGAAGAAATTATGATGATGAAGAACCTAAAGGCTTTTTACATGCTTAGGAAACACTATCCATTTGGTTCAACAAACATGAGGGAGCAATCACAAGCAGTAGAAAGTAATAGAATGGGTAATATAAACATACTTCGAAACATCAGGAATATGAAAGTCCTTGTTGAGAATGCCTGATTTGGAATTGATGAGCGATTTTTTAATTGTGTTCCCTTCTGCATTCTGCAATGGATACCACAGTCCAAAGGCAATGAGAGGGGTACAATTTTTTGCGTTTTATAAAATTTTTTTTCTTATAAATTTATTTTAGGTACTGTATCTAGAGGTGTTGAAGCACTTACAATTATGTACACTTGTATCATCTCGGATATTGGACGCATGGCATGATCCAGAGTAAAAATCCGGTACTGAACTGAAATGTAAATTGATACATGATGAGCAAGCTTAGATATATTTACATAGAATTAGGTTTTACAAATAGGTGAATTGTTTACATTAGAACAATGTTGTTTCAATGTATTCACTCAGTTGACAGTTTATTTGCTAGTTCATTGGCATTTATATCAGGTACACATTCTATAAACCTTTATATAGTCCAGGCCTTTAAAGGTTATCTGATAAAATGGCTGATAAATGGAGGTGTCTATGAAACAGACAGCAGAGTGTTGAGTAATTTCTGTTGTACCTTTCTGTGTGGGGTTGTACATGGGCTGATCTGTCTGTATGAAGATGTAGCCTCTGTGCTGGGACACCAACACTCGAGTTGTCACTCTCTTAATTTCATCAACATCACACACCAGATTGAGATAAGGTGGCTCTTCACTGGCAGGTGGTATGCTTGCAACTTTATTTGGCAAAATCTTAAATAAGAGAATAATTTCATATGTGTAAAACAATGGGTCAAGTCATGAATATTTACACATGATGTTGAAGAAGTTTTTTAGGGATGCTTTTTTTTAAAACCACAAACAATTACAAAAATGTTGTAGTACGTCATTACTTACATACTATCGTTACCATTATTAGGTGTGTCATTTATTTTGTGGTTTTCTTTACTTACTAGTCGATCTGGTGTCAGCATATATTCAAATGGGGCTAGAATAATGTGCATAATGTTTTGTAAATACTTTTGGGTATTAATGTAAATTAAGCTTGATGGAAATGTGAAAAAATACAATTAAATATTGTATGTATGATGCATTCACAATATGAAATATTTAAAGCAACAAAATCATGAAACTATGACCAAATAAAATAAATGTAATACATACAAATATACGTTATAGAATTTTATATACTGAATGTTTTACAGTTCTCCCCTGCAGAAAGCTGTGGTGAACTTTGGTAGTATTTCTACCAACATTCATTAATTCATCTTCAGTAACTGCTTTATCTTGTCATGGATCCTAACTCAGAAACACCAGGCATGAGGCGGGAACACACAATGTAACAGTGGAAACAGTGTTCCTGGGCTAGGCTCCAGATCTACCATGACCCTGACCAGAATATAATGGTTACTGAAGATGAATGAAGGAATATTTTACAATCATGGGAAAAAGAAAGTAAATATATTCTACTAAAATATATTCTATAAAAATATTCAATATTTTTATTTATCAGGGCCTAAATAACAATTGGTTGGTACCTCATCAACTTCTATAAACAAACAAATAACCTCAGGTGACAACAAAAAGCAGATTTCTAAACAGATTTATAATAGCCATGTTTCCCAAAAAGTAAACCAACATTCAGGAACCAGGTGGGAAAAAATAAATGCACAAGACTAGCCGATCATCAGGAACTGTGACTACCTCTAAAGGCAGAACCTTTGGTAGTTTGATGCTCTGAAGCACTCAGGTGTGTCTACACCATGCCAAGAAGAAAGGACATCAGCCATGACCTCAGAAAAGCAATTGATGATGCACATCAAGCTGGGAAGAGTCATATGGCCATCGCCAAACAATTTGAAATTTCCCACTCTATAGTGAGATAGATTGTTTACAAACGAGAGCCTCCAATACAGTTGCCAATATTCCTAGAAGTAGGCATCCTAGGCCTCTGTAAGCACATTAAATGTTTATGTTCATGACAGGACAATCAGATAGACTGAACAAATATGACTTTCATGAAAGGGAGTCTCGGAAACAACTCCTTCTCTACAAAATGAATATGGCAACATGACTTTTGGCATGTGGAATATGGCAGCATTACAATCTAAACAAACCACAAATGTTCTGGAACAATATCCTTTGGACTGATGATACCAAGGTGGACATGTTTCTTCATTATGCACAGTGCCATGTTTGGTGAAACACCAAACACAGTGTATGGCTACAATAACCTTCAATAACTATCAAGCATGATGGTGGAGGGGTGAAGATTTGGGCTTGTTTGGCAGCCACAGGACCTGGGAAATTTGGAGACAATGATGAACTCCACTGTATACCAGAGTATACTTGAGACAAATGTGAAGCCAGCAGCTTAATAGCACATGAAATTGAGACAGGATTATGGACAAAGGACAAAAAAATCAAAGTGTTGTAATGGCCAAGTCAATGCCCAGACCTCAACTCCAATGAGATGCTAATGCAGGCTCTTAAGAGATTTGTGCATAAATGAATGACCTCAAACCTCAAAAACTGAAGCAATTTTTTTAGAGTGGGCCAAAATTTCCATCTGGTTATTGATTGTAGGTTTACTTTTTGGAAAAATGACTGAAATTTGTTTTTTTTTTTGTCACGTGAGGTTATTTGTTTATAGAAGTTGGTGAGCACCTCACAATTGTTATTTAGACCCTGATAAATAAAAACATAGAATTGAAAAAGGGTGTAGTTTCTTTCCCCCATGACAGTATATGCCTCCATGTCTGATTTCGTTAATTCCAAGTATAGTTTATTTACCTGAAGATTTAGTATTCCAGTTTTTCCTTTCTCAGTGATGTCTATAGTCTCCTTCTTAGACATAAGAACACGTCCCACCTCTTGCTCTAAATAACAGGTCACAGGTTTGTTCAGCAATCCCTCCCCAACCTGGACTGACACTCTTTCCTCCACGCCTACATGAAAAATGCTGGGAGCCGTCACCAGGAATCTAACATATTCAAAAGAACATATGTTTTTAACTCCAGTCTATTGAGGAGTACATTCCACAGTTTCTCTGTTATTTTCATGTGATTTCATTATCATTCTTCTAAACTATTTCCAAATTCCAGAAGCTTCAATTTTATTTTATTTAATAGCCTATGTAAAAACATGAAACTGCCATGATTTACTGGTG
>JAQQZR010000033.1:8671268-8707233 GCA_030068235.1 Notoglanidium macrostoma
GCAAATTGTGTCATTTAGAGCCATGGCCCATTTGGCTGCAAATTTACATTCCCATATGTTCCTCATGAGCCTCTGCATTGTTTAACAGCAAGTGAATTTTATGAGAATGTCCATATGCACTATTACACATAAGCGTCCCCATTAAGAATGTTTTTAAGGTTGAAAACAACAACAACAACAACAACAACAACAACACACTAGTAAATATAAAAGTGACCTAATAGCCTTGAACACTCTAGCAGCCTCTGTTTAGGTATGGCTTTAATACATTGTTATTAGTCAAATATATTTAAAAAACAATGTACACTATCACAACTTATCAATATATAAACATGACAAAAGTGCATTCATGGGGTGTCCAAGAAGCTATCAAGATAGACTGAAGTTGTGGTAAAAATCCTAGGGATGTAACCATCATGCACTTTAGACTGACAAATCAATATAAAAAGAACAGTTTGAAATGAACTGAAGCAACAATCATAAATTGATTGTTATCGATCATTATTGATTATAACGCTGTAATTATTGAAAAAGACGGACACATGGTGTGTAAAACAAATCATATTTTAAACAAATGCATTAGACTACCAAATTGAATCATATTGTATCATATTAAAGCAGTGGTATGATCAGTGATCTAACTGTTGTCTTAAGAACCAAATTGAATTATATTGTGTACAAACCTGAGGTTTATATCTCTAAAAATACTTTCACAGGAATCTTTACAACAAACTGTGTAAAAATATATTTTTCTGACTAATTATTAAGTGAAGTGCAATTTAGACCTCATATTTCCTGTAGTAGATATCAGGCTAGAAGGATTACACACTATCCTTAACTATCCAAACTACATGGGTTAGCTTTAAAAACTTATAAAACTTAATCTTCTAGTGTTCTTATTTTGATGCCGCATTTATTGTACATAGCATTTCAGTCATATCCATTGCACTGTAAGGTTTTGTAACGGAATATTTCTTTTAATTTATTGTTTAAAGCAGGAGCATTTCTAGGCTTTAATCCAGCGCTTGTAGAGGTTTTTTTTTTTTTTTCACATTTTAACCTCAACCACCATGAACCCATACTAAGTCTTCTTTATTTGCTTGAGCCAGAACTCTGTTTTGAACGAACATATTGAAACAGGACTTTGCACATTTTAGCTACCTTTTCTAATGAATGACATGGAATTCAGGTGGTTCATAGAACCACAGTTATGTACACTCACTGAGCACTTTATTAGGAACACCTGTTCAACTATATATTCATGTAATCATCTAATCAGCCAATCGTGTGGCAGAAGTGCAATACATAAAATCATGCAGATATGTGGGCCAGCACCTTCAGCTAATGTTCACACCAACCATCAGGATGGGGGAAAAAATGTGTTCTCAGTCATTTTGACAGTGGCATGAATGTTTGTGCCAGACAGGCTGGTTTGAGTATTTCAATATTTTGCTGATCTCATGGTAACTTTATGCATGATCTCTAGAGTTTATTCAGAATGGTGCAAGAAAGAAAAAACATCCAGTGAGCAGCAGTTCTGTAAACGGAAATGTCTTGTTGTTGAGTGAGGGCAGTGGAGGATGGCCAGACTGGTTCAAGTTGACCAAAAGGCAATTGTATAATTGTGGTGAGCAGAAAAGCATCTCAGATTGCACAATATACAGACGTTGAGGTAGATGGGCTTCAACAGCAGAAGACCACATCAGAATCCACTTCTGTCAGTCAAAAGCAAAACACTGAGGCTGCAGTCAGCACAGGCTCATCAAAACTGGATATTTCAGTATTAAATATAAAATGTAGCCTGGTCAGATAAATCTTGATTTATGGTGATGGATGGTAGGGTCAGAATTTGGCACCAACATTATGAATCCCAACCTGCCTTGTGTAAACAGTCCAGGCTAGTAGAGGTGGTGTAATGGTGTGGGGAATGTTTTACAAAGAAAAACTCCTTGTAGCTGTATTATTGCACAATCTCAGTAGGTGAGTTGTTCTCTGTGAGGCTAACCAGGATGGTACCATGGAAGTAGTTCCCATGTAAGGCACAGAGAGCTGTCTGACCTTGCGCTTGCCTGATGATTAAAGACTCTAATTGCCACCAAAGTGGGCTAACACATGGAGACATGTCAGAACCAGAAAAAAAATTGAATGCCAAATAAACCATGAATCTTGCTTCTCTATGTGTAGTGCAAGAGAGAAGCACTGAATTTGAATACCTGTCCTTGAAAAGCAAACTTTAAAGGGCATCTGGGTTCTGGCTCCCAAGTGGCGCAACACAAACATGTTTGCTCTATCATCGGCCAATTTCAGGTTTGAATCCTGTTGATGCCATAGCCATATGTGAGTGAGAGCCAAGGGCGCATAATTGTCTGTGCTGTCTGGTTGGGAGGCATGTTATAGACTATTCTCTATCAATAACTTTGACACTAAGCAATAACAGGCATCTGTGAGCTAATGTATGTGGAAAAGGGCAAAATGAGCTTTCCTCCCAGTATATTTCACTGCCCTGTAACTCAGCATGAGCAGCAGTCTGGAAAGATGCAGTTGGTTGGCTTCACATGTCTCGGAGGAATCATATGTTAGCCTTCACCCTCCACAGTTAGCATCTGTTGTGTGATAGGGGCAATTTAAAATTCTGAATTGATATCTGGATTTCTGTAGTTGTTTTGGTTACTTCATGTTACACTCATGTACCTGGATAGTATACTATAGAGATTTCTTTTTAATATTATGCCGTTGGTAAAAGTTGTAAATTTCTTATGTAGCTATTGTGGCTATAGGGGCCTAGGGGTAATGGGGGCAGAAGGCTTTCATGCCCAGGGGCCCACTGTTAACTATGGTTTATTTCCTATATTTATAACGATGTAGTTACAATATATTTGTGTCTTTACTGTTATTGACAGTATAAGTAATATAACAAAATAACAGTAACATATGTAGTTAGATAGATAGATAGATAGATAGATAGATAGATAGATAGATAGATAGATAGATAGATAGATAGATAGATAAAAGTAGGAAAGTGCCTTTTAATCAACTAAAATGATGATAGGACAGTTGAGTCCATGCTGGTTCTGCCACTAGAAAAATCAGTAATTACTTAATTTTGATGAAACCGAATACAATAGAACATTATGAAAAAGAGCTATATTAATAATATAATATTTCTATATAATACTTCTATGATGTTGTGTAATACTGCTATAATATTCTTCCCATCTATAGTGTTCCTATAGTACTGTCTTATAATACTCCTATGAGGTCTCAAATTATTATAAGATTTCTATAGGAGTACTATAGTTATTTGTATTATTACTACAAGATTGCTGTAATTTTTTTTGTAGTATTCCTATATTACTATAGTTCTTTTTGTTCTTATTTACTATCACTAAATAAATAAATAAATAATAAATCTGGCTCATCACTTAAAGCATATTTAACCACAAATCTCCTGTAAACAAATATGCTTTAAATGCTTCCCCCTAATTTCCATTTTTGTAGTAAGCGTGTGGAGAGAATGCCTATATTGTTTGGGCTTGTTATCAGAGGGAAATGCGCTCTCTGTCCACTAGGGGGCTGTCAGACTAGTGAGCCACTGTCCCGGATGCAAAACATTCGCTTCATATTGCGTGTTTGGTAAAATAAATATTTTATCTGTAAATTATTTATAGACCATTTAAATTCTGTTGCGGATCACGGAGCGACCCGTATGCGGTTTTTAGACGCAAGGCAAATGCAAATGTTTGCCTAACTTAACAGGTAAGTAAATAGTTTTGCTAAGCTGGTTAGGTAGGCTCGCTAGTTAGCATACACGCAGAGCTTGGTTGCTAGGGAGTTTGAGACTGAGGTTGCGTTTGCGTTTGCTAGCTAGTCTGCTTCGTACAGTTCGTCTTTTTAATTATTATTTTTGCTTTTTCCCTCATATCTACGTTTGGATTAAAAAATAGCCTTCTGCGCAGGACATTATATACATAAGCGCACTCTCGTTTTGAAATCGGGTGAATGTCCGAAACTGGGTTAGCTAGCTAGGTAGCTAGCTGTATATTCCCTAGCTTGGCTGGCTAGTTTTCTGCGCTGATACGTAACGTGCTACTTATGTTTGCTACTCTTAAATAGATTTGCAAAAGCTGCGTTTGACTTTTACCGTAAAGTGTTTTTTTTTTTTTAACTAAGCCTAACCAAACGGACTGCTAATGATAGAGGAACACACTAAGAAGCTCATTGTTAGCTAGCGCTGGGCGCTGTTTGGACGCGCAGGCCTCTTCGGCCATTTTTGTTGACATTCCTGTTCTGCCTTTACCTCGCATGTAGTTAGTTCTCTGGAAAAATTGTATATATTGTACTCGAAGGAATGCCGACAGATGTTGAACTGTGTTAAGGTTTTAGATTTAGCACAACATGTTTCTGTAATTACGGAGTAGGTAAGCAAACATTTTACCCGCGGTGCTAAGCTAACATTGCATGTAAATTCAGTCAAGGAAAGTGTAGTCCAGTGCGGAGGTAGCTGAAGCTCAGTAGCTAGCTATCATTGAGGCACCAATTTAACACTGAAAGCCAGTTAGATTTAAGTAGCCAAACAGCAATGTCTCTATTATAACCTATTTTTTTTAAACAAATGTGTACTGTGTTTGTCAGCACTTGTTCTTATTCTCTCCCTCTTTTAGTAGTGAAGACCAGTAGTCTCCTCTAAATTGGCCAGTTTGGCTTGCATCTATGAACTCGTTGGTGCCCACCACCTCAGCCGTCAGTAGCCCTGTTAGTTCCCTGGACTCCCCCCTTTCTGTCATCAGTTCATCCACTGGCTCTCCGGGTGTGCCAGTGACTCCTTCAGTGGGTTACGGACCCATCAGCAACCCACAGGTGGGCCGCAGTCAGTTACATGCACAAAAATAACCTCACGCTGAAAACTGAAATGATTTCCTGTGCTGTATCATTAGTGTCCTTGGTTCACGCTAGGGTAGTAGATCACAGTGAAATATTCCACTTATTTTGGAATTATTGTGGATTATTCCCCCCCCTGTCCAAATGTTCTTGTCTTCATGCTACTCTTAGATTAACTCCTCGATGTCCGAGCTGCACGCCGTTAGCAGCTCGGACGATGTGAAGCCATCCTTCGTTCTGAAGTCTCCAGGAGGCACTGGGCCAATGTTGTCCCAAAAAAGACTCTGTGCCATCTGTGGGGATCGCTCCTCTGGTGAGTACTTAGGAAGGGCATACCAGTTTCACAGAGGCTTTAAGGTTTTTTTTCTCTCTCCCTGTAATCAAGTAGATAATTTTAGCACTGGATTACTCACTGCTATGGCATTAGTTTATGAATTAGTACCTGAGAAAGCGAATTCAAGATGCTACTTTCTTGTTCCTTGTTTAGGGAAGCATTATGGGGTGTACAGCTGCGAGGGCTGTAAAGGCTTCTTTAAGCGCACCGTGAGGAAGGACCTGAGCTACATCTGCAGAGACAGCAAAGAGTGTCTTGTGGACAAGCGCCAGCGCAATCGCTGCCAGTACTGCCGTTACCAGAAGTGCCTAGCCATGGGCATGAAGAGAGAGGGTATGTATTTTGAGTCATTCATTCATTCATTCATTGTCCTGTCACTGGGATATTATTGCTTGTTGTTATCTTGGCTTGGTCTTCTGGCCTTCTTCAGGCTTGGCCTTAAGATTCAGATAATAAGTGGATGGCGCTAAGTACATGTGTGAACTGGGTCAAATGTGTTTTATGATCCTAGCACTTGGAATAAACTCAGTTTGCAGCCACATTACATTTGTAGTATGAACACCAATGTGCTACTGACAACATAAATCAAATTGGCAGGGACTGATGGTGCTAGGTTTGCAGTTTTATTTCTATTTCTGAACTGACTATGCTGCTGATGCCTATCATGGGTAGGATTTTTTTATTTTTTATTTATTTTTATTTATTTATTAATTTTTTTTAAACATTAGCTAATTGTAATGTAATCTCCTTCTCTCATATGGGCGTTCCTTGTTACTGTTTTGGACATGAGCTCTGCTGGTTACTATGCGAATGTGTGTCAGTGAGTTGGTTCTCATGCTCACAACTATTATCAATTATTATAATACTAAATGTCACTTTGGTAAAATAAAAAAAGGTGGTTATTTTTATATCTATTCTGTATAATGAAGTTAATTTAGCTGAGACCAAGCAACAGGAAAGTGTTTTGTAAATAATTTTTTGGTTTTTTTTCCCCCAAGAAAAACTTAATGATACCCGAATAATAATTCCCCTGCTGCTCAAAATATACAAAAGTAATCACGTTTTCCTAAGCAAGACCAAAATGTCACTGAGAATGTCATGTGTTGGGTGAAAACAGCAAGGAGGGTTCTATGGTGAATACAGTTCACATCTGGTTTATGAAAATCCTTATTCCTTGTGCTGCACAGCTGTTCAGGACGAGCGGCAGAGGAACAAGGAACGTGATGGAGATTATGACTGTAATACTGCAGCCAATGAGGAGATGCCTGTGGAGAAGATCCTGGAAGCTGAGACAGCGGTGGATCACAAGACAGAATTGCACTCTGCTAGCAGCTGTACTGGTGCTGTGAGTATTTATCTTAATGGTTTTTGCTAGTGAGCTTTTGAGGCGATGATCTACTATTCTCGACTTTTCGATTCTCGATTTCGAGGCTCGATTTCTTACACCCCATAAAGGTCCAACACCTTCTTGTGGGCCATATAAAATTAGGCCCACTAATGTTAGAATCAGAAAATAATCACTCTTTAATGTGATGTCCATGCAGTTATGCAAGGACCATTATTGACCGATATTTTTGATAGTCATTGATTGGCTTAACAAGTAACAAAAACAAACAGCACTTCACATTTTTCTTGTCCTTTAAGAAAAATAATGCACTAATAACACTGCTTCATCAGTGCTCATAGTACAAATAAATGGAGTTTTATATTTCTATAATAATAGTGTGATCAAAAATAGTCATTATAGCAAAAAAAAAAAAATCCAAGAAGATGGTTACATTTCAAGCTGCTGGTTGGTAGCGTTAGCACGTAGTCAGCTTTTATTTGTCCTGTCTATTTTTGAAAAATTGCCTGCTCACTAAAGATAGGATTATACATTAACCCAAACAAGTTATTAGCTGTAACTAAGTTCATTATAAGATTGAATTCAAATTATATAAACCGTGTTTGCATATGCCGTGTTGAACAGCAACAGAAAGACTTTTTGAATACTTATATAGCAAATAGCCTTGATAAACAAGTTCTTTTAATTTCATATTTGAAGCCCCCATGTTTTGTGCGCACATTCCACATGCTTGAAAGGCTAGCACGGCTTTATCTGTTTGGCAAGCGCAGACATTAGAAGCTAAGATGTAGCAGGGAAATTGTTGCTGTGCTTTGAAGTAAGACACTGTTATTAAGGTTCAAACAGAATACAAAATGGGCTAAAATTGTCAGTTTCTCTGGTTTTACTATTTAAAGGTATATGTTTGAGAAACGTGAACATTTTTTGTTTTATTCCATTAACTACTGACATTTTCCCCCAAATTCCACAATATTGTCACTTGGCGTATTTAATTGCAGGAAATGACAACTGGTCAAAATAACAAAAAGATGCAATGTTTTCAGTTCTTGAATATAGCATAGAAGTCAAGACCATATTAAATTTTAAACAACACAATACTAATGTTTGAACTTAGGAAGAGTTCAGAAGTCAACACTGGGTGGAATAACCCTGACATTGAATCACAGCTTTCATTTCTTGGCATGCTCTCCACCAGTCTTTCACAGCTCAGCTTTGTTTGATGGCTTGTGACCATCCATCTTCCTCTTGATCACATTCCAGAGGTTTTCACTTGGGTTCAGGTCTGGAGATTGGGCTGGCCATCACAGGGTCTTGATCTTGTGGTCCTCCATCCACACCCTGATTGACCCGGCTGTGGGCATGGTGTATTGTCCTGCTGGAAAACCCAATCCTGAGAGTCGGAGAACATTGTCAGTACAGAAGGAAGCAAGTTTTCTTCCTGGATAACCTTGTTCATGGCTTGATTCATGCATCCTTCCCAAACAGAAATCTGCCCCATTCCAGCCTTCCTGAAGCACCCCAAGATCATCACTGATCCTCTGATACATTTCACAGTGGGTGCGAGTCACTCTGGCTTGTAGGCCTCTCCAGGTCTCCGTTTAACAATTAGATGACCAGGTGATGAGAGACACTGAAAATTCAAGTCAAGATGATCTTACTCCAGTTCCTCACGGTCCAATCATTTTGGTCTTTAGCAAACCTCAGCATGGCTCTTCTCGCTTCTCATTGATGAAGGGCTTATTTCTAGCATTGCATGACTTTAATCACGCCCGGAGGGGGCTGTTTCGAACCATCCTCACTGTGCACTTAACCCCAGCTGCCATTTGCCATTCTATTTGTAGGTCACTTTGTCACCCTGCGGTTGTTGAGTGACATTCAAAGAAGTTGATGATCGTCCTGGTCAATTGAGAGTCGCGTTTACCCACTGCCAGTCTGTAATTCTGTTGTCTCCAGTATCTGCTGCTTGACCTTGTTCTTATGAACCGCCGTCTTTTGAAATTTTGAGGATAGAAGCAGCCTGTTTTTGCCGTCCAACCTGGTCCTATTGCCGGAGGATAGTGATATCTACAGCAGTGTTATTTTTTTTTTTTTTTTTTTTTTTTTTGTTGTAAAATGAGATTTGGTTCAGGTGATCGCCTAATCATTATCTGATTAAGTAAAATAAGGTGTGCTTGTGTTGGAATTCCACCATAGACACTAAAATGAAATGGCTGCAATATGTAGAGATGCAGGTTTAAGAAAAAATTGAAGTGGTCTGTTAATTGTTTTCCATAGTTCAAACAACTCGTACAAAAAAAAAAAAAAAAAGAGATCTCTTCCTTTCATGATGTACCAGAGTATTGTGCTTTTTGAGCATGTATATTAGCAAAGCACTTTGACCTGAAATTTTAGGAGTACTTCATACGATGATTATCTCTTTGACTATCATCACAGTATAAAGGTTCTTAGGAAAAGCTTCCATTAACTCGTTCCCCCTTTCCTGTCCTTTAGGCCATCGACCCAGTGACTAACATCTGCCAGGCAGCAGATAAACAGCTGTTTGGCCTGGTGGAGTGGGCCAAGCGCATCCCACACTTCTCAGAGCTGCCTCTTGATGACCAGGTCATTCTGCTACGTGCAGGTAGAAGCGTTCACTTTCTACATATACAGACTGTTCTCCTGCACATACAGTACATATTTTCATGCTATAACTTGAAAGCCAGACCTCTTACTAAAGGAGGTAGGAAATGCTTGTCTGTAAAAAAAAAAAAATGATTCCAGCAATGACTATCCTATTTAATTTTTAAGTTGAACTTGATTCTGGTGAGAGAAGTGCTATTTTTGTTAGAATATAAGCCCTACCATTAATATTGTTCTAGAAGTAAATGGACTTTTCTTTCCTCTTGCATCTGTGTTTCAGGGTGGAATGAGCTGCTTATTGCCTCGCTTTCTCACCGCTCATTCGGGGTGGAGGATGGGCTTCTGCTGACTACAGGCTTGCACGTGCTCAGAGACAGGTAACACTTCACTTCAGTTGCTTATTGTAGCTTTGAGTTTACTAAAGGCTATATAAATGCATTGCAGTTGTCAATGTTACAAATTAGATTGAATGATTTCTGTAATCATTTCTAGAAGATATTCTCCAGGCATTAGTACCGGTGCGTCAGGTGCTGTTTATCTACATAAAATAATTATGCACTTCTCTTCCTAAATGAAAGGAATCAGATGTTTGTCTGAACATTGATATAATGTTGAGCATTAAATGTCCGCGTTTATTAATAAAGAGCAATAAAATTATCTTAAACTAAGAGTGACTATCTAATCAAGAAAAACATCTTGACGTGTTGGTGAACACATATTTCTTTGGAGCAAGACGGCACAATGGTTTATGTTCCTCCTCCTCTGTCTCTTTCGTTGTTAAATGAGCTCAAACCATAGTCACCTCTTCCTTTTGGTGTTTGTAGTATACAGCCAGCATAAAGCTTAAGTTCACAGTAGCATCCAAATAAAAATATTCCTGGCCTACGATTTACTGAAACTGTTGATCTGGTGGGGTGTTTGTGCCACGTATCACAAAGACGTCAGTACTGCCTGTCAGCAGAACTCAGGCCAGAAGTGGATAGCACTCAGACTTCCTGTGCACACATCACAATGTTGTCCACTTCTGACTGGTAAGACTCCTCTACAGGCAGTTTACACATGTTGTTACTGGGTTTGTTTCTTCTCTTAAATTTTTAAGGCAACGTTGTTAAAAATGTGCTTTATTTAAAAATTTGGGGAAAATCAGGCTGATTCAAAAACTGCGTAATGGGAACGTTTAGAAGGGGTTTACCTTGTGTCAATGAAGTCTTGATACCACATGCACATCTTTTCTTAATAACCTTAAAAATATTGTTTAGAAATGTTATTGCTTCACTCTATGCATTTCTCTGTCACTCTTTCTTTCGGTCACCCTTCAAATTTTAACTTCTTTGCACTCCTGAAATGAATTATTATTCCCCATTGTGATATTTGGCATGCATGCTAGTCAATTTGTATTGTAGCAAATGAGATTAGCCCAGTTAATATAGTGTACAAATAGTGCAGTGTTCATAAGGTATTTTTATGCTTTCTAGGTTTGTTTTCTTTGCAGCCATGTAAATATATAGTAGAATTAAAATGGATCCATGTACACAGTGACTCGCAGTGCATCACTACATATTGTGGTGGAAAAACTCTAGATAATAATGAGTCATTGGCTGCTTTAAACGTATTGAAGCATTTTATTGAGATGTGCATTGTATTGTCTCGCACTACTTCTACTACGAGCACTTGTAATTCCTCTTCACACCTGTTTGTCTCCACAGGGAAAGTGCACGCAGCCCTGAGGTGGGGGCCATATTTGACAGGTACCTGACAGGAGTATCAGACTCCTGACTATTTTACTTCTGTTTTCAGTTCATTAAATGATGCTAATGATTTATAAGCTGTTATTCAGTCAGTCACCATTACTATCATTTGCAATATGTTTATAAGCTCAGCATCTCTTTATTAGCCAAGTCTGGTGGTTTAAATCATGGCATACTCAAAAAGCACGGGGTCTGGACTGGGACTTGAGATTTACAATTTGAAATCGTTGTCATTATTGTTCCTTCCTCTCATCATTCTTTTCCCCACTGTAGAGTGCTCACTGAGTTGGTAAATAAGATGCGAGATATGCAGATGGACAAGACTGAGCTTGGATGTCTGCGAGCCATCATCCTCTTTAACCCAGGTGCTGTTATCAGATCTTACTGCTTACAGGGTTTTGGAAGAAATCTCTGCTTTGCAAAAATCCTTTGAACATTCATGTTTATTTATTTATTTATTTATTTATGGTTTCTATAGTCTGTAATAGATAAATGCCATGATAAACTGCATTTTGTAATATCCGTTGTGAAGAGCCACACAGATTAATGTCATGGCTGCATGTTGCAAATCAGCACGCATTCAGAAAGAAATCATGGCCTGATTGAGAAAGAGACTGGCCTGATTGTGTTAGCATATCATGAGGGTAAGCATTCAGAACGTTTCACTTTAACTACCAACTGTGGACGAGGTACAAATTCAAGTAAGACATACAAACTTCCTGTTAGTCACTAGCAGGTTATGAGCTCTGTAGCTGGGTAATGATACAAATTCCACAACTAGGATAAATGAGCTAACCGTTTATGAGCTTCCTACCAAGTAGGAGAGCAAATAAATGCCTTGCCTGTTCACCAAGGAAATGTACTATAAAAAATACATTATTACTTGTGAATAATCTTTTCCCTTTTGTTACAGTATTATACTGCATTCTTTTCCTCCTCTTTTTGTTTGCATTTTCTCGTTTTCTCTGCTTGGCTGGTTCAGCTGTTAATGCGTATTCAGAAATTGGAGTGGGATAATGTTTGATGTACCTGAGCCACCCAATGAAGTGTGTGTGTGTGTGTACACATTTCCTACTATGGCCTTTTTTTGAACAATAGATCGGAAATAATTCCATTCAGAAAATTCTGCCCTTATTGTACCTGTTCCGTGTCCTGTGGCACTCCGCACTGAAGCTTGTAAACAAATATTGTTCCCTGTATTGTTGTACAGATGCCAAAGGTCTCAGCAACACAAGTGAGGTGGAACTCCTGCGAGAGAGAGTGTATGCATCCTTAGAGTCCTACTGCAGGCAGAAATACCCTGAGCAGCAGGGAAGGTATGCTAATTCTTCCTCAACAATACTCTTTACAGTTTTTGCAACATAAGCTACTGTTACTTCATGCTGAGCCTTAGGCTGATGTTACGAAAACCCGCTGTTACATGCAGAATGCAGGTTTTTGGAAAGAACAAATGAGAGCAAGTGTAAAACAACAGCTGCTAGAAAAAGCGACATTCCTGCAGCCTGTTCTCTTAGGATAAACAACCGTACACTATCAGCCAATCTAGCAAGCCTGTTAGCCATATCATTAATGTACTAGCACATTTAGCATATTTAAATGCAGGTCGTCTGATACAGATGCTTCTGTGTTTCATCACTAGGATTCATTCAAAAATGTTTTTCAATTTATTGAACCAAGCAGCCCATTTAGCAGAACCATTTATTGCCCAAGCCACAGAGCAAGCACGTACTAGTATAAATTATAGATTATTCTCCATCATCTGCACTTACAATGATTACAGGCATTATAATACTCCTGGACCATGGATCAACTATTTCCTGTTTGTTGTAACACGTTGTTGATTACACTGTTGTCTGATTTGCAAAATTCACAAGACAAAAATAGTCCGTATTGTGTTAGACCTGTACCACAGCTGGCAAAAATATTTACCAAAAGGTATTCTGTTTCAATTTCGTAATCTTAAAACTGCTGGATGAAAGATTTTGGAATTTAGCCCTCACTGGTTGTAAAATAAAGTTGTGAGGTAGTTACGGAAGAATATTTCGTAACATTGGTTGGGCTGTAGCATCTTCCACCACACGGATTAATCTCATGACTGCGAGTTTCAAGCACATATTCAGAAAGAACATGCAAGGGAAAACCTGAGATGCCAGGTGGACAGAATTCCTTGATATTGAGTGTCTCTTCCTCATCCCCTTTCTCTCTTTCCTCACCAAGATTTGCTAAGCTCCTTCTCAGGCTGCCTGCGTTGCGCTCCATTGGGCTCAAGTGTCTGGAGCACCTTTTTTTCTTCAAGCTGATCGGAGACACACCCATCGAGACGTTCCTGATGGAGATGCTGGAAGCTCCCCACTAGCTTAGCCCTGAGGGAGGCTGGGAGATGACATCACTGTGACTGCACTTTTCAATCTCAGGGGAACTTGAGCAATTGGCCAGCCTCCAGTCCGAGATACACTTGTTGCTTGGTTTGTCTCTTCGTAAGTGCAAAACGGAGTCTAAAAAAACTCAAGAATTGCCATGAACTTAGAGTATGTTGGTGCTATATTTCAGTCGTAAGTCTTGAATTCTTGTGGATTTTTTTTAAAGATTGGAACCTTCAGTTCCCTTCCTAGCTTACATGGGATTTACATTTTGATAGAACCATTTAAGGCTTTTAAACTTGTGGATGTTGAGCTTTATTTGTCTGTAAGTGTTCTCCTCCATCATACTGTCAGTGTGGTTTCTTTTATTCCTTAAGGGACTAATTTATTCAGCTCAGACCTTAAAGGACTGGCGATACGAACAACTGGAAGAACAGGAAAAACTGTTTTAAAATCTGTAAGCTGACATCGCTCTCCCAGTTAAGCTAGCCTGGCCAAACATGTATGCAATGAAACTTAATGCACAAAAGTCTGGAAAAAGGCTCATTATGACGTGCAATTCGCAAAACAATGTTAGTCAAATGTTTTTGGAGTTGATTCCAGGGAAGCGAGGTCTTACCATGTGCTCATAGATATAGATCATGGGTGCTTGACTGATCTTTTACATGCTTGATACATCGTACTGTTTGTTTTTTTTTTCTTCTTCTTCTTTTCTTCTTTTCAGTTTGGAGTTTTGGTGACAACTGAAAAACATAACTAGGATACTCGGTTCACTAAATTAGCCTTGCATTGCTTTATGACTGCGGTGTTCCAGGCTGAAGTCGGTAAACTTGCTTGTGATGTTGCTTTTTCTCTCAGTTATTCTTTTCATAGTACATGCTTGTTTTTATCACATATCACGTAACCTTGTAACTTGAGTTATGATTCCTTATGTAAACTGCACTATACCAGTTCAAATATCAAATATTTGACCAAAAAGGGGTCATATTTGTGTATGCTTTGGTGCTTTAAAAAAAAATAGCTGTTTTGATGTTACATCCCTGAAAACGCACATGGAAACTTGTAAGCAGGAAACATTTTCTTTTAACAAAGTTGATCATGAGCAATACTAAATTTAAAATGCAAACGTGTATTCTCTTCTCATTTCTGAGTGAAAAATTGTCAGACATGTCAATTTCTAGTACTGTGCAAACATTTGTTCAGGGACAGTGAATCATGATTGCTACAAAAGAGCAGAAATCCATTTACATTTATATTCCAATGATTTTATCATTGCTTTTAGTTGATTTGTACATCTAAAATACAAAAAAAAAAGACCTTAGTTTGCACTGTATTTCCTGTGAATCCCAGTTTTCTGACTGTCTTTCTCTTCTTCTTAGTGATGTGTTTTTCTCAGATTTCAATTAGATTTGTAATCTTGCTGGTTTTTGTAAGATCTTTGCTTTGCTGTTGTATTTTTGTGTCCATGCCAACAGCTTTGGGGACGAAGACCACAGAGACTTTGAAATGCAAGTTCCCTATTGGCAGAAATGTTTACTACACCTTCGGGTTGTTTTGTATGGTCCTGTACAACCACCATCTTTACTGCATTAGACATGTTTGTGTCTGTCATTGCACTAAATTTGTCATACAGTGATGATTGTAATGATCCTCCATCAGGTTCTCCATCGTTAGAGCTCAATTTAGAGGAGCTTGATGGCACTGCAAGTGAACCATATGGACACGACCCTAAATAAAAGCTGGTGACATCAGGACTTGTGTGGTGTTCAGTCCATCATTGACTGGATGAGGAAAATAATGTTGATTAGGTCTAGTAGAGCCAGAGCACGAAGCAGAACGCACCTGATTCAACAAGTGACCTCATCAGCTAATGATCAAGCTGTGTTTTACCTTAATCATACGTTAGAGAAACACCAAGCTAGATTGTGCTCTGGTCTTTGAAAACTAAAACATCTCCAGCCTTTTGCATTACAGCAAGAATATAAATATATGGAGCCTGTCATGGGTGGAAGAAGTAGTTCATTAGCTCCCTGTGCTTCCCCAGATTCTGGTTGATCTGGTTAATCTGGTTGCACAGACACGTAAATTCTTAGGCTAAAAAGAATCCTAACATGCAGCAGTGTAAGCTAGTAGTTAATAAAGACTATGGGAAACAAATGAGCATATTAATTACTAGCGAGGGCATGGCTGTGTAGCCTTAGCCCATATCCTTTCCTGAAAAGTTTTTTTATTTTTTTTTTAATGTAGCACATAATATTTTGCAGCCTTGCCAAACTTGTTTTGACAAAGTTGCTAGGAAGATGTTTTGGCTATAATATTGTTTAGGATTTTGTTTTCTGTTCACGTAGCAAGTCAAAAAGACTTTTCAAGTCTTGCTCATGTCAAGTCTTGCTCATATTTTCTCTTATCAGTGTCTTTATAGTTAACAGTCAGGTGACCGTGGGATCATGAGATAAATCACCACAACCATGGAGCATATTACAGTGAAACATACATACCGAATCAAAATGTTTGTTATGCAAAATGATTCCAAAATGGGTATCTGAGATTCTTATTATTGCAATGTATCAAGAATGAATGGTTGAATGTTTGTACAATTTATTTGGAATGATCTTTCCAACCAGTAGATGAACTGATTATATTTTGATCCAAACGGGGTCAAGGTCACATGTCTGAAAAATTTTTTTGTTCATTAGCTTCCTTTCTGTTTGATGTGTATTTTAACCTACTTGTCCACTGGGCTATTATAAATAACAACAACAGCAAAAAAAAGAATAGCCTGGACATGAAATCTTCTGGAACCTGGACTTCTGGGGTCTTTACGTTTCCCACCAACAGGGAATGGGTTCTTGAACTGCTTCCAGGAGTCTTTGAACCGTGGTGCCGGATATTGAAGCAGCCTGTGTTTCCACTGATTTTGAGTGGAACCATTGTAATCAAGGATGCATCATCAGTGGAGGGCGTTTGCACAATGCACAGCGGATGTAAACAGTAGTAGCAAGATGCCAGATCACAGATTACCTGCAAGCTTTTGTTCTGTTATTGCAGATATTTGTCCGATTTCTCCTTTTCCGTTCAGTTCTCTATTGCAGTGCGCTCCAAATTGTTCAAACCCACTGGTGTCATGGTTTGCACTGGATAAACCAACGAGATTTTGATTCCAGCTGGGAACCAACTTTTCAGGTTGGAACCAATTTTTGTTGGTTGAAATGGTTCAAAATTTGGTGTGTGAACCAGAGCAGAGCCCGTTCCCTGTTGGTGGATAACCAAACGCTTTATCCGTCTGGGTCGCGGGGAAGCTGGAGCCAATCCCAGCATCTTCGGGCGAGAGGCGGGGTACACCCTGGGCAGGTCGCCAGTCCACCACAGGGCCAACACAGACAAACAGCCACATGCTCGCATTCACACCTATGGGCAATTTAGAGTAGCCAGTTGACTTAACCTGCATGTCTTTGGACTGTGGGAGGAAACCGGAGCAGGACCTTTTTGCTGTGAGACGACAGTGCTAAGCACTGCACCACCCATTTGTAAATATGCAAAATGTAATTAACTTAAATCCGTACTGACAATATGATGACATTAAGGGAATTCTAATGGATTTTCCTTAATACTCTTTTAAAATAATAATTTACTTGTCTAACTGGGCTGTATCGCAGAATCGCAGAATTTGCACGATGCTACTCCCTTTTGAACACATGACTTGTGGAATATTCCAGCATTTCCTAGAGGAACATGTGTTCGGGTAACGGGGTTGAGTGAATGTTAATACATTTTTCACAACCTATAACGGATAACTCGTGTAAAAGGATGTTTCAAGCGGGAAATGTTAAATGGCTTCACACTTAATGCAGGAATAACAATGTTTTAAGTATTTTAATTATATTTCAAGGTGTAGTATAGTTATGAAATTTACAGGTGTGAATTCATTACGTTATCTACATGAAAACACGCGTGACTCTGGATTTCTCTGGATGCTTCATAAAAGCTTTTTATTGCAAGATTTGTATACAGTATATACGTTTTCGCTGTGAATATTAACAAGATAAATTCACATTCTTGGTACTCTTATTTAATACCCACTTTTTATGGCACTTGCAGCAAAAGGGTGGACATGACTCAATTCTATGTACTTAAGTGCAATGATCTTGGAAGGCTTTTGAGCAGGAGTGGAAGGTGGGTGGGTTACAAGGACCAAACGTTTCAAGTTTGTGCAAAAAGGAAAAAAACAAAATTACACATGACAAAAGCAAACATCGCTGAGCATCAAACTGACATCACAGAAGCTCCCTTTGACTCAACTCGCCCCGCTTTCTCTTCGTCTTGGACAATGCATGGCTTGCTTACTTTTCTTAAATTATCACAGAATAACACTGCTTCTGACCTATAATACACTATTTCTATACAAATACAAATGCAACAGGTGCAAAAATAAAAACAAGAGATTTACACAATTATACAGCATTTGTCTTCTTAGGGAACATTTAGTTTCTACATTAGATTTCTAGTTCATTTTCATTTTACAGTACTCGATTATCTGAGAAGAAGACGTCAGACAAACAAAGATACTTCTTGTTGTTTAATACTTGACATTGCTTTAAAATGACATGATGGCCATAGTAAGGTGCTGGGAGGTACTACTGGGTCGTGTAGCACAGCGGTGCGGATTGTCAGAATAATGTTTTGGGTTTCACATGAGGGAATGGACGTTTTTTGGTGATTTTGTGGAACCGAATCACGCTGAAGTGTTCCTCCTGAAAACCTTTAAAACCAGAGTGCTGCTGTGCTGAAGAGACCACATCCCTCTGTCTGTTTCCAAAGACACACGTCCTGACCGGATGCCACACGTGCCACATGCGTCACACAATATTGAGTTACAATTTCGTTTATAACAGTTAACGTCAAGGCAGCATTGAAGTTCTTCTTGGGCTAGGTTGATTTTTGCCTGGGAACAGATTGACGCCTGTTCTCCTTGACCACTTTTAGCAGATGGACTACGGTGTAGGTCAGCAATGTGTATCAGACAAGTTGTTGCATATTGCTGATCACGTTTAATCTCAGGCTCAAGCTAAAATCTGTCTAAAAACGTGCAAAAAAAACCCCTCAGAAGAGCAGTGCAGAGAGAATCACCCCTTGATATCTACGTCAGTGATTTCCATAAATCTGTGCTCTGCAGTTTCCATTGGACATGAATGCTGAATGTGCTACTAACCAAAGCAGGCAAGATTTCACCAAATGGCTAACATTTGATAACCAGGGTGCAAGAGATCGACCTTGTGAAAAGCACTGATCCTTGGGTCCACGCTCAAGGCCACAGTGGTAAGAAACACTAGTACGGTTGTCTCTGCAGAGAACTCGTTCTTCACTAACAGGGCTACAAGAGTGTAAGTGTGTGTGTTTAAGTATTAGAGATTTGTGTACTAGAAGGTTGAATGGCAGCTGATACTGTGCTTGTCTTTTAAAAATGCAGTAAAATTGGAAGGTGTTAAGAAATATTAATCTTTCAATCAGCATGCTTAGGTTACAGTGTCCAGGATCAGGTGTATGGAGATTTGAAGTGTGTGTGTGTGTGTGTGTGTGTGTGTGTGTGTGTGTGTGTGTGTGTGTGTGTGTGTGTGTGTGTGTGTGTGAGTTGAGACCCTGAGCTGCTAGAATCTATTCTGTGTCACACTTGCATCTCAGAGCTAGTGGCTAATCCCAGAGCCTGGGCCTCCTCAGGGGTGAGTCCGTTCTTCAGTGTTCTTCTTACTGCCGAAGAAAATAAACGGACATTTATGTTATACATGAACACAATTTTTTTATTAGCCAATTATCGCCAATAAACCAATTATTTCTGGTGTGCAAAAACATCTTTGGGCTTGTGTATGACCTAAACAACCGATTTTATTTAGGAACATAATCAAATCCATAGCCCTGTAGTTCTCAAAGTACTAAAGCGTTACTTGGTACTAAAGTATGAGCACTAAAACAGATGGAAATATGGTATGCACTCAGTTAGGGGTATTTTTAATCCCATTCCTGCCCACTGTTGAAGGATTTCTGACCAATCCTTCCAACTCCAACAGACACTCTTGATCAACCTTGCCAGTTCCTGCAACAACGTTAACCAATCTCTTCCACTCCCACAGACGGTTTGACCACTCCTGTTTGTTCCTGCAGGAAATGTGACCAATCCTGCATGCTCCTGCAGAAAGTTTCACTAGTCCCTCCCATTCCACCCGCTCTCACATAAATTGTAGGCCAATTGTACCCACTTTCACAGAAAGTGTGACCAATCCAAAACCTGCTTCTGTAGAAAGTTTGACCAATATTGCCCACTCTTGCAGAAAATGTGACCCATCCTGCCCTCTCCCATAGAACCTTTGCCAATCCTACCCAATCTGACTGATCCTGCCGCCTTCTTCAGAAAGCTTGACCATTTCTGCCCGGTCCTGCAGAAAGTTTTACCGATCCTACCTGCTCCCACAAAGCATTTGACCACTCCTGTCCACCCTGCAGAAATTATTCGGCCTTCTCCGTCAGAATTTGACCATTCCCTGCCTCTTCCTGGCAGAATAGTGATGATCATGATCGTTAATGAAACCTTTTTTGTTCAATAATATCATATCTTATTGCTCGCTCCCACTCGAAAGAAAGTATAAAACACTGACCTATTTGTTCGGCTCGCAGGTTTCCAGTCCCAGTACACAATACACAAAATGCCAGTAAAGGCTTAAACATTTACTCTTGGGATTGGACGTTTATGATTTCTCTTTGGAAGCTGTTCTGGTGCAGCTCAGAGACTGAGATACCATGCAGTGATGCATCGTTTCTGTTTAGTGTAAAACCTGTCCCGTCATGTATTGCAAATGCAGTGACTTACAGGATTTGCGGTTAGCTCTTGAGCGTCTCCTCTCGCGAGGCTGACTGCGCTGACTGGGGCCCTGAGTTGCTGACTTTACGATGCGCTCCATGATCTCATCTGCTGTGTCTTCGATGCAATTAGACGTGTCTTCGCTGACAGACGACCACAGTCCCATGCGGCCTACACGGACACAGAAAGCACCGGTTCGTTCAAGATATGGCTCCCAAGGTAATTCATTTGTTCCATAGCTGGAGAGTGCATGTGAAGTAAATTGAAAGCTACTGGACTGTAGGTTTGTAAGCACCTCGGCTGGCTCTGGTGCGGGTGCGCAGACCGGGCAGGACTGAAGCGGTGGTGTCTCCAAGCTGCAGACTGTTTCGCAGCACTGCGGTCATCTGCTCGTGCTCTGCTGCGTTTTCGGCATAGTCGAGTCCCTGCCCGGGAGCGTCCTGACCGTCTGCTGACGCGCCTGCAAACTTACCGCTCTGTGTAGGAAAGAACAAAACAGTAGATAAACCCTACTGTCCAGATAATGTACAGAGCCTCTTTCCTTAGGCCTCTGGTAGAGACGTCTCTTGATTTGCAGCTTTTTTTTTGCCTATTTGAAATTTTCCATGCAGACATTTGTCAAAAACAATTTCTAGCATGCACCGTAGAACACCAAAGTGCACGCTGAGCTTAGTACCGCTGGTCTGTTCTTTTGTCATTAGTGGGTGGACAATCAACAGGACAGTGCTGCTCAAAATGACTCAGTGGAAAGCAACCTAATACTAACGCTAATCTACTGTCCATTGTGGGTTTATTTTAATGATCTCATCGACACTATCGTCAAAATATCTGAGTGTAACATGCTGCTTATAGATTCCACATGGTGACCCTGCTCCCTTCCTTCTCTTCCTATTCTCACAGCTTGTGTAATGGGATCACAAACACATTACCTCTTTGCAGGCCCTTTAAATCCAGTTCCACTGTTGATAGTCACTGGGGTGTGTGTGTGTGTGTGTGTGTGTGTGTGAAGGAGTTATTAGTGAATGTGACTCTCTTAGGGCTGGTGTACATTTTTCAACAATTCCAGCATGATCAGTGTGATGTAATCTCTGATGGGACTTGTCTTTGTTAGTCTCTGGATACGGATTGCAGTCAAAGTCATTTCATGTATAAAATAGTTAAAGTTAATGAAATGTTGGAGCGCACATGGGGATAAACAGGGCTTCACATGCACACACAGATAAATACAACTGCACACAGCCACACACTATACCAGAATATACCTCACTATATTCTTCATCCTCACTCTAGAAAGGAGAACCGGAGACATGATAGACGAAAGAAAGAACAAAATACAAGACAAACTACAGGAAGTGAGAACAACAACAAAAAAAAACCTACAAAGGATGTATAAACAGTACAAATGATCAAGGCTAACAAGTAGTTGAGAAGGATCTATTCTACATTTATGCCTTTTTCTTATGAAAATATATATATATATATATATATATTTTTTTTTTTTTGACCTAATATCAGACTTTGTGTTCATTTGCTTCATTTCTTTTGAAAGGAAAATGTGACATTTTTAAAGAAATCACTTTATTTATTTATTTATTTATTTTTCATTGAAAACCTTTTCTGAAGTCCCATACTATTTCCGCGTGGAAAATGAGCACTGTCCCTTATTAAGCTCTTCCAGACTTTCTGACCTGTATAAAGAGACCAGGGCAAATGGTGAGCTAGTGACACCTCTTCTGCAGCTACACCAGTCACAGTGCTTACACACTGAGTTGGATTTTCACGCTGAGATTACACTAAGAACTGCCTTTAAACAAAAGTATCCCTCGCCAAACTAAACAAACCATGTAAGGCCTCTCCTAACCAGGACTCCCCCACAGAGACGGGCTTTAGCAGGTCATGTTTGAGGAAATCAGGGGTAGCCTCAGGCACAGCTACAGTACCACTGATATTAATTACACAGGTCTGCAAGCACTCAACTGGTGTTCGGCAACAGGAACCGATCAGGTTTATTCAATTTGCTGGGGATTAATGACTCCCCACAGACTCACCGTACTGTAAACAGCAACCTTTAGATACAGTTTAGTCGCTAGTCTATTAGGAATTTACCGATATAGCGTATAACTAGTTAGAATAAAGTTATAGGTTTTTGTTTGCTGTATATCTTAGATGCTATGATCAGAAAAATAAAAAGGAATTCAGACTCCAGTTTGATCAGTGGTAAACTGCTCCACCCAGTGGCAAGAAGTGTTGAACTGAACAATGTATTGTGATCAAAGCCATTAGAGGGCGCACTCACGTCAGTGATCATTTTGCCCCGCGTCTTGTTCCTCTCCCGGTGGTTAGCTCTCTTCTGTTTCTGCTGCAGCACTCTCTCCCTGGTGGTGCGATACTCCAACGCGAACTCGCTAAGGATCTTACAGAAGCGATGGATGCTGACCTCCTTCACTGCGTATGCTGGGTGGCCCAGGAACAGCAGAAAGGCATGAAACCTGCAGATCACGCCCAGAGAAGCTTTGATATCCTGCAGCCTACACTCGGACTGCCATGCTTTATTCACAAGCCCTCGTTATCTCTTGGAGGAAACTCTGCTCTAAGACTTTCATTGTGGACATCAGAGGCCTATAGGGGCCTGAATGAGCATCTCTTTAACTTTCCCAAAAGCTTTTACAATCTGAAAATCAGTAAAATGTGGTCCATGCAGCTGTTTATGTTTGTAAACTATTGTAATATTTATTTAAAAAAAAAAAAACCTCTTTTGAAATTCTTGATTAAATCTGGTTTTTGTTTATATTGAACAGCTGACTTTACTAATTCAGCATTATTGCCCTTTCCAGAACTTTAAAAGACGTCTCTTGTTTTTTCAGTGTTCTGTGTTCAAGCAAATATTTTTAAGTTTCTTAATTGCTTTACAGCAAAACATGATATGCATTAGCGAATGTACATTAGTGCAGAAAAGGGAATTTCTGATGACGACAGATTTAGATCCTTAGTATCGTTGGTCTTACTTTGACCCCAGAACATCTTTACTCTTTCATCTTTTTTTTCAATACTTCCTGATTAGTAAATGAATGTCCGTGATGCCCTAAATTGCCCATGGAAATCGTTAAGGGGAATGCTTCAACTACAAGGGCACATGAATTCTGTCTTCTCTACACTTCATGCTTCAGGTCACTCCTTCAGAGTGTAAAAGAGCTCAAACTTACCTATTGATGATGCGCCTGTGGACGACGGTGAGGATGATGATCCTCTCAGCACAGTCTTTCAGGAAGTCAGACATGCGCTGCTTTAATGCCAGCTTCATCTCGTGCTTGGCAATGACCTTCAGATGGTCCCAGGAAGCTTTGCAACGCCGCTCCATCTGGACCAGATTGTCCTGCAGCTGGTCAAAGTCCACCTGAGGAAAGCAGGACAGATGTACACTTCCAAATCCAATTGCAACTCAGTTTTTACAACAAAAACAACGCCAACCCCAAATGACATGCTTTCCTTATGTGTCATAGCCACCTCTCTACTGTACACTAATCCACATGTACAGCCATTACTATCTGTGTTAACTTGTATGCTACCTCTGGGACCATTTGAAGTTGTTTTATTGTGAATAACATCCCAGTCATTATGTTAAATTCAACTCAGGTAATGAGGAACACTTCCAGAACTTTGCTGTGTTTAACACAAATACTAATCCAGGGGTTGTTAAGCTCTGCTCTTTAAAGGAAATAGCACTTCAGAGTTTAGATCTCATTCACCAGGAATGTCGTTCATCAGCTAATTACAACGGCCCTCAAGTGTTGAAAGCGGTGTGTTTGAACAACTCAAATCTGTGTACAGCTGGGCCACACACCTTCTCTAACAAGAGCAAGTCAACACTGCTGTTATTAATCCTGAGTAGTACCAGCATCATCGATTTCAATTGCAGATGGGTATGGCAACATGCGAACATGAAGTCCATCAGACCGAAACAAGGAATGACAAGGTGTTTATAACTTTACAAATGGCTATAGATGTGTTATAACTAAAACAGTGTTTCAACGTGTAATGTAATTGCATCTATAAAACATACTTGAAATCATGCTTTTTATATTCTCATTAAAAAAGCTAAATTTGTATAATCATGCATCCATCTTCGATACTGCTTATACATTATGGGAAGCTGGAGCCAGGCCCAGCTGACTTTGGGGTACACCCAGGGCAGGTCACCACTCTATTGCAGGGCTAACATAGAGACAAACAACAATTCATGCTCACAGTCACGACTATGGGCAATTTAGCGTAGCCAGTTGACCTGATTTGCATTGTCTTTGGGAGGAAACCAGAGCACCAGGAGGAAACCCACACAGGCATGAGGACAACATGCAAACACCACAGAGAAAGGCCCCAGTTGGAGGGCAGGTTCAAACCCAGAGTCCCTTTGCTCTGAGGCAATAGTGCTAACCATTGCACCACTGTGCTGCCTATAAGTTTTTATAATTTAATTAATTTAATTAAGAGCATTTGCAGTTCCAGGTTGTATCACATATCTTCAACATGTCATGTCTGTACTGCTCTGTGAGCTTAATAATGCTGATTTGGTGCTGTACCTTAGCAGAGCGTGTGATTGCGCCGATCTCAGAGTACAGGTCGGAACTTTCTGGAAACTTGTCCACTACGATGGAGCAGACGTGGTGAAGCAGTGACTGCTTATGCACAGTGTCTTTCACTTCTGGAACCTTCTCCAGGTAACTCAGCTCAAAGCCTTTAGCCTGAACACACACGCACACATGCGCGCACACACACACACAAGCACAAGGTATTATATTAAAATGGACAATATCAGTGGAACTTTCCTGTAACAAAGTAAATTGACTCTATAAATACATCCACCTTGAACAAAATAGGTCACTCTGGATCTCATCCAGTAAATGATTTCTATAAAAGGGTTTCTAATCATAGACCATTCCACAATTTACAGACATTATTCTGCTACAGCTGAGTAGATTATCATCAGTTCCATTAAGCAATAATACAGAATGCTTTGAAAAGCAAGGCGGGTCAGTAGTCTGCTCGAACGCATGTTCACATGAATGCTTCGTTGGCTTGTAAATAGCTGAATCTCATTCAAATGTGGTAAAGTACAGGAAGTCACTGGCCTGCACCTGGGTCAGCCTTGTGCGGAAGACCCAGCTGAAATAAAAACGGGAAATATCCCAAATGACATGACACGAATTTGACTTGCTTTGTTCTCTTGCCCACTCTCAATGGTTTACTGTAAACGTGCTTTCAATCATTTATTACCTTTTAGCTTTGTTCCCAGTCCTCAAAGAGAAAAGGGAAGAGAGGAGGGGAAAAGGCCGTGAGCATGGCCATAACTCACATTTGATCCGTTAAGGAAATTGCCGATAGCGAGTAGTGTGGACAGAATAAAGCACAGTGTCTTGTTCTTTTCCAGCTGACTCATGCCCTCCTTCAGGTCCTGTAACGGCTCTGCCACTTCCTGAAAGCGAAAAAGACGGAGACCAATTTACACGCGATCGAAACACGACTAGTGTTTTAGCAACTCTAGGTGTGCTGCATGATCTAACAGCTCAGGTGTGGATAGACAGTAACAGCTGTGAGCCTTGTGCACAGTCCTGACCTTCTCCAAAACTTCGTAGTCCATCTTGAAAGCCCAGAGGTGCAGGCGAGCAGACAGCTCACTGATGGAGGAGAGCGTGAGGAGGAACTGCTCAGCACTGCCCAGAGGAATGTCTGGGTTCGCCAGCTGAGCTTCCTGAATCTTCTGCTTCTCCTCTTCTGTGGGAATCATCGTCAAGATTTTCTAGACAAGATGAAAAGCGCTATGTTCAAATTTGACGCATTATTTCACAGTTAATCTTTCACTCATATCTTGATGATTTATGTTTGTATTTAGGACTCACATAGTGCAATAGTGTGAACTGCCTTCTGCACTGAAACAACCCATAGGGGCACATTTTCAAAATCAGTTACGTCAGTTATTCCTACATTTTCCAGATGAACTGACTACCCTAAATTGTTCCTACGTGCAAATAAGTATGTGAATATGTCTGAACAGTGCCCCATAATGTACTACATTCCTAACCAGAGTGTATTCCTGTCTCACACCCAGTGTGCCTGGGATACGATCCGGATCCACGACGTGATTTCCCCCCTTTAATTCAAACACGACTCCAGTTATGTCCAGATTGACCCAAATTCCAAAATACTGTCCCTCCGCTGACTGCTGAATCTGTCTCCCTTTTGTTGTCCTGCTGACACACTGCCAGTGCCGCATGATGATGAATGCAATATGTGCATGCACAGAGACTCATGAAAAAAAAACCTCATTTGAATGATTGTATTATGCTTGAATCACCAGATATAAGATCTGGTCTAGGACAACACTACTAAAAGTGGCTTAAATCTGAAATGAAAAGATGTGTTCACGTACATCTAGATCCATACACTTACTGGACATTTCTGATTGCATTCAGACACACAAACGAGAGTGAGTCAGTAACGGAGCTTGGACCTGAGGGAAGTGTGTGAATCACTGTCCAGTGTCCTGGCATGAATTTATGCAGTTACAAAACTAGTTCATAATTCCCCTAATGAATCCCTAACATACTGACAAATAACAACATCTGGAGAAAATCATCAATACATAAAAAACAGTCATCATTTCAATGAATAGCATGATTTCATCTGTGCTACAGCGCTCTGGTAGTTTCCTTCTTTCGGATAATTGCATGCGCATGAGAAAACTCATCAGTGTGTCTGGATGAGATCTTGTTCAAAATAGTTTTTTCTCAACTGATTGAACGGGTTCTATTTGCGTGACTAATATTCATTTTAGTAAAAATCCCGAGGAACTGTAGATGTTTTTAAACCAATTGTAACAGGTTATATTAAACAGCACTTTTTGAGTTAATGCCTTGCGTCTGCCAACTCAGCAAAAGTCAATATTGCGAGTAAAGTTACAGAGAGCCATCAATCGCTGGAAATACAGAAATATGCTTTTATGTGGCAGACTTTTACGATTGAATGATATAATGCCTGAGAAAGAGAGAGAGAGAGAGAGAGAGAGAGAGAGAGCATTTAAATTCCTGAGAAACACATTTAAGTGTTTAGAAGAAAAATGTAATATGAAGTGCATATGCATGCGGGACACATGTTCAGTTTTACTATGGTGTCACCATTGTTTTTGTCTTGATATAATAAGAAAAGTAAAATGATATTAAAGTGAACTGATGTTACCTCTATACCCTCTTTGTTCAGAGCATACTCGTCAAAGTTGAGGATGGCTGTTTTGATGGTGCGGGGTGGTGGAAGAACTGTGAGGCCAATGTTGATGGCGTTGCTTCTTTTGGAGTCAAGAACAATAATCTCCTGCCGTTTCCCATCAGCTGCTGTTTTCTAAAGTCAGCAAAACATTTGGCATAAAACTCAGACATTCAGGCCTGGATTAGATGCTTTATTTTCATTTTCCACCTTGTTTTGTGTCCAGTATTGTGCGGGGAGATTCCGAGTGAGCGGTGTGTGATGTGCCTGCCCACCTTCGGTTGCTATTATGGTAAAATGCATTCTATTTTGGACCATAACAGAGCTAAAATGTCACCATCAAAAACATATGTCAGGGCAACAGTCACCCATCTGGTCTAATACTTCACTTGGTTCTCATTATGAGTTTGCACGACTGCTCGCTCGCTTGCTTGTCGGCTAACTGTTGTGATAACCATCTACCGTCCCCAACGCAAGATTTAAAAAAAAAAAAAAAGCTTTCTGAAGACTACCTTAAAATGAATTGGAACGGAATTTCTTTAATGTGGGTGATTAAGAAAAAACAAGGCTTTCCGAGATATGAATGCCAGTGGGATCTATGCTAAGTGCAACCCGCTTAGAAAACATGCAAGCACCTGAGGGCTATTTTGGGACTTTGATGGAGAATATTTCTGGACTAGTGAGAGGTAAGACGGTTCACTTTCACTGCCAAACAAAGGGAGGAAAGAAAAGGAGAGAAGGAAGAGAGAGGGAAAGAGGGAGTTAGGAATGGGCCAGAAATGAGAAGCAGCTGCTTTTGGCTAGGCGAGGGGAGAACCCCTGACCGGCAAAGACACACTCAGAAAAACATACATCATAACCGAATACCCAAAAATTATACCAGAAAACATTCTGTCCTGATATTAGCGTTACAATATAGCTTTGAGTCAGATTGGAAAGCTTTTCATTGTATAATGGAGTAATGCTGACAAATCAATTGAACAGACATTTAATCTCAGGTACGACAATGAAGTTGATAGTTTCCCATAAACCACATAAAATCTCAAAAGTGTGTACAGATTCCAATGAAAATGTTGGAACGTAAGTGTAAGGCATTCTCAGAGCTGCAACGTGGTAACATTTACAGTGGCAGATCTGACGGAGCCTTAAGATAATACTCAGCCAATCAAACCAGTCTTCCACCAGGCAGACTGAGATTTCCCTGGTCTGCTTCAAATCCCACGTATTTGTACGATTGGCAACAGACTGTGGTGACACTGAGGCAAATGAGACGTTACATAATCCACAGCATGTGTTTGTCTAAGTAGATGTGAAATGCTTCCTGCAAAATTTCTTTGCTTCACGATGACCGAATTCTCTTGCTAGGTTGTGACAAAGAATTAAGTTTTGATATACAGCTACAAAAAATACCCTACTGTTACAATGACTGACGGCAAGAAAAAACATGGTACGAGTAATTCTGTCTTTACCTTTGTTACTGGAAGTTCTTTGGACTTGGTCTCAAAGAGGAGCTCCAGCTTGGCTGTGTCCAACTTAACTGGGTCCAGTCTGGACCACAAGGACTCCTTACAGCGCTTGTCACTGCCGTATTGCCAGTCTGTGGGTCTCACCTCGTTCCAGAAGAGTCTGATGGTCTTCTTCTTCTTCTGAAAGAGTGGTGGCTCTCCTCGACTATGTTGAGGAGAACCGATATGCGAGGGAGACATTGACGCCAAGGAAGGTGGTGGAGGAGGTAACATCCCTCCTGGTGCAGGGGGAGGGGGTGGGCAACCGAAAAGGGGAGGTGGGGGCGGGAGGTTACATGGGGGTGGGGGTGGGGGCGTCATGTGGTCACCTGACTTTATCAGGTTTCCAACATCTAAAATGTCTATGTCATCCTCTTCCAAAAGGTCGGTAAAGTCCATCTCTTTGATGCGAAGCTCTCGAGGCGCGGCCATCAGCTGATCCCAAATGTGATCCGACTCCTTTTTAGGTGGCGTGGGTGAAGGGGCCTTCTCCTTCCCAGCATGCTCAGCCTCGTGAGGCGAGACCAACCCCTTCACTAAGTCACCGAATTTTTCGGCCACGACGCGCACGTTGCCATGGTTGTCCAGGTGCTGCACCTCCATTTTCTTCACATTGTCCTCACATACCTGTTGCCGGGCTTCCAGAGTTGAGATGCGAGTGGCAAGGCTGCTTACTGACGAGTCCTGGCTTCCTGGACCCTCTCTTTCTTTCTCGTTCTCCTTCTCCTCATCCTCAGCAGGCTTCTTATTTTGTGCATAGAGCATGTCCAGCATGAAACGCTTGTTATTTAGAACTTTGCCACATTGTTCGTTGATATCTGCTGCTTTAATGCATTCTGCCCACTGGCCTGATGGGAAGAGAGAGAAAAACACTGGTCACATGTAGGGCTACTAAAAGGCAGTAATCTAACAGGGATTTAAAAATTTAGGGCATCAACTTAAGCATGACAGAAGTACTTGTTAAGGTCTTTTTTCTTACCTGAGTCATTATCACACACGAGCTTCTCATCTCTCTCTTCTCTCTCCAGAGTACTGCTTGCTGACGAGATGCTGGAAGCTGAGCAGTTGTCTTTCTCATTCAGTTCTTCATTCTGCCTTTCTTTCTCGCTGAGGGTTGTGCTATCCTCCGTGTCTCGTTCCACTATCTGCTCTTTCTCACACTCCTCCTCTGCCTCTATTTCAGTCCCTGCCTCATTTGCCATCACTTCCTCCGTGCATACCTTTTCCCTCTCTTTGTCCTTCACTTTCGCATCCTCACCTTTCTCAACCTCCTGTACTTGTCTTTCATACTCATCTTTTCTTAACGTCCATTTCCCTGGTTTGTCCGAGTTGTCCGGCTCTGCATGTAGCTCAGACACCGTTATGTCCTTCTCATCCACAGGCCTCTGCTCCTCCTCTGTCTCTGAGGACCACTGTAGGCCAGACACAGCGGGAGACACGGAGGGAGACTCCACACGGCTTGGTTCTGGCTCAGCTTCTGAACATTAAAAAAAACAAACAAACAAACACACGTAATACTTTCAAAAAGAGCCATATTATTTATTTACCATGACATCTCAAATAAATATCTAAACATTTATGACTTTGAAGCCTTGGGAATTCCAGGAATCACATCCTGCTTGTCTGCAGCAATCGGCAGCAAAAAATAGGAGGCAACATTCTGTGTTTGTTTTCAGTTGACTGGATGATCAAAGCAGGCCTTTATTGTTATTACACCTGTAAGGTGCTTGGGTCATGGTGGGTTTTAGCTGCGTGGTTGCTCTGCATGTGTTCGTCACAGTGTCCTTGTACCCTGGCATGCCTTCACTTCTCCACAACCCCTTCCTCCATCCTCTATTACCGTAAGCCTCACACCCTTACTACTATTCCAGCTCCTTATTTGGAAAAGCAAATAAATAAATGAAAAAAAATCCCACAGAAGCATAGGGGATGACAAAACAGAGCAGATGATAGAACGCCTCACAACCTTCAGGCCATGTGTGTCTGGGCAAATGCACGCACACAAAAACCATAGCGCATTAGTCATAAGTCAAGACAAGCCATATTGGTACATGTGCTGTCAGAGCCAATTTCTTGTACTCTCCATTTGAAGACTCATTGAAAAATGCCTCAGTCATTTCTGCATACTAATGAGATTGGCACATGAGCCATACAGGACATTCAGGGTACTGCATGCCTGCGCTTGAAATAATAACATTTTCTTTAGTTATGCAACTCACTTTTTACCATGCAGAGCTCTCCATATCGTCCACCAGCCTGAGTCTTACATTCACATTACAGCGGATAGAGAAGGATGAAGCAGTGGGTTCAGGATGAACGGATTCTTGGCTGGAATGCACCGCTATCCCATTACACGTGCATGGCCCCGTCTGACCAGGAGCTTTGCTCTACATGGCGTTAAAGCTTTGACCTTCATCTTACACTAATTCAGAACTTAAATGTATTTGATTTTGTGTTTCATTCCTTTAAGTATCAATACCACTCTTCTTTATTACAGACTGCTTTGTCATCCAGTCTGGCAGCTTATGTAGGCTGAAGGTAATGGCAGCTCACCAGGACCAGCCCAACTGATCCTTATCTAAAATGTATGAAACTCAAGCCAAGTGCTAACTCCACAAACAGTGTGACTCAGATATGGACATGGATCCAGTTGAGATGGTTGATAGAGGCCAGGTCTAGGCATGATTGATCATCCCAAACACAGATGCAGTGGCACATAAAAAGATTTAAGGAATTTCCGTAGCTTGCTCTGATGTGTATATGGATTGTAAGTCTAACTACAATGAATCCATTGTAACGGCTTCTATAGTCAGCCACTACTAACAAGTTAAGAAATGGAAAGTGAATTTTCTTTAAGTGACAACCTGACAGTGGAAAATATATGGATTGGGATTTTCTGCCAATTTAATCACTGCCAATTCACATCCATTTACAAAATCCCTGCCATTGCGCATCATCTTCTTTTGAGACATGTCAAGCCAAGCACCACATCTTTTCAAACCACTTCTTATACAAAATCACTGGACACTTTAATACACTCTATATACATGGGCTCACAGATGACACACCATTCTGTTTGACAGGGGACAGCATAATACCATCTTTCCACCCAAAGAACAGGGCCAACTATGTTCAGACTTGTGCGGTCTGTATGGCTGTGCTATTGTTGGGATTAGAAGACGGTGTACAAGGACACATGTATCTGTCTAACCTTGTGCAGTGTGGGTGTGAGGACGTTTATTCTCCTGAGACTCAGTGGAGGAAGGGACTGGAGAGCGTGAGTTGCAGGAGGTGCGTGGACTCAGATTGAGTGTGATTTCTGTGCGACCTCTCGGCGCTGATGCCACACGCTCCCTCTCGTACTCCTCTGCTGCCAGACGCTCCACTTGTTTATACCTAAACCCAGAAACACGAGTGTATGTTAATCAAACAGCTCCATCACTTAGACCTTAGGTGGTAACGAGACGTTTGCATGGCTGCCCTAGCTATGTTAGCATTATTGAAGCTACATAAAGTGTATGAACAAAGCAAAACACTGTAGTGGAATGAATTTGGATCTTTCTGTTTATGTTTGACTGTGAAGTCTTTTTTTTTTTTTTTTATAAAATGTGACAAATTCAGAACCCTCAAAACACCTTTACTCCTTAGCAATCACCTTTTATAGATTAGTTACATTTAAATGCCAGCATTAGATATACATTCACAGAGCACTTTATTAGGAACACTATACTAATACTGGGTAGTGCCTCCCATTTCTCTCCAAACAGCCTGCCTTTTCTCTCCAACATTCTTCGAGGCATGGATTCCATAAGATGTTGGAAACATTCCTCTGAGATTCTAGTCCATGTTGACATGAATGCATCACGCAATACTTGCAGATTTTTCAGGCGCACTTTCATGCTGCAAATCTCCCGTTCTACCACATCCCAAAGCTGTTCTACTGGATATCGACCCAGTGACTGGGAGGGCCACTGAACTCATTGTCATGTTCATGAAACCAGTTTGAGGCGACCTTTGCTTTGTGACATGGTGCATTATCATGCTGGAAGTAGCCATTAGAAGATGGTAAATTGTGGCCATGAAGGGATGCACACGGTCACAAATAGTCTGTGGCATTCAAGCGATGACTGATTGGTAATAACGGGCATTCTGAGATGCTTTTCTGCTCACCATAATTGTACAGATTGGTTATCTGAGTCACTGTAACATTTCGGTCAGCTCGAGTCAGTCTGGCCGTTCTCCATTGACCTCTCTCATCAACAAGGCGTTTCCATCCGCAGAACTGCTGCTCACTGGATGTTTTTTCTTTAATGCTGCATTCGTTAATTCAGACTATTGAGCATGAAAATACCAGAACATCAGCAGTTACAGATATAATGAAACCAGCCTGTCTGGCACCAACAATCACGCATTGGTCAAAGTAAACGAGATCACATTTTTTAACTTATGATGTGAACATTACCCGAACCTGCTGGTGATTTTATGCATTGCATTGCGGTCACATGATTGGCTGTTGAGATAAATGCATGAACGTGTAAGTGTACACGTGTTCCTAATAAATTGCTCAATGAGCATATGTAATTTTTTCCACAAAACATTTCCTTCCTATCAGGTTTGCTTAAGCACTTTGGTACAGTGAGACCTTTTGATCATCCAGTGTCCACCTAGGAGTTGGACCCTGGAGGAAACCCTGCTTGCAGCCATAACATGTTCAATATTGTCTAGCATAACAGATATGATAAAAGAAACCAGTGGCTCGCTTCACATTCCAGTGTGAATATTTGTAGGATGGCCCTTATCAAGAGTGAGTCCATGACTGAAGACAGTAACACAGCATGTCCTGCTTTCTGTGGAGGTTTTATAGCAGCGCTTCGTGTTATACAGCTTATACAGATTAACTTGTCATCTGCTACTTTTTGCTGTACCTCTATCCAAGGTGTCTTACTATGGATCTGCGACTAATGATATTAGACACGACTCAAGATTTTGCAGTGTAATGGGTTTGGACAGCAATAATTTCTCCAGTCAGTGTTATTAAAGGAAAAATAACAAAAAGTGCCAAGGATGGCTCAGAGGATGTTCTGTACCTCTCTTCACGAGCATGTATGGCCTCTTCTCTCCTCTGCACATAGTCACGACTGAAACACAGAACGGGACCATGAGCAAACATTTTTAGAAGACACCAGGGGTTTAAAAAGTACAGAGAAACTGTATTTGGGTAAAGGTATGGCTAATGTGGCTACTGTGTCAAAGTCTTACTAAATTAAAAGTAGAAATATTTAGCTAAATACATTTTTTTAGAAATGTATTTATCTTATTAAATATTTATTAAATAATCTTCTAGCTCATATAAAAATAGAATTTGGCCTGCTTGTTAGGCAACGGTTAATAAACAATTAATGAATTCAGCTAAAGCATTATAAGCAACGAAAACGAATATAACTAGCAAATTTACTGTTTGAGATTAAACCTTATTTTTATTACACATCTGATAAACATGTGACGTTGTGGTTTCTGGCATGCTGTAAATCATATAGATGTTGCTGATTGGGATTTGCATAAAACACTGGCTGACTGAAGGAGCTGAGACACAGGAAGCGACATATATGGACTGTCTGACTGGCCATGCCATGGCTCCGAACCCTGGTTTCCCACAATGACTCGGTAATGACCATAACAAGATGAGATGCCTTGAACAGTTTGGAAAACAACTCTGGGAGTGTCTGATAAGACAGAACTCTGCCCTTGACTGCTGGGCTGAATATTTCTAAGAGCAAGTACTGGTGTAAGAGATACCTAGGCAGAATGACCTTGCTAAGTAGCTAAATTTAAGTCTTGCTCCTGTCTCAATTGCACTGAAACCCCTTTCTAGTTGTCCTATGAACAAATCGGAGAAAGGGCATGAACCTGAAACGAGTTCTCTCCTCCCGTTCAATCCTGTGCAGCCTCTCCTCTCTCTCAAGGCGCCTCCGCTCCCGCTCTGCAGCCAGAGACTCCTGGTGCTGCCTGTACGATGAGGCCAGTAAACCTCCCAGAGCCGGCCTGCAACATGGCAGAGACAACAGAGTCATACCGAAACACAAGTGAGAGTTTCATGGTTTATTGCACGTTGAAGTCTTAAATATATAAAGTAAAAATCAAAGAGAGAGCAGGTTACCTGTCAGGTTTGCTGTCGGTAGGTGACCCTCCTGAGGAGACGAAGCGGTTGAAGGGGGTAGAATGGGCACTGGATGCATTTGATGACCTGCCAGGATATGTGCCAGCATAGCCATTTTGTCTGTTGAATAAAGACGGAGAAATTAAACACTTTTTGTCCTCATTCAGGCCAAAGTCAATCAGCAGTTGACTAATGTTTAGAGTGGCTGATAGTCATCAAAAAATGTTGCAAAGGGTAATCAAATGACACACAAGATAAATTTCATTATTTGCCTTTAGTTTTTAGATGCACTGAAAACATTCCTACAACTTCAAGTTCCAACAAAAACTTGACATGTCTCACATCCCAACAACACAAGTCCTGCTATCATGCTTAAATCTCCTTCCCAGATAGGAACTCAGTCACTTTGGAAGCCCTTTGAAACTTTACTACAAGTCAACTGCTTGAACCTAATAAAGAATAAAAAGAAAAGGCTCAGGAACATCAGGCTGGAGAAAAACAAAGGAAAACTACCACACTGAAAGTAGTAGTGTTAAAGAAGTAGTGTTAGGGCAGTGGCAGAAACAAACAAAGATTTCATTATCATACTACCAACCAGGAACATGTTTAGTCCCTGGTACGATCTTAAATGTTCAGTAAATAGGTTCCTCAAGAAATATGTGCATGGTTCATAGTTCTAGCTTTGTAAAAGGGAATCTCTCTGTTATAATCTTTTACTTAGATGGCTCCCCATAGAGTGCGAGATTTAACGTGTATATACAGGGAGTGTAGAATTATAGCTACTATATTAATATTAATATATACTATATAATATTATAGCTAATATTATAACTATACAAGAATTATTAGGCAAGTTGTATTTTTGAGGAATAATTTTATTATTGAACAACAACCATGGTCTCAATGAACCCAAAA
>JAQQZR010000033.1:8707333-8728370 GCA_030068235.1 Notoglanidium macrostoma
GAGTAAGACAACATGCATGAAGAGGATGATGTGGCCAAAATACTCATTTGCCTAATAATTCTGCACTCCCTGTACAGTCTATACATAACCCTATCCATCTTGTTGTTTTACCCCTGTGGGAGATCTTACCTTCCAACACTAGGAGTGGCTCTGGAAGCAAATGTTGAAGAGGGTGTGTGTAAGTGTCTAATATCTGAAAGACTATGTAGAGAACAGAACATGAGAAGAAAAGGTCAGGTTAAATTACATGCAATGAAGATGTATTAGTCAAAGGTTTACTGGTGTATAAAGAGAAGGAACTCAGGTCTTTTATAGGGGACACAATGGAGGGAAAGGAGCACAGAAGCAAGAGGAAGGTGAGCGACTATAAAGTGAATCAAAGCAAGACGGCGGTTTAATAATTAAACCGTGAATGTTATTTAAAAGATGGTCTAATTCATCTAACATTAGCAAATTAATATGTGTATGCTACAAGCCATTATTTTATCATCGACCTTTGTGAAATAGATTAAATAAGCACGGGACAGTGGCATTAAAACTTAGTAATTAACCATTTTATAAAGGCTTCCAGCACACGAGAGCTTCTGTAGCCTTGATTCACTTCATTTGGCAGTGTATCCATGGACATAATGGGGAAAACATGCTGAAGCCATCCCACAAAGCATTCTCATTGTCAGATGCGTGTAGGTCTTGTAGACACCATCGAGCTCATTTCCTTTTGTATTTGGTTTTATTTATAGCCTTGTCCCAGCTTGAGATTTGTACGATACAACAATAAAAGGCAGATGAGTTGTAAATGTCAGTAAAGGTTAGTATCCATCTGAAAGCACCCTGTTTTACATCATGGAAAAGTGAGATTTGGGTTTTGTGCATTTGCATTATATTCAATACAGACTGTGTGTGTGAGATAACAAATATGTGTTTGATGTTTGATAACATCTCATTTTTAATTACCAATAGATGAATGCACACTTTACATAGGTAGGGAAGACCAAAGGAAGTTTGCCAATGATGTCTTAAAGCAGAAAGTGAAATAGCTGATGATGCACTCAGCAACAGAAGAAAACTCCTCGCCTTTCACAAAACAGACAAAGATCTAGGAAAGTCACAGATCGTGAAATTCTGCTCTATTGGATAGCTATAGGGCAGAACTACAACTTTTTAACCGTTGTCTGAGGAATAGCCCCAAATTGTTCATCTGTGCATTCATTACTTGAACCATGACTACAAATGACTAATTACTTAAAATGCTAATTAACATAGTGCTGTCTTATACAAACATGCAGGTCTATCATAAACTATATGGACAAAACTTTGTGGACACCTGGCCACTACACTCATATGTGCTTGTTGAACATCCCATTCCAGATTTAGTCCCCCTTTGCTGTTATGATAACTTCCAATATTCTGGGAAGTCTTTCAACTAGATTTTGGAGTGTGACTGTGTGGATTTGTGTCCACTCAGCCTCATGAGCGTTAGTGAGTTCAGACACTGATGTCAGGTCCTGGTGTGCAGTCGGCATTCCAGTTCATCCCAAAGGTATTCAGAGGAGTTGAGGTCAGGGCTCTGTGCAGGACACTCGATTTCTTCCATCTCCAACTATGGCAAACCATGGAGTCTTCATGGAGCTCGCTTTGTGAACAGGGGCATTGTCATGCTGGAACAGGTTTGGATCTCTTAGTCCGAGTGAAGGGAAATTGTAATGCTGCGGCGTACAACGATATCCTAAACAATTGTGTGCCTCCAACTTCGTGGCAACAGTTTGGGGAAGAACCACATATGGGTGTGATGGTCAGGTGTCCACAAACGTTTGTCCATATAGTGTATCTGTGACACTCTAAGGGGATTTGTATTGTGAGCGGAAAGGGTTTGCTACACGTATCCGCACTACCTGGAGCGCTTTTCTGCGTCTTGGCCCCTCTGGCCTTGCGGGGTCCCCAAAGGCACCACGTCTGAGTCTGACGGGCAAGAGGAAAGAAGGAGGGAGGAGGGGAGAGGAAGGGGAATTTGGTGTTCCTCACTGGGGGATGTGGAGGCAGAGGAGGTAACGGATGAACCCTGGGAGGGCACAGCCCCCAGAGACCTGACAGAGGCCCAAGAAGACAGACTGCAGGGGCCAGACTCTGGAGTTACAGGAGGCGAGGACACTGGCGCTCTGCGGATGACCTTGGTCCCAGAACAACCCCTGGCGCTTTCCCTTGCCTCTGAATCAGCAATGCTGGGGATGAGGTTGACCATGCATTTAAAGGGCAAACACAAGCTAGAAGCCTCCTCTTTCGCTACAGTTGGCGCCATCCAGCTATAAGATGACAGAACAGCTCAGCAAAGGGTTGAGCAAAAGGGTGTGGCACCATGATAAAATGTGTTAGGGCAATCACTGGATGTTAGTGAGCCTAACAGCACAGGAGCACAATTCTACATTCTAGCTGCCATATCTAGAGCACTGAACTCTGAGAACCTGACCACGAGTACCTGGCAGATCCCTGAACAGAGAGTTCTGCTTTCTGTGGTTCCTCATCTTCCTCCTCCTCCACCTCCTCTCTGTAGTGAAAAGGAGGAATTGAGGGACGGATGGAGGTATGAAAGAAGGGAAAAAAGAAGAGTAGGGCAGGGGAAAGAGAAGAAATGTTGCACATAGATAACATGACAGCAGACATTACAAAATGCACTGACAGCAGACAAAACAGTGGCACAAAGAAGAGAGACACAACATTTAGTTAGTTTGGAAGTATGGAAACGTGTTAAAACACTATTAGTTGCTTTAAAATATTCACAATACCACTTAAAGCTGCTGGTATAATATAGATTCTCTGAAAGCAACCGAGACACTAATCTACAACTAGTAATAGTAATAACCAGTCAGGAAATAAAGAACTGGCTTAATGAAGTAGTAGGTATGCCTAGGGTTATAGTGGCGATATTAGTATATTATCTAGTAAAATGAAATTTTGGATTTTGGTCAAGCCATCACCACTAACAGCTTTCGCTACAACAGTTTACAGAAGTGGGATCAACCAAATGGGAAGATGAGTGAACATATTGTGTCGTTTAAGCACTGGAGAGAAGTGAGAGAATCAGAGTTAGCTAGACAAAAACAACATGACTTTGGAAGAAAGAACATTGGAGAGAAGGCGTATGATGAAGGACTAAAATGAGGGAGTGGAGTCCTGTCTACTTGGCGTCTGGTGGAAATTAGCACGACATGGCTAACATTGCCCACATTGCTTGCAGCAGCTATAGCACATATGACACCATCAACAAATTGAAAAGCTTCATCTCTGTTAAACTAATAGCTTTAGCTAATGTTCAACTGACTTTACAAGTTTTGCAAAATCATGGCATGCGGAAAGAATTTCATAAATGAGATGCAATCTTATGCCAGTGCTAAAAAAGTTAAAAAAAAAGTACATTTAGTAACAGTCATTTAACTCTAATTTACTAATACTATCTACTTCATAGATTTAAACCGCAAATCCTACTTTCTCTTTAAGCAGCTGCACTTAATTGAACACGACAAATAAAACACAAAACCTATCCATAACTCACCTACTGTTGGTTTACCCTCATTACAGAGGCATTGACAGAGTAGAGCGCTGCTCAGGAGAGAGTCCTGGAGCGCACTGCTGTAAGGTTCGCTTTCGTTCTCAGTGGGCTGCTATTTATTACTAATATGGAAAACATAGCACTTCAAAGGTTCGTCCAATTTCCTGTGGTTGGCCAAATAACAGACCTCAGGATCGGATGTCTAAGTAAGATGAATTCAACTATTTGCCAACAGTACTGGTTAGGAAAAAAAACCTCCATCCTACACAATGGAGCCTGCCATCAATGATCACTTATGAATTGGTGTGGGCTGTTTGACAGAAGTTAAGAGTGGAATAAGGAGATGGCAAAGAAACAAGAGAATGAGATAAAGAGAAAAAAACATACTGGTGTGCAGACTCTTACTTCACTGCTCTGTCGAGTGACAGGCGGTGGAGATCTGGAGATCATTTTCAAAGAACATTCATCACAAGCTACAATATTACCAGCTGGTACTTTTTGCCCATTGGGACACACTCTCCTACATTCCCCAGATCCAAGACCCACAGCTGCCTTACATGATAATAATCTGGAGAGAATGTGGCTCTGTGACTCACCAAGTGCTTCTTATTACTGTTACAAACTAATATAGCACAATAAGACGTGGTATAGGGGGCTATTCTGGATAGCCAGCCATTGCATTTTAAAATGCATTAGTGGATTTTAGTGATATCAGTGGAGAATAAAGAAAAAAGTAATAAAAATGTCATAAAAGTGAGCTATGGTACTAAACATAGCTGACAGCGAGATACAGGGTTGAAAAATACACATGGCACATATCTTCATATTTCAGACTTCCTGCTTGCTCTTTGTCGCTGTTTCCTACCAGTTCCTTAATGTGCGTGTGATTAATTGGAACGTCACTCTGTAGTAGCAGAAGCACTTTGTCTTATCCTTGGAGTCTTGTTAAATTCTCTATTTTTATCCGGATTTTGCTAACTTTCTTGTCAAAGCTAACGTGATGGAACACCCGATATAAATGTGCTTCCTTTCCATAAAGTCGACACACGCTGAAACATTTTCAGTGCTTTCCTAACAGCTCCCTGTAAACGGCATCGGGAGACAAGGAAAAAAGCCGCAAGAGATGTTCGGCAAAGCCGAACTCGGTAATTAAAACTCTAATTACTGCAGGATTAGTGTAGTTGCTTTATTGTGCAATTACAGCGATTCTTCCTTGAGCCATATGCGTTTGTGTTACATTAGTCCTCATTTCCTATTCCCATGCAATGAGTGAGAGTGTGAGGTTAAGATTATGAATGGACTAAATGTTGAATAGAAGAAAAGCTTTCTTGTATAGCCATTTCCCTGTCATTCCCTTGATGCCTGCAAGACTCTCTCACCTCTCAGTGACATCCTCAATCCTTTGGCCATTAAAAGGTAGGAAGTTGGGGTTGTGGTTGTGACAAGGAGAGGCGGGTGCAGATGCATGGCCTTTGCCGTTCTGCAGAGAATGTCTTCGGCTGCGTCTGCGTTCTAGGCCCCGTCTTTCGAGTGTGCCTCCTACACTTGCACGGCGTCGGTCCTTGCGGCCCACCGGAGGCGGCGACGACTCATCATCACCATCCTCATGACGAAGAGTCATCTAAATGATGAAAAGGGCGGAATAAATTCCGGGTATATTCGGGGATTGCAAAGGAATGAAGTGCTTCATTCAATCATATAATATGACTGCAAGCTCATAAACGGGATCATATGATGTCCAGGATCATGCATTAAGCCTAAAGTTATGCATAAAGTGGAGTCAATTATCCTAGAGACAGACTGTCTAAGATCTATCTCCCTGTAGTTTAGCTTACATCATATATATTGAATTGTTCCAGCAGGTCTAGGTCAGTGCCCTTTCTGCTGACGTGCCTCTGGGCAATGGCTTCGATTCCCTGTTCCTCCAGAAAGTCCACCACGTCATAGAACGAGTCCTGGTCTGGAAGGCCTGCAAGTGTCTGTAAAGGTACAAAAAAAAAAACAACTCCATTTTCCACAGCAAAGGAAAGTGGACCGTGCAACAAATATCACACAGGTAGGTCTTAGCCATGACTCATTCAGAGCAGTCATAACTCCCATGCTTACCTTATTGATGAGGGTCATGACATAGACCAGCAACTCCGTGTCCACGCCATCTTTCTCATCCAAGATTTCCATGGCATTGGACCACGGCTTACAACCTGCAGACAGATTTACATCAGAGTCGCTAAATGCCAAGTACACACTGATGTATGCGTGTCCTGAAATCATTCACTCTAGAATTATTGACAAAGATTTGTGGATAATATAAATATTACGCCCAATTCACATTTCCCACTAACAAAACTGCTTACCTTTCCTTTGACAAAAATGTTCATTTTAAATATTATTTTCTCTCAAACATAGCATAGTAAGCACAAACGAGTGTGTGTGTTACCTTGTTTATTGTCCACAGCGTTGACAGCTTGGATGAGTAGTGCAGCATTGGCTTCTGTATATTCCACAAACACTAGCAGGAGCTTCAGAGCAGTCTTAACAACCAGACGGAACTACACACACACACACACATTCAGGAAATACTCTTACTGTAATCTCATTCACACACACTAGTTCTGCTGTATGCTGATGCAACATCTTGAGAAAAAGTGATGGAAAAGAGTGGCACACTGTCCAATCTTTCATCGTTTCTTATTTATTTAAGTCTGAAAAGGCCCAGAAGCCTGCTGGACTTCAAAATTCCTTTCCTGCCCCAGCTGCCATGGAAAGCCCTGATAACTGAACTGCTACAGGAGGAACAGATGAGTGCCTCCTGTTTCAATGCCCCGCAACAGACTCTTTGTGATTGCTGTTCCAGAGACTTCCATGGTGGTTTTTCATGAGTGGCGAAGGAGCAGCACTGTCAGTGAGATGATGGGAAAGCCAGAAGAAAGAGCAGCGGGTAATTTATAAAGCTGTCGGCTTCGGAGCCCCTGTAAAAAAATGCACGAGGAAGCTACTGTCCAACAACAATATACAAGCATTCTCTAGAGCACTAGAGCGAGCTATCAAAGAGAAAAAAGAGCAAAGTGAGAAAGATAGATGAGATGCAAAGAAAGGCTGCAGCATGTGTATGTCACAGAGAGAGAGAGGGAGAGAAAGAGATGGGTCTGTGTTTAATAATATCAGTTCAGTTCCATCTTGATGAGAACCATGCTGCATATTTTGCCCTTCTCATGAAGAAAATTGCAATTGGAGGTGGAAATGCGCTCAACCACTCCTGCCTACATGAGGGAAACATACAGCAGCAAACCGAAAGTCTGTGTTCGCTACAACATGGACTTTTGCATTCATCATACACAAGGAAATAATGTGAATTGTAATTTAATTTATAACCTGGATCAGAGTTAATAACTGTACATAGACCTTCCAAAGTTAACCTTGTCGCAGGGTTGCAAAAGATATTAATGCAGTATTCTGTAGTTTAAACGGTTAAATATTGAAATAAACTTGCTTACACAGAGACTCGTGAAAATATTATTCATCAACACACTGTGACAGTTTTACTCTCTATTTCAGAAGACAGCTCTCAGCATCTGGTCCTTGCCGCTTAATATAACAAGCTTCATTCCAAACCATGGGTTATCTTCAGAGAGGTATCATTTCTAGTTAATACTTACACTCACAGTTTCTGTGACCAAGCTGGATTTTTCAGCAGAAATGTGCAGACTAATAAAGCAGTCACAAATCTGTATCACTCTGTCTCACACACACACGCTATGTTTCCGTCCACATGTTCGTGTGATATCCTCATTATGGATAAACATCTCTGGGTGATGAACTGTTACTCATGATTAGTCACATAATGGTCACACACACAGCCTAGACTTTTTTTTTTTTTGGCATCCCAGTGGACAACCAGTTTGCTACTGTTTTCTTAAGATAATTTGTAAGATTGTAAAAGATAATGTCAATTTTATGAAAAGGGAATGGCATAAAGATCCAATCAAAAGCGCAGCAGCTAAATGCGCACGCAAACTGTTCCAGGAAACATTTACTTAATCATTTGTTATGTTAAAAAATAGCGTAGGAATTTCTGTGGTTTCCATTCAGGTTTCCTTATATGCTAATTCCAAGCATTAGTATAAAAACAGATGTAAAAAGTAATTTAGATACACTATATGGCCAAAAGTTTGTGGACACCTGATCAATCACAATAATGAGCACTTTTTGAACATCCCGTTCCAGATTTAGTTCCAATTTGCAGTTATAATAACCTCCACTCCTCTGGGAAGGCTTTGCACTAGATGTTCGAGTGTGGCTGTGGAGATACTAGCGTATTAGTGAGGTCAGGCACTGATGTCGAATGAGGACTGGTGCACAATCTGTATCCAGTTCATCCCAAAAGTGATCAATGAGGTTGAGATCAGGGCTCTGTGCAGGTCACTCAAGTTCTTCCACTCCAATACTGGCAAACCAAGTCTTCATGGAGTTCGCTTTGTGCAAAGGCTATTGTCATGCTGGGACGGGTTTGTACCTTTTAGTTCTAGTGAAGGGAAATTGCAATGCTACGACATACAACATCTTATACAATTGTGTGCTTCCAACTTTGTGGCAACAGTTTGGAGAAGAACTGCATATGGGTGTGGTGGTAGACATACTTTTTGGCCGTATAGTGTAAATAAGCAAAACAGACCACTAGAGAGCTGGGCAAAATAGTAAAAGAAGCAACATGTGATGGATCATAGATTACGGGTGACACACACACACAGAGTCATAGATTAAAGTGACCTCTTTACCTTTGATCCAACCAGCGTGTAGAGCCACTGCACTGTTTCATTGTGTCCAATCAGGCCATTCATCCCATCCACATAGAGCATGATCTGCCCAAGAGCTGAGAGAGAGAGAGAGAGTGAGAGATGGTTAAGGTTGACTGGCACACACCTCAAGCATCAAATGAGGGATGTGTGAGGCTGTATGCGGGTGTGCAAACTAAAGAACAAATCCTGTTCCCACTTTCACAACACACAAAGAACAAGGGAATACGCAAACATTTTTGTGGCATTCAGGATAAAGAATGGCATTAGAATAAGAGCCAGCTGCTGCTTTCCCGAACACAGTACACACACACACACATTCATGAATCAGTGCTCTGCTCAGGCTCATGAAGCAGTCTGCAATACTAGATCCTACACACACAGTTACACTTCTTCAGAGAACTTGGACCGAACCCTGCTCCTTAAGCCCGAGCTGTCTCAGCCAGTCCAGCCGGAAAAATATTTGAGCAGGCCAGAGCACTGGGGCGTAAAACGTGACTGCCATTTGTAACAGGACACATAAGGGTCATAACAAGGGTCATAACAAGAACTCGGGGAGCGCAGGAGGGAGCCACTAAAACGGACGGCTTCCGTTTGACAGGCGTGGACAGCGGCTGAAATAAAAACCCGATGGAGGCAAAGGACGGTTCTAGGTCAACATGACAGTCTTAAGAATTTCTGTCTGGAGAAAGAAAATACGATCCCTGCCCCCCCAGACTAATTTCAAATCAAACGAAAATAACAGTGTTTTACTGTATGTATAGAGTGTACATGTTTTATATATATCTTTATATAGAGAGCGAGACATAGTTATTTATAGACATAGTTGAATTTATGGTCAATATCTATTACAGTAATGCAAGTTATTTAGATCTTGGTTCTGTACAGATTTCTAGTCTCTAGCTTGAAATTAAGGGGGTGTTTAAGGTTAATTTAATCACCTTAAAATCACAAGCACTCAGACCGAGTGACCATGTTCTCCCGCTGCTGGACATCTGTGAGAAAGACGAGCTCTGGAGGAAGCTCATACAATAAGGCTGTTTGATAAAGAACATACCTAAAGGCTTACTGAATGCATACAGCCTATGGTGATCGCTACCTAGAGACAGGGAATGATTTCAGCATGAAGTTCAAGACCCGAAATTCAGCTGTGAGGTCGGTAACATGACAGCTTACACACATCTTTGCGGCTCGATATGTGCGTGTACGCTGTTTCCTAGACTAAGCAGATGTTTTGAAACGATAAGGACTAAACTGACTGAAGCAGTCAAACAGTAATCCAACTACCTGGAATATTAATAGCTGTTTTCACGAGGTAGCCTTGAGGATCACTGGAAAAATCATTAATATCTCCTGACCCAGGAATGACACTAAAACCCATTTAGCAAGGCTCTAAAACTCCCAGCTCTGTCTGCACACGGCTCCTTTATCGCCTGCTGGCACTCGCCACGACTTCACTTTCTGTTTTTACCTGAAACAATCCCTTTTATCTGGAGCGGGGCCTGCTGTGGAGCTGGGTGCCAGGTTCCCATGCAGCGGAGAGAGAAGGAAGGAGAGAGATGGGTGGACAGAGAGGGGGGTGACTAGGGTTAAAGCCAATGTAAGGCTCCACGCTGCATCTTTCACTGTTCCCCTCATCCCATTCTGTCCTTCTCTCCTCAGCATGGGGGAACAAGGAGTTATGAATGCACTGTACATGCGCCAAGATTCCCAGGTGCAGCTCTGTGTGAAAGGGTGTGTGTGTGTGTGTGTGTGTGTGTGTGTGTATGTGACTGGCTGTGGGGTGACTCTTCATCTTTTATCAATCAAGGCTAATTACTCAAAACCTTGACGACAGCATTCCATACAGTCTTCCACCCGTGATGTACATATGCAGCACTACAAAACTGCCAAAGTGCAATGACAGATGAGCAGACAGACTGTCTCTATCACACACACACACACACACACACACACACACACACACACACACTCGCACTTTGAAAACAAACCACTGTAAAGCACTGATTAACACCACAGTGTGCGAACGATGCTCCTGTAAGTCCACTCCTCACTCCCGACAGGTGAGTAATGTAATGAGCCGTTACTCACACACTCCACAAGCCTCCCTAATGGAGCTCTATGGCTCAGCTAACACTCCACAGCACCCGCGAGTATATCTCAGGTCACGAAGCTAGCTGCTCACCGCTAATTCAGTGTTTTTTAAGTAGCAAATCAATTTGGAGCATTTTTCAGCCCTGAAACACAGGCTAGTGGGAGACACTGTGTCTTGCTCTGTTTAGGCTAGATGCGAAGAGAAAATGATAAAGAAATTAAACACTAAAGAAGTCAATGTGATAAACAGGGAATGTTACTTTTTTTTCTAGTTTGCCTTTACTTTTCAGGTCTGTTTGAGAAGTCTTACTTCTGTTTATTTACCATATTATCCTCCTTCAAGCAGTCGGCGCAGTGGTGAATTGTTGCCACACTGCGCCACGGTGCTCAGTGTGATCCTGAGCTCGGCTTACACACAGTTTCACATGTTCTCACCATGAGTTTTCATGTGGTCTCTATGGTTTCCTCCCACCTCCCAAAAACAGGCCAGTAAGTGGAAGCAATTATCATTTGTATTTACTTTCGTTTTTATTTCCACCATACCAGATTTTTTTTAAAGTTTCATCTGTTGCAATTGCATTCCATACATCTGATGTATAAACAGTGCTAAATAAATAAAAATGTTTCATGTTTATCATTAGTACTGATGCCATACTTGCAGAACGTTAAATAAAGTCGGCTCTTTGTTAGAAGAAACACCTGTATGTTCAGATTCCCTCCCTTAACCCGCATCTCATCAAACGGTCAGTGACAGCAGCCATTACTGTACACCTCACTTGACTCCTCTTTAACTCCAAACACAGCTCTTTTCATATCAACCGTCAGCGTCTGACATGAGACTGTGGTGGGACTGACACTGCACCTGTGGCCCTCTTTGAGTGGGTAGAGTAGGGTGAGAGAAGGAATGTGTGTAAGTGAGAAGAGGCTGATGGGTAATTAAGGAGCACAGTTTGAGTAATTGCTGCTAAGTCGACTCCTCCTACTGACAGAGCTCCAGTCTCTCAGCCGGCGGCTAAGCCAACATGCAATCTGTGAACTGGGATTTGCGGTTGATTGGGCAGCTCCATGCTATAATTACAATATTATTCTATTCATACACCCATACTGCTGTGAAACACTGTGCCTGGCATGTGTTTTTATTTATTTATTTATTTATTTTTAATCAAATCTTATCAAGCCAAACTTCTCATGCAATCAGGTGAGAAAATTCCTTTTTTCCCTCTTTATTTTTTTCAGATTCTCCCAATTCCTTTGTTTTCTAGCCACTGGCATAGAAAAAAAAGGTTTTGACTGGTATCTTACACATGGCACAGCAATAACAAGCTCACTAGTCCCTTCCCCCTCCTCAAACGCTCTTTGCTGAGAAAGAATAATGAGGCATTGGCAGGCCAGCATCCACTCTCAAAACACGCTGGCTGGAATACCAACGAAAAACGGATACAGAAAAAAAGAAAGAGAAACATCTTTTGCCCCTCCTAGAGAGTCTGTAAGTGTTTAATAAGCTGCCTGGCACTCAGCACTTGCTCTTGCACTGTGTAAACTGCCTGCTCTCCTACTTCTCCAGCTTTTGGCACGGATGTTTGCATTTCTCTACAATGTGCACAAAGACCTCGGACGGGCGACTGTAGACCGTGTGAACCAGTGCTGCGGCCGTCCTGTGGAGCCAAACGGAAAGGCTGGCAAAGGATTGCGAGAAGGCTGGTCTAGAGGCCTCTCCCTCCACCTAACCACAGCAATCACTCAGTCACGGCAGCAGGAATGCACGATGAGACCCGCACCACTGCCGGCCAAAGGCATGAACCCGCTCATCAGACTCAAAACATGACGGAAACCCCAGAAGGGAGATCATACAGACTTAATATTTCAGTAGACTCCCATTCAACGAGCACATACAGCCAAAATAACAGCATTTTTTTCTCTTGGTCCCATCTTGCATGATTCACTCGGCTGTATTATTTTCTCTGCTTTCCCACACGTGTTTCATTTTTATTTCAAATTTTCCTCAGAACTGGGTCAGCCAAGCTTGGTGCGCATGCTCCTATGAGCATGCTACATTTGAGCATGCTACATTTATTTTCAGAAGGATTCCGAGGCAATGGACCAAGCAATCTCGTCTTCCACAGCTAGCATTTTATCCTCTATGGTTCTGCGGTGAACTAAGATAAGAAAACTTTAGAGAAAAAAGGAAAATCTTTTCACATTCCAGAAAGTACTCTGGACAGGTTATTAGAAGTCCAGTCCAAGCACAAGCATAAATATATGAAATCCTCTTTAAGTGGTCATTAACAATGGGATAAATATTTGATGGGCTTTTCCTGTAAACTCAGCGCAATCCCTTCACCCTGTCTCAACTGACTGCGATTTGATATGGCTCCTCATTCCAACATCTTTTTTTTTTTTTTTCATTTATTACAGTCCAATTAAAATGTTATTAGAATTGGGCCTGCGCATTGTATATTCAGCAGGAGATCATCATTTGTCCATCAGCCAGTCCCCATTCTAATCGCTCTCACCACATCACCACCCAGGCTGCGTCTGACTGGCGTCCAATCAGACATGCTACTTTAGCTATCACACAGTTGATTTGAGAGACTTAAGAGCCTGGAAGTATTTCATTTAAAATAAGCAGAGCATAATGATGCATAATCACAGCCAAAATCTGCATTGCCAGCAAATGGCTGCAACTACTGAAATGACCTACCCAGCCCTGATGTAGTCTCCGTAGAAAATAGTGTTTTCACAACAGAATGTAGAGGTTATAGTTCTGTTGCATCAACTGTAAATGATATGAAATGAAATGAAATGTTAATGTGTAGGTGGCTTTCTGATTGGTTTCTGATTCTCCATTCCATTAATTATAAAAAAAAATAGTCAACAATGGAGTGGTGGGATGCCATTTCCATCCTGAAGCTGAAACATTTTCTAAAGTGTTTTATTCCTCTTATTCCACAGAGTTTTGCTAATGATTACAATATTCAATTTAATAATAAATGACACATCAGTCTCTTTAACTATTTACAGTTATATTTAATGCTGTTAAAAGCAAGTTTTCCACCATGGGAGTTTCCAGGTAACTTGACAACCTGCATTTTATAATAAAAAGAAAGAGAGAGAGAGAGAGAGAGAGAGAGAGAAAGAGAGACTCTGGCAAGGGAAAGACTGTTTATAGCTGCTATAATATAAGTGATAACAGGAACTAATTTGTCTTGCAGCGGTTGCACAACATAGAAACATAACTGTAAATGGATAAAATGTAATTCATAAATTACTTACAATTGCAACTGATGGTCAACTACTCTGCAACAGGCCATATGACACAAACCCGACATTTGTGTAACAGCACTCCCCATTATGTTTTATTTCTAACTTAAGCTTTTGGCCAATCAGGCTTGACAACTGCAATGTAAAATTGCATAAACAATTTTATAAAAAGTACTGTTTTGTGATGGCTGTCTACAGGTCAGTGTGTTCTGGCTGTGTCAATATATTCTATATAATACGACAAAAGAAACAACGCTTACAATTAAATTTGCCATAATGTGCATTTTAGAGCGGTGTCTCTTAAACTGAACACATTGGGAACAAGGAACGTGAACAGTTTAAAGCCGTACACGTAAACGTTCTCTTGTCCATGTACAAAAACACATAGAGCTCAGAGAGTGTAGCAGTATAACTCATGACCATAAAATACGTTGAAGGATGAACTGTGGTGAATCGTTATGGCACTACAGAGGACACTCGTGCTGTTTTTGCAATGACCTGCCATATTTCAAAATCCTACTCAGTCAAGGCTCATAGCAACTATTAGTCATTACCTATACGACTATGCGTTAACATGCTCAACTCACATGACCTGCATCCATAAATTCACTTTAATTTCATGTCCTGGATTATTCCACTCAACAGGCCGAATTTCTACAGTGTAGACTTGCATCTGACGGTTTCTTTCACTGCTCCCATCTTTGTCTTTTCGAGTCTCAAATGTTCATAATTTTTTATGTACGAATTTTGAGCTCAATCGCACTAGGCTCTCCATGTTCCAAATGATTGCTTCAAAACGGGGACTTATGAATTGAATTCTTTGCAAGGGAAAATATATCAGCTGAATAAAGCAAAGCTAAACCTAGGCATGAGAGAAGTGGGTGGAGGTGAAGAAACAGCTGAAGAGAACTAAAGAATTGCTTTGTTTGCACAAAGCACCTAAAACCAGAGGGAGGCATACAAAGGCACTGGGAAACACCCAGCATCCTCCTGCCAAACCATCTGCACCTGACAATTACCTGAATAAATCTAAGAAAGTGCATATGTCTCTGGATATATGACCTAGTATGTATCATTTCACACATTTCACCTTGACATACTGATATATAACCATAGCAAAGTGCTTCTATATATCATCCATATGGTGTGCTGCATTCCCAGGGTGGTCTGAGTGTTGTGTTAGGCCAAAGGCATGTGCTGCTTTGGGTGCCTTTACTTTTGCTTTCACACAAGCGCTGTGAGCAAAATGTATACATCTAGCCAAGGTTACAGTACTACAAACGGCATGAAGTGCTCTATCGACAAGCTAAAAATGACAGTCCTGAATAGAGGAATGTTGATAAACATATTTACTCTTGCATGAATCACCTCTGAACAAAACTGTAACGCATTTATCATTGCTGTGATGTGATAACACTGTTTACTTTTGCAGCACACATCTAAGCTAATGTGATGGGAAATAACCACCTGAAAGCGGCAGTGCTACGGCTGATAATGATGCAATGCCGAGCTCTGGGAGAAACACAGGACTCTTGTGAGCCAGATTACTGTACTAGTGGTTGTGTATGAGCAGACGCCGTGTCATGTTTTCTCACCTATTATCTTGTCATAGCGCAGATTTAAGCTTAGATCAGAGTAGCATGTGGAAAAAATGTGGTCTGTCTGTAAAACTCGAAGAGCAGCCGCAGAGAAAGAAATACTGTACATCTGTGCTCATAATTAATCACTGGAAACCAGCATCTGTCAACTTGCACAGCTGAGACAAACAATCCTCTCGAACACTGCAAAGGTTAAGGAGATACAATGCATTAGAGCTAGGCAGCATGTGTGTGTGTATACGCTTGTGTGAGGGTGTTTGAATGTAGGTCAGCCAGGTGGGCCTGGACCGCAGTCAGCTGGAGGTGCTGCTCTAGTGATCTCAAAAGACTCTGAGACTACCCTCAGCTACTTCTTGCACAAACATACCCAGAGCCACAAAATCCTCAGCGCCACTCCTAAATAGGCAAGCAAACGTTAACATATTTTTCCAGTGGCCCTGAAGCCGCACACAGGCCACGCCGCAGATAGCGTTACAGCTCAGCCTGCTTCCGATGTATGGTTTCAATCACCACGCTCTCTTTAATCAAATCAGGAAGCTAATGGCTTTGGAGGTTAACAGATCATTAGGGAAGACTCTTGTTGAAGGAAAACAAAAGAATAAGAGAAAAGGATTCTGTTACTTGTGCTGATGGTTCAAGTGTTTTTGTTTTAGGGCTCTCGTGTTTGGCAAGGAGTTGCACGCAATTAAAGTCTAATGGTAAAAATAGAATGCACTTCTGGTAAACGTTTGCGATTGGAATGAACGCTGAACCTCATTGATCATCTGTACGATAAACATGGTGAGGAAATGCTTGGTAACTTATGGCCGCCTTGGCCATTTTCCTTTTTAGACCCTTTAATGCTAGTTCAATAACCAGCGATGATTAAGATGCATGCTGCAGAGCCTGAAAGAAGAATTTCGAGGAGAAACAAGTCCAGACTTTTTCAAATCTTTGAGCGGACACATTGTTGACCGGTTTAACGAGCGTGTGGAATGTGTTTTTAACCTTGATGTAGCCGACTGTGTTGGCCACGTGTGTTGTGGTTTGCTGAGGGCTTGCTGTGCTCTGCTGTGTTTGGGTAAAGGCCCGGCAGGTCCTGTTTCGTCTCTGTCTTGGCCTTCAAGAAGGGAAGCCCTGCCCTGCTGCTCTGAGGAGGCCTGCCGAGTATGCACTGCCTCAGTGAGGTAATCCCTCCAAGGAAAGGGCATGTCAGTTCCAGAGAGGCAAGGTTAAGAATCCTAGTGCGAAAGTAATATCGTGTGAAATAATAGCGGCCACATAGAAATACCATGAGATATCACACCTACAGTCACCATAAGCCACATTTTATTATCTTGCCTTGAGATGAGGCGGAAAGAAAGGCTCAAAAAACAAAACCCTTGTAAAAAAAGGATGTATGACCACAAAAGACGCTGAAGACTGTAGACGGGTAACCGTAGCCAGCACTCACTATCCCCAATGAGCTTATTATGTGTTTGCGGTGTCGAATTCTGTTAGCACAGCAGGACAGTGCGGATTCCCTCCTGAAGCGGACTACAGTGCCTGGTGTTCTTCATGAAAAAAAAACATTCACCTTTCAAGCCAACAATACAGAGTGGGAGAAAGTTCAAAAAAGTCTTTGGCTGTATAAAAATGTCATGTGTCTTCAGCACAGCTCTGTTTTGTCTGTTCCATACCCGCACACACACACACACACACACCCCGGTCCGCTGGGCGCAGGCTGGATGGAAATGTTGTCACAGGTAGTGGAGTTGGAAAAGCCAGCCAGAAGCCAGTAACATAGCCAGGCAGCACACACACACACACACACACACACACACACACACACACACACACACACACACACACACACACAGTTTCCAAACAGAATCACCAGCGCTACTGCTAACCAAACAATGCCTGGCCTTTCACTTAAGAGTCACTGTGCACTGGGAGGAGAGAGGAGCAGGGGGAATTTCTACAACTTCAAGGACAACACAAACAGAAACAGCACAGACAGGGGAAGAAACCAAGTAAATCTTTCTAAAAAAGTATGAAAAGAGTTAACAATCTAAACAATGTTGAAGGCAAGTCCAATTACAAAGACTGCATCAGTTTTTGGAGCAGACCTGTTTCAGTAGGCTTATGGTCTAAAATCCAAAAATCCTCCCCAAAGCCCTGAGACACTGTACACTGGCACTGCTGTGTGCCACAAACTGCATATTTTGGCACTAAACACGTAGCTATATGTGGGTCCGTGCCAGCAGAAACTCTGTGATGGAGAACAGGCGCTGGAGGAAAGCTGAATGAACTAAGTGCAGCTTTATGGATCTCACACCATGTCAGAGACAGCCAGAGCTGTGCCAAGGACTCATCCTTTTTTTACTCTCTTTCTCTTGCTCCGTCAAAGCCTCCGGTGGCCCTGACTTACCCTAACAGGAGTTCCCTGCTCCAGCAGAGGACACACTTTAGCACAGTTAGAGGACCGTGTTGAGCTAATGAGTTTGGAAGACTCTCTGAAATAGGAGGCTTTCTCATGTGATACAGTGTTTTATTTCAAAGCCTATAGAGAGTTGAAGGGAATCTTTGAAAGCATTGCCAAAACATGGGACTAGGGCTCTTGTAAAAACAAATACACAATGGTACTGCTGAGTCATTAGCATCTGGATTCTTTGTATAAAGCAGATTCACATGCAGATTTGTCTTCAGCTCAGGCCCTCCTTACTAGTTTTCTCATTTATCTTTGTAACTATTTCACATTCGGTTGAACTCAGGTGACCTGCTTCTCTGGTCATGTAGAGATTTAGTTGCTGATGGAAGATCCAGTACCTGTAATGAGCTTATGGAGGAAAGACATGCATTCTCGAGTCTGGGAAAACTGAGAAACTCAGACAGTGAGGAGTCACGACCCGCAAAAGGATATTAACGTTAATGTGTGTGTGTACATATTTTTATATCGTTGAGCAGACCAAATGTCCCCATAACAATAGGAGCCACAGGAAACTGCCTTGTTAATCAAAACAGTTAAAAGATTTCCTTTTCCAAAAAGGTTATGTTCCAATCAAGGCATAACATTATGTATTGCATTATAACAGTATGTGTCAAAATCTGCTCAGTTAAAAGTGGAAGTATCCAGACAAAATTCTACTCAAGTAAAAAAGTAAAAGGCAAAAAGTTTTACATGTACTGAAAAACTTGAACTAATGAAATTAAGCTAATGTCATGTTGTCATGTTGAAAGTAAATGTAATTATCTAAAACTGTTTCAAATCAACTACACAGCTTTGTCCAAAAACATCATTCCGTCTCTGTATAATATAACTTATGCTACACAGTTTGCTAATGAATTCATCAGAAGTACACAATCATGTAAATAATCAATATTTACCATTAGCTAGAATTTCACTTGCTGCATAGCTACTTCATGCTAGCTACTAGAATCAATGCTAGGCTAACCTGGCATTAGCAAAGAAAACGGGCTAATTGAGTTCAATCTAGCCAGTTAACATTAGCAAATTTGCAAAACTTACATCAACATGCTTGTTTCCCCAATTTAGATGACTCCATTTTATGTTTAATACAAGTTTTTGTTCAGCATACTGAAATATCGTACTGAGGTAGGACCAGGGATGTGTAATTAAGCACAAGGCTCAATAATATGATATTTGGCACAATAATACTCAAGTATTTACTTAAGTAGTATGTTCCATTTTCTCAAGTCAATGAAAATGCTCTCATACTGTGTGTGTGTGTGTGTGTGTGTGTGTGTGTGTGTGTGTTGTAGGTAAGTGGAAACCTCAGATCAAACCTATGGAGTATGAGCAGCAGATTGATGATTATTAGATATACTACCGCATCATTGGGGAAGATACTTGATCAGGAAGCTTTGTAAAAGTGATGCACAAACAAAGGCTTGGTGGTTAGCTACAGAACTGGCTCAATAAGGGAAAAGCAGCAGGAGCTTTATCAGCCAGGCTTTACAGTGAACGCATGCAAATAACAACCCATAAACACATCTCTACTCTGACAGCAAACATTTATGATAACAAATCAAAGGCATTAACCATCACATTAAAGCGACAACCAATACTCATGAGTATGCAAATTGGTGTTTCCACAATACTCATAGTCTGTAGAGACTTGCCTAGCCAATGTGTTTAATAATGTGACTATTTAACAATGGGTTAAAAATACAACATTATCTGGAACGTTCATAAGGTACACGTGCTAATGAGATAGGTGACAAATTAAAGGAAAACTCAGTGGCTCTGTTATTTTCTCAGTGATCACCTTTATCTTGCAATGCAATATTTCTGCCCTGTTGGGAGTGGTCTCTTTTAAGACGACAACATCTCCATCCACAGGACACACGGGATGATTTATGTGAAAATGATGTGAATCAAAAACGGCTCTCCATTAGTTTAGCCATTAGCCACGCGTCTGCACTAATGAATTTATGAACCCTGGGCATCGGCATCAGTTAATAGCAGGCAGTCTCAGTGAGTTATAGAAGGAGAAAGGCACTTTAAAAGCATTTATAAAAAATATACAGGCATGAGTTACAAAGTAAAAATCTCTTGAGATGATTTTCAAAGGTACAACAACTTGAAGATCCAACATCAATGACAAAAAGAGCTTTTTTCCTGCGAGGGCCTGTAGTCCTTTCAATATTTTTCACAGACAGGTAGTGCATTATGATGAACGTCTGCTTCTCTCTGCTCTCGGTTGGCCTGAACCCAGCAAGAGAGTCCTGAGGGAAGTAAAGTGGAGGGAGATGTGGAAGCAGCACCTGGGTCTCGACCCCCCACTGAAGCCTGTGGCTCAGATGCTGCTCCTGTGTCTGTTGTGCTTGGCTGGGGGGCCTGCGCTGGGGTCTCAGGCTTCTCGTTTTACTAGGCGAGATCCCACAGACGCACAAACCGTTCCAGCAGACCAGCAGTAAAGCAGGCATATCTAAACATGACATGTAGCATTCTCTCCAGAGAGTGTGTGAGGTCTCTGCGAGCGTGTGAGACGGGATGTGTGGGTTTGTGTACCTTTTGACGTTCCGTTTCTTGGAGGATACATTGTAAATTAGTTGTAAATCTTAAGCTCATCATATGTATGTGCGCATGCATTTTGTATTTCAGTGAGTGTGTATATGTGTACGTATGCGTATGTATGTGTATGAGGAAATGCACATGGGATAGAAATTGATCTATGTTGTGCTTTTCTCCTTAGTTGCTCATGAAAAGCTAGAATAGCAGTGAGCCTGGTTTCTGTATCAGCAGCCTATTCCAACCACCAAGTCCAGACTAGTAAACACACACACACACACACACACACAAATCTGCAAGTAATAAAGAAAAACATTGAGTTTTACACATGCAAACCTTTAGTAAATCAGAGGATTTCAATTTACTGCAGGTTTGCATGTGTAAAACCAGTGCAAACTTGATTATGCCAGGAAAAAAAAAAGTGAGACTTTGCAGGAGTGTTTCGTGTTTTATGCCTTTAGATTTTTGTGTTTCTAGCTAAAGATGCAAAATACAGGGCAGAGTCAATTCAAATGGGTTCAATTTGCATCTGCAATGTGATTTACTAAGCCTGAAGGTCACTTTAGGAAGACCGCAGTGTGTGCAAATTAATGGGACCAGAGAGCAGGTATTAAATTTGAGGAAGCCAATTTCCACCAGTGGAGACGAAGGAAAAGAACTTAATAAAACCAAATTCCATCCATGCATTATCTATACCGCTTTATCCATCTGGGTCGCGGGGAAGCTGGAGCCAATCCCAGCATCTTCGGGC
>JAQQZR010000033.1:8739268-8791291 GCA_030068235.1 Notoglanidium macrostoma
TGTGTGTGTGTGTGTGTGTGTGTGTGTGTGTGTGTGTGTGTGTGTGTGTGTGTGTGTGTGTGTGTGTGAATGCATGTCTGCGTGTTTGTGTTTATGTTTTGCACTTCAGAGAGAACAACGCTGGAGGTCACTCAACCAGTCAAGGGGATTTTGGGGATATCTGGCATTGTTTGAGTGTGTTTACTCACAACAGATGGAGTAGCTCAGTAAATTTCAGTATAGCTTGGGGCATCACACTCCAGACACTAGTCTCATAATCAAAAGCAGCCACTGATAGCCATGTTAAAAATAGCCAAATTTCGGTACTGCACAGAAACTTTGCAAGGCAAGATGACAGGTGGATAAGTAAATAGGACTAGAATGGATCCTTCACTGGAGGTGCCTCAAAGATTCATGAAAACAAATTAGTTTAGTAAAGACAAACTAATACAGACAAGGGAAAAAGAAAGTACCCCCTCCTTCAATTTTCTGTTTTTATTTATCAGTGCCTAAATAACAATTTTGTGGTCCTCACCAATGTCTATAAACAAACAAATAATCTCAAGGGATAATAAAAAAACCACAACAGATTTTAATACGTACCATCCCCCCCCCCACCCCCCAAAAAAGTAAACAAATGTTTGTGGTTTGTGTAGATACAATTTTTCAAACCTAATTCATACTGAAATATTCTTTTTTGAAGAGACGGGATTTTTTTAATAGTCCCCCCCCTCCATGAAAGCCATACTTTTTCTGATTGTGCTGTCATGAACATAAACATTTCCTGCGCTTATAGAGGCCTATAAGTCACATGATGTAGCTCTTGGTTTTTTTTATATATCTCTGAGCATTAAACAGTATGACCTTGGACTGAATTAGCTGAGATGCCCACTCCTGGGAAAATTGTCTAAAACTGGATAAATTTCAAATTGTTTGGAGATGGCCTTATAACCCTTTCCAGATTGATGGTCAGCAATAATTGCCTCTCTGAAGTCATGACTGGTCTCCTTTCTGCTTGGCATGATGTAGACACTCCCCTGAGTATTCCAGAGTATCAAACTGCCAAAAAGTCTGCTTTTATAGAGGTAGTCCCATTTCTTGATGATGAACTAATCTTGTGCATTTCATTAATAACACCAGACTCTTTTAATTACTGTGGATGTAGGAAGGGTGTACATATTATTTCCCATTTGGTTTCTGAATGTGGTTTGCTTTTTGGGGAAAAATGACTACATATTGAAATCTGCTGTGTTTTCTTTTTTGGTTGTTGTTGTCACCTGAGGTTATTTGTTAATTGGTTTATAGAAATTGGCGAGGACCACAAGATTGTTATTGAGGCCCTGATTTTCCCATGATGTACCTTGTATATTGTACATGATGTACATTGTAACTTGTAACATATGAATATAAGAACACAGATAGAATAGAATACAATAGATCTTTATTGTCCACTTATGTGGACATTTGTCTTTGGCTGACCAAGACATAAGAACAAAACAAACAAGAAAACATCAAACACATGAGTCAATAAAAAAAAGAAAAATTCAACAGTCTACATACTATAATGAAAATTGAGGTTTATTCCATCTGCTCCCTTGCATGTAAAGACATAGCTGCATAACAGCATTATTGCTGAAAAGCCTCAACTTTTATACAGACATCTAATAATGTACAAGATGGTGAACCTTGTTCAGGTCTGCTAAGAAGAGGACCCAGTGAGACTTTTGTGAGATCTTTGGTGAGTCTGTGCCCCCTGTAGCCTCAGATTTCTGTTCTTGGCTGGCAAGTGTGGATCCCTATTTTGTCTTCTGCTGTTTTAATCCATCCACTCCAAGGTTTGCCGTGTTGCGCATTCTGAGATGCTTTTCTGCTCACCAAAGTTGTCAGGAGTGGTTATTTGGTTACTGTAGCCTTCCTGTCTATTCGAACTAGTCTGGCCATTCTCCTTTGACCTCTCTCAAGATTTTACTGGATCATTTAAAAAAATCATAGAAAGCATTTAGATATTTTGTCCTCCCTAGGAACAAGTTTAATACACTTATCTATAAACACTAAAGTGAAATCTCTCTTCTTCTCTCTCTCCCTCTCTCACATCCCAATCCATACCTGCTGTGATATCTACTCACAATGGCTGCAATATTTCACCACTGTAATCCCAATTGCACCACACGCCCTTTCTCATTTTCGCAAATGTTTTATGTAGCCATCGAACCACTTTGACACTGAAGGAATAAACACCCAGTAAATTGTCAGAACAGTACCACTGCTCCAGTGCACCTGGCTCAAGCCAACAGGACCTGCATATGGCCATGATTTCTCTCTCTCTCTCTCTCTCTCTCTCTCTCTCTCTCTCTCTCTCTGTGTTGCTCAGGCCCTCCATAGCTGCCTCGCTGCAGTTCCGCTCCTCTAATCCACTCGTTCTGGTCCTAATTTATAGAGAGAAAAACAGGAGTAATTAGGGAGAGACCTCCCAACGTGAGCCTGGGCTCGTAACCTGCTACTTTACAGACTTTGATCTGCCGTTCCTCGGCCCAAACATCAAGCGTCCACTCGCTTAATAAATGCAGATAAACGGAGGCAGGTGGAAAACATTATAACAAAAGTAAGTAATGATGAAATGGTTTAATAGCGAAAGCAACAAAATTATTGTTTGGGCTTTACTGTCAGAAGGGAAGTCAGAAGTGTGTGCGCAACTATATAAGTAGGAGAGAGTGTGAATGTTAATGTTTATGCACACACATCTGTAAGCACACTTGCCAGATCTACCACACAACATGAGCGGAAGAGAAGGAGTTTGTAATGAATTGATTCCTTCACTTTCGTGTTTTGTGAATGTAGGTACTGCCAAGTGATGACTGCCAGATGCAGATCTACGCCGAGGGCAGTGATTACGATTCATAGGCTGAGAACATCGTACATGTGCTACAGCTCTCACAAAATGGGCCACCACTTACCCAGAGGTTGTTCTGTTCTCCTTCCACACATCAGGATACGATAGAGATGTAGTCTGGATAGGATCATCTTGGCTAGTCATTTCTGTCAGGATTTGCATGGGAACAATTTGCCTGAAACAGCGACACTTGTGTCATTGGCTGATGCTCTCTGCTGCTGCTGTGCCTCTTTATTTCACTCATAATAAAAGCTGAAACCATAAAGCCTACAAAATCAAACGGTGTGACAATTTGACAGCTTGTAAAACAAGCAATACAGTGCCAGGAGCAAATGCTCAAAGCCACAAAAATGCACTTTTATTAGGGCCTATAGTGAGCACCAGTCATGCAATAGGGTTGCATGGTGCTTAAAAGCACTAAAGTCATCTTATGTGTCAGCTGGCTTATCGTGTATTTACGTCAGAGCCAATTAGACTTCAACTTCAGATTGAACAGTTCTGGCATATAAGGCAAGCATCAGATCCCATTCAGTCTTTAGGACAATTAACACAGATAAGCAACAGGCTCCAGCAGAATAAAGTTAAAGTCATATCAGTGTGCCATGCTGGAACATGTCTTTTTTACCATACACACACAGAGCACAACACCTCACAGCTGCGAGAGCTATGTAACTGGAAACCTGATAATGAACAGACCGTAGCAGAATGTGTTCCTCTGCTCCAGTCGGCTATCCAATCCCAAGATAATGACACATATCCCGGGAAGATTCCCATCATTGAGCCCCAAACACTAATGCAGGACTGTATTGTCCCACAGATAAGCCCTGAAACCTGAGAGGGCAGGTAGGTGTTTATATACAGGCTGTTTTGTAAATGTTCTGCTCCTGGGTTGTCTGTTGAGTAGAATTAAAAGTTTAAGACCTACAGAGAATGGACGGTAATTGCTACTGGTCCATACAGTGAAGTGCTTGTGATAGAAGGGCATATGTTCCTTGAATAAATGCTTTCTGTAGTCGTTGTGTTTTGGAAATTTCTGCAGTGACCTCAGTCTCACTCCCGCTCCCACACATGTACACACACACATGTACGATGCAATGTTGTCACAAATTATGTCTCAATGACTTTGCATGCAGCTAGTTTGCTAACTGGGAAGATGACAGAACAACATCATTTTGGATCACTGCTTCCTAATTTTACAGCTTTAGACATGTTCGTGTATGTATTCGATTGCTGACTGTAGTCAGTTGTGTGTTAATGGCTAAAGAATGCATCAAAAAAGTAGTTATGTTGATCAATCACAGATGGGTTGTTGCATGATGGAAAGTTAATTCGTGTCACTCTCGGTACATCACAAATCTGGCAGATCAGTGTAAGGGCTCTGGAGCACCACCACTCGTCCCCACATAATGTAGGGTTGTTGGAGTGCCAGATTCTTCAAGCATTTGATTTCAAAGCAATGTCATATATGAAAAGCCCCTGCACATGTTCAATCCTGTTCAAAGATCACTGTACAGCCCTGGCTGTCCCCACAGAGCAAGTGCTCTTCATTACCCAGCACTGTTTGTTTGGCATAAAACCACGCTCCCTGTTCCTACATCTCTCTTTGTAACAGTGGTGATAGTGACTGGACTCTGGTCCTGGATTTGAAGTGGTGCGTAAAAGAGCTGGAGTAATCACAGCTATTAGAGACCAGTGCACCGGCAGGATCCATGCCAGCAGGAAGACTTGTACCACACTCTCTGCATTGGAAAACAGATGGGAAGTCGCTTGTATACACACATACACAAAAGCATACACATTGACTCGAGCCACCTGGGGATGCAGGAGACGTCCAAGAGCTTGCTCAAGTTTTCCAGTCTGTAACTACCTGGCAGAGTGAATGGGACATGTGGACATCATCTAGTCACCTTATGAACCTCAGGCCTTTGCAACACCTTTATCTGCCTCCTAGTTTAACATCTGCACATTTTGAAGAAGAATCCTTCTGATAAAGAGAAAGATAATGCTTCCTAGTGTTATTAGGTTTAGTTTCTACTCATCAACAGATCAGATCACACATACCCTAGTCCTGTGGATAATCCAGCTACGGGAGAATCTGTGAACCATCCTCCTAAAAGACATCCACTTTAATGAGTACAATTTAATGGATCCGGTCACATGACATTGGCCACTTCATTTAATTTGACATACCCTTTAATAAAAGCTGGAGTCTGTCATTAGGCGATGGTATCCTCTCAAAGAGACCTGAGCTAATGTCTTCATCCTGCCAGCCAACCACCTTGGCTCTAGGCCACATTGAGCCTCGAACCGCTAGAAGAAGGACAGCAGGAAGAGTCCTATTTGAAGCTTTCGTTCTTTCATTCTTCAGCCTTGCTTCCAAGGCCAGCTTTTGATCAAAACCATCCTCTACATTGTTTTGCCCCGGCGCTTGTGGCTATCAAAAGCAGGATCTCATAAATTACGCGGGTTTATTCTGCACCATTCAGGACAGTGACTTTGTGAGTCGAGGGCTTTAGCAGGAATTTAGAGCCCTAAAGGTGCTACTTTGGAGACAAATGCAGATATAAATAGACCACATCTGCAGCTCAGGGCTTGGGAGGTTCTGGGATTCGAATGGGATTTAGAAAGGAATAAAATAGTACGTTCTGTATGGACTCAGCTCGAGACAGCAGGTCATGTCCAGGTGAGCATGTGCAGCAGAACTAAAAGCAGAGGGAGCAAAACTCACAGAGTCCTATGTTGTCCTGTCTGCACGTGAGAGGAAAATTGCCACCTGTCATAGGCTGGAGTGTCTTTTCCAAGTTTCCAGATGAAGGCTTGAAGGGGAAAAAATTGTATGTGAGAGGATGGAAAATGAGAGTGAACAGAAGCAGAGAGGGAGAAAAAGTGAAAGTTTGTGTGAGTGAGACTAAGAGAGAGAGACCTAATTGGGGAAATGTATTGTAATAAACGAATGGAGAAAAGTTGGGATTTCAGTGTACAGTTTTGCCTGAATGATAGTGTCAGACAGCAAGGGGACCATCAATGTGTTAATGTTAGATCCTCCACCCAATATGTTGCCTGAGACGTAACTGAAACACACATGACTAACTGCTTTTGCAATTCCCATGCCAGATTTATGACAAATGAAGCAAGGCTCAAAATAAATCTGTCTCAAATGAGGAACGATATGTGATCCTACAAGGGCCTGGATCAGGGAATCAACAACACATCTGCAGCTTCCATAAAATTGAGCTGTCTCTTTTTCATGACATCATGGACTGAATTTAAGAAGAAAGGCAGCAGGTCCTATTTGATGGCGGCACCGATTTCCAATGGAACATGTCCATGGATGTCATCGGAAAGATGAAAGCATTCTCCTTCTGACCTGTTATGGCAATACGATATATCAGGGGTCATCACGTTGCAGACCGCAGCCTGGATGCACATGCGGCAAAGTATATCACTGGACCAAACCAAATACTTGAAAAACGCAAATGTTTATTGACTCTAAACATGAACCAACAGATCCTTCTGCTTCTGTAGCAAGTCCTCTGTTGTGGCCAATCATGTCCATTTATGTAAGTTATTTAGCTGAAGGCAGCTACAGGGCTTGAGGTCAAAAAGGGCAGCATTTTTACAGACGTTCATAGATTTTCCCAGCCCTTTCTGATATGATTAATGAATCAAAGACAAAGCGTGGTTAAAAAAAAAAGTTGAAACCAGAATACCTAAAGAAGAATACACAGATATGCTCATCTATTTAAAAGAAAGATGTTTAATCTATTTAGCAAAAGCAGTGAGGTGAAATACTACTGAACGAAATAATCACTTCACACTATCTTGTTTACAGGCATAATCTAATGGTTACACATTGAAACGTGGCTCCGTCCTGTTAGTTGCTTACAAAGATCTTTGTAATCAGGGAATTTGTAACTGGAGCTTGACAACATTTAGCTGAATACTACTGTGATACACTGTCACTGGAGTCTGTAATTCTAATTATGGTAGCCTGGAGAAATGAGCCATAAACATTTTTGTTAAAGGACAGCACTGCTGACAGCTGCTCAGGGAGCAGACTCAGGTGCTTTTTAGGCAGCTCTTGTGAAATGCAGCACCCAGTATTACACTGCACATTTCAGACTGATTGCATCAAGACATCTATTCTCACAGAGCAGATGAAAATACAGATGAAATCAGAACTGCAAAAGGCAATGTGCTGCGTTATAATTAGCAAGGGACAGACTGTGGTGCATGGCCTCTGGACCAGATGTCAGTTGTACTAAATGGACATTTAAGTGAATAATGACTTGCTTAACCAAATATGTCATTACCGCATCACATTGGGGTAAATCGTAATATTGTTTGGGATGACAGAAATTATGATCATTGTTATTTTTGTTAAGAAAGGTCTTCATTTCCTACACAATTGCTGAGTCCTGTATAATGAAAGCCTTCACTTCATTCCACCTCCATGTACAATGCCAGTTTTGGAACCCCCTATATTTTAGTAGTTTTGTTTAAGTGACCTCATTTTAAATACTAAGTACTACTTAGTAGCACACCATAAACAAGGTGCAATCAAAACGTCCTGAGACGGTTCCCGTTGCAAACGAATGGAGTGCAGCACAGTCATGTGCGTGTAACAGGAGCGAGCAGCAAGTTTCATGAGTCAGTATGCTGAGTTATGTCACACTGTCAACATTTGGGACTTGTGTTACACGCGTTTTAGTGACAACATGCATGTCGCAATGGTTTGGGGGAGAGAAAAAAAACACTGAGTGAGCTACAGTTCCGTGGGTGCAAACGCATTGTTGATAAGAGAGGTCAGAGGAAAATGGGCAGATTGGTTCAACCTGGCAAGAAAGTTATAGTAACTACAACCGTGGTGATCAGAAAAGCATCTCAGCATGCACAGAACATTGAACTTTGTGGTGGATGGGCTACAACAACAGAAGACCACATTGTTTTCCACTTCTGTCAGCCAAGAACAAGAACCTGAGGCTATCATGAGCACAGACTGACCCAAACTGGACAATGGAAGATTACAACAAAATCACATGGTCTTGTAATGCTTATGGTTCTTCTATCTAAAGATTTTTATTCGAATTTTTCATCCACATTTACTGAATAACGTACTCACTCAAGTGTTGCATTGGCATCTGAGAATAAGCATTTAATAAGTTCCAAAATGTTTTTAGTTTCCTAATTGGTTTTGTGTATCATTTTGCTTGGTCTTTGGCAATAATAGTGATCAAACTGTAATAAAATGTAAGAAACTCCAGGTGTCCAAAATGTTTGAATGCCAGTATATGATACGCTATTATAAGTGAAGTCATAAAAATGACTAATCAGGTAGGAATAAACGTCAGTGAGGGATTACGGGATGCTGGCTCCATTTTCAAGTTTGTGACAGACTATTTGAACGTAAAAACATTTCCATAAAAAAATGAAGTAAAAAAAGCCAGACAAACCCAAAGCATGTATAATGAATTTGAGCTGAATTGGTAATTGGGGTGTTGATAGTGTGCTATTCATAGGCTTTTTTGTTCCAGGAATGAGCTTCTTTCTTCTGAGGGATCACTAAAATGGACATAATTTGCCCCTGGCTGAACACTCAAAAGCCCTTTTTCTTCCTGGAGATAGCATTTTTGCCCACTTGGAACAGAAGCCACATCGAAGCTGCCTGCTTTCTCTTTTAAATCAATGCTTTAGCAATACTGTACATGTTTATGGTCATGCTCATAAAGCTCTTTGAATTGAATTGAATTGAATTGAAATCTTCACTCACACACACTTCACTACGGCTCCACAGAGGGAAACACACCTCCTGCACACCTCCGTGCACCGGGAATGTTCCTGATTCAAAATGTACGAGCATTGCCTGTTGCTCTGATGTCCTAATGTTTGTCCATTACATTCAGTTAAGGCACACTTAATGCCTTCTTTTATGCGATTGCTATAGAGTAGAACTTACTAGCACTAGAACTTGCCAAAGAACCTGAAGGCTAGAATTTCAACACCCATAATCCTGAAAAGAAAAGGTTTGATTTAATCAAAATGATCACACTTGCATACTGTTGCGTGCGTGGCACAATCTCTGGGTAATCACAAGAGCTTGTGAGACAGTTGAAGCATGGTTCTCAAATCTAGCCGACTCTGTTATATGCAGTGCCTCATTTTCTAATACGCTTGCACAGAATTCCCAGTTTATGGCAAATCATTTTCATTTTCAAAGGCGCTTAATCACAGCTTTTGTCATGGGGCTTGTGATTCTGCCAACAACTCGTATCCTTTGCTAAAAGACAGACTTCATTTGGTGTGTACATGGACCAGAAAGATAACAGCGTACCAAGTATACAGTGTTTTTTGACCCATAAACCAGCTGATAAAATATTTGAGGCTGGTGTTATTTCTGTTTTATTTATTTATTTATTTTTCCTTGCTGATGATCCATTTAAAAATGTGACAGAAAAGCTTTTTAAAATATGCAATGCACAACTAATAAAGTTTTCGCTCAAATTGAAATCCCTGCCCATGTAAGATGGAAAGAAAAAACAATAGGAAGCAAAGAGAAAGGAAGTGAAAGGAAAGTGTACACATGAAGAGAAGCTAGAGTTAAAAAGAATAATAGACACAAGCAGAAGGGAAAATGAACTTTTTCCACGTCCATTGCTGAATCCATTACTTGGCGCTAAGATTATATCAATATCCTCCTTAGCCACTCAGGATATTTATACACTGTTATTGAAACCAATGAAGATATTTATGGACTGTTAATGAAACCTGTGAAGATATTTACACTCTGTACTATTAATTCAGGCTTAAAATCTATCTGACTATATAAGCAAAGAGCTTTCTCATCACTTAGTAAGCTATTGTATATTTTCATAGTGACAATTCTGTCATTCAGCACAACTCTCTTACTCCCTGTTCAACTTTTTTTGCAACAAATAGACTGGTAGATATCAGGAAAGTTCACTCTCACTTAGTGTAAGGCTCACAGTGCACATAAACACACCTAGACAACAGCTGGTACATGAAGCTTTCTCAGGCTACGTTCACACTAATAGCTTTAAAATATCCATCCGGAAGATTGTTTTCGCTCTGTATCAGAAATGATCTACGTCCATACTCGGACACTTGAAAATGCATATCACATGATCATTTCCATACACCGGGCATGCACATGCTGGCATAAACAGGAAGCAGATTGTCTACTCTGCAGTTGGTTGCCTAGTTGCAGATCATGCAAATAGTAGCTTGCCTCCTGCACATGTAGGCAGTTGTAGCCCTAACCCTAGAATTTAACTGAACAACAGCTGTTGGCTAAGACAACATGGTCAGCAACGTTTGTAATCCATGCTGCATTCACCGCAGGCAGTCGGGGCTGATGTTTGGTTTACTTCCCAAAAGGGTCACGTGATAGGAGCGAGGGAAATCAGGGAAGGATACATCGTGACTGATAGACCCAATCAGGAAGCGAATGTACGTGTGTGCATCGTTTCCAAGACTCTATATTTCTGGCCGTCCACACTAAAACGTTTTCAAACTAAAACGGGGCCATCAGCACTTCCAAAACCCTGAATTTTAGCAGCTCCAGAGTAGTATGGACACCGGGGTGATGCAAAAGTGATGCATTTTAAAACTGAAGTGTATTATTGTGGACATAGCTTCAGTCTAGGTTCTTGGAAGCATACAGTCTAATGAATAAGGTACAAATTTTAAAAGGTGGGACAAAGAGATATAGCGAATGAGTTCTATCCCAGCCCTGGTGGGGGTGGGGGGGTAGTGCTTGGGGGGAGTAGAAGGCTGAAGTCTTTGCTGTGGGCTCCAAACCCGAGCTGCGGCTCTCCATTTATTTGTCTTGAGGCTGGATAAACACAGACCCAGGAGAGATCTCCAAACCCTCAGCACCAGACCAGCCATGATGAAGAGCAGGGAGCCTGCACCCGACTATGTGTCAGGCATTCATCAATGTCCACGAGCACACACACACACACACACACACACACAAAACCTTGTAAGACAGCTGACTGCCACACAGTGTCCGGTATCCAATGCCAATGGTATTACTTACTGTGTAACAGAGCACACAAACGAATGTATGACATGTTAGATTGAAAGTGAAATTTCACACACTTTGTGGGTCCCTCTAATGCCTTAAAGATGATGTGGTTGCCTGCCATGAGTGAAAAATGATATTGTTTCCGGCAATACTGTTTACCCAAGTGTCACAATGAGCCAGATCTTGCTGTCCCGCATGCAGAGCGTCCTTCCAAGAAAAAGTTTGTAGATATAACTTCAAAAACAGCCAAAGCTCCTTTCTTGGTAACACTTGTCAACAGATGGCATGGGATTAACCAAATTAGTCAAATCTATTTCAAATACAAATAAGTAAATGTTTTTTTCTAGACCAGATCCACATGAGTGGATTCCCAGGAAAAATCTATAGCAAATCTCCATTATGACATCGTGATAATGGAGTTTATCTCTTTTAGTTATTAAGAACTCTATAACTAACATTGCATTTCTTTTATTTTGAGGATATAATGACACTGAGGCAGCTTTAGTTATTTTCAAATGCATACTATCCCCATGGATAATCCACTGGCAAACCATACATTCCCACAAATTATAACAAACATATTCTGCAGCAGATTTCATACACAAAAGAGCTTTCAGTCAACAGACCTCTACAACAATTTCCATTACAAAGAAACCCCACATTTTCCCATGTAGTGCCAATCCTAAACAAACAAGAGGCTTTGCATGCTGGTTCTCATAAAGAAAACTGTAAAATGCCAGTCTAGTAACTGCCAAGCCATGGAATTCACACTGACTTTTATAACATTTTATCCTATTTTTTTTTCCAGATGATTGAATCTTCTATTATTGTCTTAAAAGCAAAAGCGAAAAATGACCGGGCATTACCGTGTCACAGTAAAATCGCTTCACTCTGCTTTACACTTTCTTAGTTTATGTATGGAAACTATTGCTTACTATAGTAGGCCATTTTATCTCCTAAATTGTTCGACCACTTTAGAACAGGAAAGGATGTATATAACTGGTTTGCCCATTATAGTGAGGAGAGGTGGTCTTTCTCCTTGAACGCTATAGAATAATCACTGTGTTTCCAGTTACCGTTTATTAGGGATAGGTTCCATGCGGCCAACATTTATACCGCTGATTTGATCTGAAGATGACGTTTTCTTTTCAAAATTCTCAGCATTGTTCTTTCTCACTCTCTCTCTCATAGCTGAAAACCATTTTTGGTGGCATATCAAATAGATAGTCAACTGACATTAACGACATTCTTGTCTAATCTTAGAGAAGTTGAAGGTAAATGAATAGATTTATTTCACATTATACTTAAAACCATTTCCATTGGCCTTGACAGAAAGCAAAGGTGCTGGATCAGCACATCTTTCAAGCAGGAAAACCAAGCTGTGAGTTGTGAGCACTGATCAATTCAGTACTAAGCGAGATGAGGAAAGGGGGCAGGGCTTCCAGGAGGTATCAGTTAATATTAAAGAGTTCAAAAGCTGTGCTGTCAATCATTCTAGATTGACATGTTGATGGGCTCTGGGGTGGGGGTGCGGAGAGAAGACTCTTGCAGTGTATTTTTGAGTGATAACTGATAGCAGTGTTCTGATGTGATGTTCAAAAAGTTGGGCAGGTCTGACAATGATTACACATTTCCATGCTAACAACTGTCAAAACTACTTACTGTTTCTTAAACACACAAAAACATGCGATAAATCCATAAAGGAACTTGAATTGTTTTGCATGGACAAGGGCCAAAGATCCTTTTACACGAATCCACACAGCGCTGTTATTCTCTCCACAGGAGGCTTCACTAAATATTAATTAGTGGTGGTGCACTGGTTAGCGCTGTCACCTGGCAGCAAGAAAGTTATGGGTTCAAACCTTGTAGCCGACTATGTGGAGTTTGCCTTCTCCCTGTGCCTGCATGGGTTTCCTCCAGGTGCTCCGGTTTCCTCGCTTAGTCCAAAGATATGCAAATTAGATCAACTGCCCATAGGTGTGAATGGTTGCTCGTCTTTGTGTTAGCCCTGCAATGGATTGGTGACCTGCCCAGGGTGTACCCTACCTCTCATCCAAAGTCAGCTGGGATTGACTCTAGCTTCCCTGCGACCCTGACGGATTGTGGATAGATGACTCCTTGGATATTATTTATTTGTTTTCATAAAGGGTTTTCAGGTTCAGGCTAGAACTAATAAATTAACCCAAACTAATAAATTAAGCAATGACAAAAGTAACAATAAAAAATATACTTTTACTTCTGTTTTTATAAAGCATACAGTTGGTTGAGTACTGGCAATATTCTTAATAGGCTCAGAAAAGTGCATTGTGATAAAAGTTCTCATGTGAATCACTGTATATCACGTCATCATCGCACCAAACCCTAGCCTTCAGTAATAATGTGAGCAGAAAATTCCACCCTTGTAAGACTTTATCATAGATGGCTACAAAGTAATGTAGCGGAGCGAGTTGGGAGGAAATTTAACCTTAAAACAATGGAAATAACAATAACTGTAGTTATCAATCGTTCAAATCCCTTGGGACAACCCATAGCTAGATCATAAATTTTATCTCCATCATGAAAGTAAAGCAACGCATGCACTTTTGGCGCCAATAGAAAAAAGTGGAAGAGTGAAATCACTCATCCATTCACTCACACTCCTACAAGGCCATCATTAAAAGTGTCATCTCATCTTCCATCACTGTCTGGTTTGGCTTTGCAAGTCAGAGGACAAAATCCAGTCTCATAACGCTACCAAGAAAATGATCAGCTATGATCTGTCTTGTGTGCATGAACTAAGGGCACATAAGGAAGATCAGCAACACTTCCTGTCACTCAAGATTGACTGTCACCTTCCAAAAATATCTGGCTAAAACGGAGTACTTTCTCGTTTCTCTACAACTGCACAATAATTTTGTACAACAAGCTATGAAGTTTCCTCCTCTGAGTCCCCTGTTCCTCTCACGCACCTTCTACATAATGGACTACTCTTAACGCCCTGGTGCTTTTGCACATATTTATATAGCACACAGTGGACAGGATGTCTCAGTAGTTCCTTCTGCAAGGCAAACCGCAGATTTATATTAATAGACGTTTATATTAATATACTTTTATAGTTGTCATTTGTACAGGAACAACTTACACAGTGACTTAATTGAAAACTGGAGCCATTCATTTAGCCTTTTTGGAAGGAGACTCCAGTGTCAGTGCTTTGTAACAGAGATATAATTGTTACTTCAAGTTTTCTACCGCAAGTCTTCAGGGAGTAGGGATAAGTTGTATTTTGGTAATGTAAGATGTTGTGTTAAAGGCATTGTAGGTCATTTTGGAGAAACCAGCAAGAGTAATATGGATTTTCAACGGATCCGACCAAAAAATCCCACCCCCTCCGTTCAGCCCTCCCTCCTAAGCCACTTCTGCTGGAGGACGAGTCCATGAGTGAGAGAAACACTAGCGACAGGAGCGTAGTGCATCCTTGTCATATCTAACTACCTCATGTTTCATTCACATGGAAAATAATGAATGTAAACAAATAACAATGGCTATTGTTAGCACTCACAGCTGTCCACTAGCTCTCTAGCTTTAGCGATATGTCTGCCTAGCCTTGTGGAAGACTCCAGTCAGGTGACCTCCAGACAGGCGGGTAGGTCATCCAATCATTTTATTTGACTGGACAGGCTTTTTACACTCCCGTGACCACTACAGATGACAGATGTTTCTCTTTTTATTGTCAGAGCATTTGATTTATTCATTGCTGTTCGGATGTAAAGAAAATATTACAAAAAAACACTTCTAAAATAAATTGCCTACCCTAGCTTTAACTTCAGGGAAGAGTAAAAGAAAAACAAAACAAAACAAAAAAAACAGAGGGCCGATAAGGAAAGTGTATGCGATAACAGGACCTAACTTGTTTCATGAGCATTCCACATTAAACATGGCTACAAGTAAACAAATACTATAATGCGGCATTTATAAATAAAATACGTTTGCCTTGTCAAATTGCTGCGGTATAAGAAAAACGCAATACTCTGGATTACTGGAATAATTAACTTTAGAGTAATCGCTGACTGCTACACATCATGCCTCATCATATCACTCGGCCTTTGATTATTTTCCTATAACGGCTCGGCCTGCCGTGTTTTTGCTTACACTGGAGTGTCTTGTGTATATTCTAGTATTTCATCTGTCTAAATCTAGTGATAATGGGAGACATCGTCAAATCATATTACGCCGAGGCAAATATCAGTACAGCATGCAGACTGGCGACTGAACTTCATATTTTCTATTTTCTAATTAACTAATAAAGTTTCCGTCGAAAGAAATCAAAAAGCGCTTTTGATTCACATCAGTGGAAAAATTGTGCATGACCTGTATAACATACAATATAAATGTATTTGGACTGGATTATTTGGATTGCTTCCGCTACATGCTGACAAATGAACTGCTTTTCCTCTCTTCTCTTGGGAAAAGCCCATTACAGTAGTCATCACACACACAAAAAAATAACAACTTCCTATATAAGAGATATTTATTTAAGACTAAACATATAAAGCTGGATGACCTTAAGCCACGCTTGATGAGAGAGTTTTCTTTACAAAAGAAAAACAAAAACCACATTAAAAAACACACTGAATAAAAATCAGGATAAACTAATGAAATATGGACTTTAATGTCACTAGAATATAAATTTAAACTGTGATGGCTGACATAATACAGTATACACATAATAGATGGAAAAGATCATGCTGCAATATTCCAAACAAAATGCTACGATTTTAGTAAGGACAAAATGGAGAGTGTTTAATAAGATATGTTTTGCGCTGTTGCATTACTGACGAACAACGCATTTCTGAAAATTCCTCCCTGTGAATATTCCAAAATGGCAGAAAGATCTATCACGCTGTCAACATCAAGTGCTGGGTTTTAGCTGCAGCGCTCTGTATCTGAAAGACACATCTCGCTAAGCTCGCACCCCATCACCGCTCAATCTGCTCGCTATTATTTCAGACTTGGAGGCAGATTTCGACCCCATAAAAGTGCCAAACGTGAGGAGAGACAGGGTTACAATCATGCGGTTCTGTTTTACTGCCGGACTGCAACAAACACTGAATTCCTGAACGAGGCATCTGGCCCACATCTAACACATTCAGCTGCTGGGTCGCAGCATTATCACAGCCACGCTTGGTCCAGGGTTACTGAGAGTAAAATCTGTTGATTGTCAATAACTGAACATCTCAGTCTGGGTCAGGAGGTGCTGTACACGTGCAGAGTACAACCTGCAATCCTCAAAATATGTGCGTGTCCGCGCCGCCGCTGCTACGTGACCTTATCTCTCCTCTGCAGCATGGTTATATGAGAAAGTGTAATAAGAGTGCAATAAATACTGGAGAGCTCTCATCGTTCCCCAAGAAGGCAACAATAGACAAAATGATGAACCATCCATCAAAAAACAAAACAAAAAAAAACTCATGAGAGGATGATAAAATATGAAAAGCGAAAAGAAAAAGGAGCTCAGAACGTACGCCAGGGCTGGCAAAGAATGCTGACTCTCTTCATCGCCTGTTTGAGGTAACAGAAATTTCACATCGCTTTCAATCACATCCATTTCTTCCAGATTCTGCTTTTTTTCATGACTCAGCCTCCATAAAGACCACTTGGACTTTGATGCGTTCAGGCTCAGCATGATTTATGACTCGTCCATGTCTCCTCCTAATATAAAATCTTCTTTCTTCTTTTTTTTTTAAAGACGTCTTTATGAATGTGGATAGAGACCTGCATGGCGGGTAGAGAGGCATGTCAGAGTTGATATGCTGATTTATGGTTTAGCGAGGAAGAGTTTAGCTGCAGCCCGTTCACATGCCGATAAATAAATCAATCAGGACTCGGACACAAATGAGTCCAAGGCAGATATACAGTATACGGCATATGCAGAAAGTGCTAGCAGTTGGTACAAATCCTGCACTTTGCCTCTAGGTGTCAGTGTGTAAACTTGGCAAGCGGCCAGAGGAGATGTGAGGCACGACTGTCAACACAGATCTCAGACCAGGTGAAGAATGAAACCGGCGATATTAAATACAGTTTCGGTCAATCCAGAAGCACAGTACAATAGCTAACCAGTGTTCTGCCTAGAGCTTTGAACGTTTGTGTTAATTAATAACTTGGCTGAAGTCAGTTTTTTTCCCTGACTGAGTAGTCATCATGCCAAGCTGGAAATTCGCCCTCAGCGGGGGGTCGAGTCAATAAACAGCCTCTGTGTGTGCATGTGTCGAAACAATTTATGTTTTAGGAAACGACAAAACGTCTTCGACTCAGTATTGACGTTCCATCAAACAAACCCCGTTATTAAATAAAATCCCGTCGAAGAATGAACGACTAGAGCGAGCCCTCGCCAGACACTGAGACAGACTTGAGTTTGCTTTGGCGCTCTGAAAGGTAAAGACCCCGTCTCACTCCTGCAGCGCCAGGGAGGAAAGAACTGATCTGTTTTCAAGAGACAGAAAAGGAGAGAAAGAGAGAGGTAGCTGTGTGAGGTTATCACAATATTCAGCCAGGACCCTCTGTGTGTATGTGCGTGTGTGTGTGTGTGTGTGTGTGTGTGTGTGTGTGTGTGTTACATAACCACTGCGAGAATCCCAGCACTGGTACAGCAGGCTTTTCTGCTGTACCTGCTACCTCACCAAACAAACCTGCACTCAAACACACACACACACACACACACACACACACACACACACACACACACTGTTCCTAGGGTCTGAGTAAACATGAATCCTTCTGTTGTTCATGCTATTGTTTCATGGTAAATTTTTATGCAAATAAATATCGCTTGAAAAACATTTCAAATATTTCTTCCCAAATAAGTGCCTGGTTTCTTAACGGAGGTCTGTCAATATCATTATGTACAGCTGTTTCAAGTCTTTCTTGGGATTGAACGTCATGCGTAAGCATCCAGTCATTTAAACAGTGGACTGCGCAGGACCATATGTAAGCAAAGCGATGCCGAAACATTCGCTCTTAGCTGCATCACTAATGTCCGTATCTTCAAAAAATGCAAATTAAAAACACAGTCCGGAGAAAAGACCTCACGTCTTTGTTTCTCGCAGAACACTCTCCAGAAATATATGAACTCACCGCAGCACTGTCTGTATTTAGATGTTTACTGAAATACACCGTTCTTTTCGTTTGATGTCTTTCATAGGCATGTTGCCTGTTTTCCTGCCCGTTGGCCCCCGTCCTCCCCCTGACCTTGTGTCTCTCGGGCTGTTGGCCCTGCAGCACACCTGCTAATGGTTAAACGTAATCACGGCACCATGTCTAACTGCAAGCACAAAGCCTAACGCTGATGCAGTGCCATTCACGGCACCTCATATGGGCTAAACCCGGGGCTTCATATCTGTTGAACAGGTTTTTATTTGGGATTAAGTAGCTTCTGTAGTCCTATAATTACAGGGTGCCACTGGGTGAATAGCAGCAGTCGAGAAGAATGCGATATTAGTCAGCTAGCCTGTGTTGAAAAAAAAAAATGGAAACAAGGCAACAGTGAGACTATACTCATCCTCACAGACTATAATACTTAAATAGCAGAAGGCCTTAAAGTGGAGATTTGATGTGATCCGTGTTGAGATCCTGTCTATCATCGATATGGCAGGCCACTGTTGGAGCCAAATGCCATGGCTTTGTTCTGAGAAGTTGTAAGCACTTGATTGATACCCACCCCACCTTCCTGGGCCAACCTACAGGTTTAGCTCTCTTAAGTGTAGGCGTTGTTAGCCAGCTGCTAAATCAAAGGCTCCGGGTAGGTTGTAATTGCGCTGATTCGTAACACGTTTTATGCCTGAGTGCCCTCGGAAAAGGTTCACATCAGAACACCAAGCTCACTGCCTCCCCCTTCAACACGTATCCTTCTGTGTAAAACAATCCGTCATGAAGAAACTGACGCCTTATTACAGTCCGCACTGGGAGAAAAATCCTCATTCATCTAAAAGCAGGATTAATTCCTCTTTGAATTAACTTAAAGTTGGCCTTTATAACTTTGCCAACCCAGCTGCAACAAAAATGCACAGAGATTTTAACACTTAAGTACTCCAGCGCTCCTTCCAAACTACTTCCTTTTCTCTTATTCTGAAGTTCGCATGATTGTAGAGTTGCGCCATGGTTACACCATATAGTCCACGAATGCAGCTGGAATCTATAAAAGGCCTCGAAGGGGGGGACAGTCTTTCTGAAAGCCATGGGATTTACAGTGCTGACTGCTCAACCTCTACACCCTCCAAATATTACATGATTAAAAACAAAGGAGGCTGCCTGGGCAGGCCAGAGTAAACTGCACAATTAGAGGTCTGTGTGATGGGAGCTGTTTTTGGCTGGAGAACAGTGGCCATCTGTGAGCGAAACATATGATTTGCATATTATTGAAGCCGGAGGAAGGCGGAAGAGGAGAGGGCGTCTAGCTAATGAGTAAAACAAACAGCATGGCTGGGCTATGAGGAAGATGCATTTGTTTAGAAATACAAATTGATGGCTAAGCGATCACTTTACCTAGACATCTGGATCATTTCGATTAAGCACTGATACATGCGAAACGTCACATTGCCATTCTTTATACATGCCGTGTTTGTCTATGATTATCTATGATAGAACCAACTATATACGTAACAAGAAAGGGATAAATATTTAAACCCTAAGTGTAAACACTAGCTTGGCTGTGTGCAGCAAAGGTTTGCATCCCCTAGGGTTTTTAAATGAAAAAAAAAAAAGAATGGTCCATTTAGCTACAAGAATTCCAAAATGTTATGCTAAACTGCCTAAATTGTGAATGAGTGTGCGAATGAGTGTGCGTGCATGGTGCCCGGTGATGGACTGATGTCCCGTACAGGGGCCTCATGCCCAGATTTTCCTAAATAGGCTCTGAATCTACTGCAACCCTTACCAGGAAAAAGCAGTTACCGAACATGAATGAATGAATGAATGAATGAATGAATGAATGAATGAATGAATGAATGAATGAATGCACTCGACTGCATTTGACCAGGCATTATGACCCATCCGGCAAAACAACGGGTAGCAATGTAATTACGCAATTTAAACAAACGATTATAAAAGCAATGAGACACTGAGAGAAAAGTGCTGGATGAAACATGAATGACTGACATGCGTTTATCTTTCCACAAGTGCTTTTTATTACAAAAGTCATTCTCCATTTTCTTATTAGTGCAGTTTCAAAGAAAAGGCCATAGTGCTTCCCAAGATTGGGAACGTTTGATGATAATTCAAGAAGGTTCTACTTTCCAAACTGACATGTCCTCCTCGTGGCCTTCAAAATGTTATCAGATCATTTGTGAAATCCAGCCAAATAACCAAACATGACTTTAACCTTTGCATTTGAATCACTCAGTCACAACAGCCATCATCCGAACCGATAAAACACTTCAAATGTCTTTACAGCCTGCCAAACAGTGAGATAGACACGAAAGAAATCCCTAATCGACACCATCTTCCAGCATCTGGTCCTCATCTGATGAGCCATGAGCACAAATAAGGAAAAATAGGCTAATGTATTTGCCCTCAGAAGCACGGTCCGTATCACTGCAACCATCTTCAAACAGCACGACCTGTGACCCCTAACGTGCTTAATCAGAGGCCGATTGTTCCCCGGCAGAGTGGGATAGAGGCAGAGGAATGAGCCACGTCCCAGGAGCTCCTCTGGAGCGTTCCTCCATCACTGAAAATAGGCTCAGGTGATATTTTCCTCTACTCCATTCAGCAGCTATACAATGGAAACTCTGGTAAGACAGCTTTGATCAGACTGGTGTTGAAGGCTAGGAGTTTCCCTTGGATCCCACATTGAACAGAGGATCTGTGTGGAAACCCCTGTTCAGAATACTCATGCCATTCTACACCATCCAGCACAAACCTCACACTTGCAAATGTGAAAATAAAACCGCAGCTGAATGGAATGGTTCAGAACATTTTTTTCCCCAAGTGCCAAGCTGTTATTTGTACTGTGTAGACATGTCCATGAACTTAACAGGATGATCCACAGGCATCAGAGAAGTGATATAAAAGTAGAAATTATACCTAAAGGGATGAACAGAAAATACAGAGGTGCTAATATTGCTAATATAAAATCAGGCAGAACGTTTACCATTGTGTATATAAAAAATGTAATTTGGTGGATGTGATGAGTATTTTTTTTTTTTTACTGTGCCAAGCAACAGTAAGAATACAGCAATACAACAGTCTGGTGTAACTAAGGCTTAATAATAATCAGCTCCTTCATTTTTTTTTTTTACCAACCACAGGCCTCCTCTTGTTTTCTGTTGGCGCTCATGGCCAAGGTTCCTTAATTCACAGGTCAAAGGTCACCTAGATAAAATCAGCATAAGTGAAAGTAGCTGCAGAAGCAAATACTGCTTTCATGTCTCTCATCCTTTCCCCTTCAGTCATTTGGCTTTTCCACCTGACGAACTTTATCGGTGTTTGTTCTGACTGCTGTTTTAGTTAATAAAGCAGCTTTCGGGTGTCTCCTGCATTGCCTTAGCAAGGGATTAAAGATTGTAAATGCCAGGGCTGTACTGAAAATACAGCAAAATGCTTAGTTTCACATAATATTGTCACATTTGAAAATTTTTTACTTTATGTAATGGGGAGATACACATCCCATAATCGACAGAGAAATAATTAGTGTTTGAACCAAGTAAAATGCAACTAATTAAGTATTTCTCTTTGAAGTTGAACACCGATAAACGAAAAAAAAGAACCAAAACCAAAATGTATGTCATGCTTCTGTGATGATTTGAGCTATAACAGATATTGTTTTTGTCGGTTTGGCTTTCTGAAATGTTAAAATGACGGTAGGTCCACAACCAAAAGTGCATTAAACCTTATTCAGTTCAACTCAAAATAATAAATGGTACCAATTTAGGTGCTCCAGCTTATGCCTGTTTGAGTTTGTTTGTTTTTTTTCATAAACATATTGCACATATTTCACTCTTGGCTGCGGAAGTACATTGATGAATAAGGCTATATTAAAAAGTGGCACAAAGAATAATTTTTTTAGTGCAGATCAAAACAAATGTGAATTTTGTCATTTAATATCATTTAATATAAAGATCCACCTCCACAGAGGTTTAATAAGCCTGTTCTTACACTGACACAATGACACTGAGTCATTCTTACTTAACTTGTGCTTTTGTTATGGGTAATATCCCCAATCACAACAGTGATGACAGACACGATCTCACTACATAACACGTGGTATGACTAACAATATGATAATGATAAATAACAATATGATTAATGACAGAAAAAAGCGTACAGATTATACACAAAAGTGTCCCTGATACAATGCTCAATTGATAGTTTTACATAATTTAAAATGCACTGGTTCGGCCATTTTTTACACGGCATGTGGAAAATGTTCTTAATCATCATTCTGCATATTTCTGTCTTCTGAGAATGAGCAGATTTACTGAGAACACTTCGCTGTCTTTAAGTTGACTGCTCTGCCTTCACATGTTGGAAAGGCTTTTGGCTTTACACATTCTCTCCAGCTGTTTTACATCTGTGCACACTTTTTAAACACCATGCACACTTTCTTCACTTAAATCTGTATCTGTGTAAAATAACAGACTCTTGCTGCATGTGTTAGACCTGCCAATCTCTAACACGCATCCATATCATCCCAAATTGATGCTGAACCTGACGCGGCCCTGGTTGTGCAACTGCAGTGTCTCCCTAACCTTCCATACACACTCCGCTTTCCATGCAAAAGCGCTGGCATCACAGCACCAAGCACTATCGTCAGTGTTTTTGTGGCAGGACAGCCTGTAGTTAGAGTGTCATTTTTAGCCTCAGGTTTAATGTGTTCCATGTCTGTGGCGTGTGGGGCGCTGGGCAGCGCAGGCGTCCTGTTGGATGGCTGCGTCACGCGACCTTCACACCGCGCACCAATCAAGCTTTGTGCTTTAATGGCTCCATTTCAGCGCTTTTGTCTGGTTTGAACTGGCTTACATACTATGGCATTACCCAGTATATTTTTAGTGCAATACAGAAATGAATAGGAGGACAAATCCCTGAATAAGCAAATGTCTGCTTTTAGAAGGTAGTTGAATCATTTAAACCAAGACCTTGGTTTAAAGTGTGTACATGTGTGTAAATTATTTGCATTTATTCACTAGGTTATGCCATCCTGTCATCATTAAGCAGCTTGTGATGACTGGTTAAGATCTTTTAATCTTGCAGTAGTCCTGTGTTTATCCCTGCAGAGCAGTCCGACCTGTCCTAGGAGGACCAAGGCCAATAAACCAGCTGCATATAAACCATACAGATTATTAAAAGCTCTTCATGTCACATGCTTGAATGATGCTATCATTTATTAAAAAGGAAGTTTAAAACTTCTTTTGTTTGACCGTGATCCATACATGGATCCTAAAGAATCAGAGAGCTGCTGTAAAGCCCTCTGAGAATAATGAAATAAACAAGTGGCTACATACAGCAGTGACACTATTAACTAAAGCCACTATTTACTACCAAGACAAGCAGGTGTGTACAATTCTCATCAATATCAAAATAAAATAAGATGTATTGCAGGCTCACAAAAAATCCCATCGAATAGCGACTCAGCTTAAAAATGCATGCAACGTGGTGCCGACCGGCAGTCTCAGGTCATTAAAGCATACCTGATGAAGCTCACGTTCACCATGCTGATGGCATCTTTATAAGAGGAGAGATGCATCTCTCCTGGCAGGGAGTTGATTATAGTCCTCACTGCCAACACTGATGGAAGCCAGCACTCAAATGAGAGCACTTAAAATTTCAAAGAGGGATTTGCGTTCAAAAAGGCGCCTTTGAAACTCTGCCGGAGATTCAGAAAGCAACTAGGCAGGAATGCTGATGTGGGATCTGTTATTCTGAGACTAGCATCTTTTAACTTTGAGACCCAAAGAAGAGACATCAGATCTTAGACCAGCACTCCTGAGTTCTGTCAGATGCTTTGGAAATAGCTCTGAATTCCAGGTGATAAACTATCACAGGGTTATAAAGCTCTAATTCTTTGAGGGACATTGTCATTTTTTGTTGTCAGTTTTCTATTAGTGAACGAGTCACACAAGACTTCATAAAAAACGGAATTCCAACGGCATGATTGCAAGATTGGAAAAACTTTGCTTGGACTTTTTCCAATCTTCAACTGTCCAGTTTAGGTGAGGCTGTGCTCACTGTAGCCTTAGATTCCTGTTCTTGGAAGACAGAAGTGGAACCTGATGTGATCTTCTGTTGCAGCAGCATCTGGCACCAACAACCATGCTACAGTCACTGAAATGACATTTTTCCCCTATTTGGTGTGAGAATTACTCAAGCTCTTGCTTGATATATATAAAACATTTTAATTGCCATGTCTTGCTATTGTTTCTATTGTTTTTTCTTTAGAAATTAGTATCCTGAGACAAAGCCACAATTTTTTTTTTCATTGTTCACTTAAAGTTAGGAAGGGCCAACACCAAATACAGTAGAGTTTTAGTCATAGTCAATAGTCATTTTAGTCATATGGGCCAAATATAGCAATGGCAATGGTACTGTGAGCCAAAATTGGACTAGTGCTGCAGAGCCCCATTTAAAATTTTAAACAGAATTTGGGCAAAAAATCTGGGCAAAAGAAATCGCCCAAAAGAAACCAAAGATTGTGTGTTATTTAAATTTTGGACCAAAAGTGGCCCAGCTGTAATTATACAGTAGTATCATCAAGGTCCACTGTGGCTGTTTTCTGGAAGTCAGATTCAGATGAGTTTATTGCGATCATCCCGCAAAAAATATATAGAACAGCTTAAGTTGTAAGTGTCAGCATTGTGTCACTACTGACAAGATAGAAGACGGACCACTTTATTGGAATGTATTTGGCCAGCTGACTAACATTTCATGATACAGAAGCTTGTTTATGGGAAAGGCTATCTGGTCAGCCACAAAAGTCAGGAAGGGGTTTCTTCTGACAAACAACAATGGAAGCCATCACAGCCAACTCAGTTCCAGAGTTTACCCTGAATACAGATGTGGACTCCCATCAGGCAGCAAAATCCCAAGTGGCCTTTGAATGCAAGAGACATGAGCGGTTCTGCCGCAATCACCACGAACAGTCTTGCACTCAACTTTACCTTATTACTTAAAGTGTGTTAGTTGTAATTGCACTATACAGTGCGACCCAAATGAGGATGGGTTCCCTTTTGAGTCTGGTTCCTCTCAAGGTTTCTTCCTTTTGTCATCTCGGGGAGTTTTTCCTTGCCGCCGTCGCCGTAGGCTTGCTCATTAGGGATATATATAGGGATGTCTATATATCTTGGCTCCAGCTTCCCAGACGGATAAAGCGGTATAGATAATGGATGGATGGATGGATAAATTTATAGAGTCATGAATTTATATTCAGAATCTATATACTTCTGTGAAGCTGCTTTGTGACAATGTCTGTTGTTAAAGGAGCTATATAAATAAATTCAATTAAATTAAAGTGAGTGAGGTGATTGTTTTCCATAATTCTTTTCACTCAGTTGCTTACAACAGAGCTGGTTACAGTTACAGGTTACAAGTCCCTACACTCACTTCTCACTTGTGACACTGCTGCCTTTGCTAATATATCATTATGAATCAAGTAAACTAATGGCAACAAACCTTAAGTACAGTGAGAATATTGTATACTGTACAGTGAGAATAAATTCATACTTTAAGAGTCATGAACTTTAAAATTTGCCAACTCAGCCATTCACTTTTTGGTAAAACATTTCACACAACTAAATGCAGGTCTTGTTAAACTCATTAGTATGGGCTGTCTAGTATAGCTGACCACTCCAGGTCAGCAGCATGTGCACCTGAGTCTGACAGCTTAACTGCAAGAAAAAAAACTATGTAAAAAAAAAAAAAAAAAAAGTTAAAATGTATGATATATGATTGTGCACATGTGCAGCAAGGTTATAATATTGCTAGGCCACTGCGGTCAAATAATGCACTGCCATAACCATTCTGCTCCACTCCTTTGCCTTCTTTCTGTCTTTGTATTCAAATTTTATGATGGACAAGCATTTCAATGTTACGTCTATATTGAAAGCTGTCGGGATCATGTACACGTGACTATGTAAAGCTTTACACTATCTATTTCCGTGCACAGTTTGAGCCAAGTCTTTTCTAGCCATTCATCAGTGTTGGTTTCCGACTACAGGGCCAATGTGCTCTTGTACAAAGCCAACAGTGATATTTGTGCAATTGTATGCTTACAGTTATATGTTCAAAGTATATCTACTTCACAAACCACATTATCCTTGTCAAGATCATGGAGGATCCAGAACAAAACCCCGGCACACTAAGTGTCAGGCAGGAATTCCCATGTATGGGATGATAGTCACATCGATGCAGGACACAATGCACAAACTCATTCATGATTAAGGTCAATTTAGATTCATCAAACCTACCAGCATATTTTTTGGACAGCAAGAGGAAAACTGAGATCGTGGAGGAATCCTACATGCTTGCAAGTAGAACAAGTGGAACTGTGGATAGGCAGTAACTTGAGCTCAGTGTTGACACAAAAGGTCATACATGTTATAAATGCAACATCATGCTTAAAAATATTCATATGAGCAAATCTCAGGATCCTTGCTACTTGACACACATGGCTTAAGCCAAGCAAACATAAATAAAGACTGTTAGTAGGTCATGCCACCATCTGGCTTAGTCCAGAAGGATTTAGAACAGACAGCAGATGGAACTGCAGATATTAATACCCTCAACTTGAATCACCTGATGACACAAATGAGTAGAAGGTACAGGACTACTTGTGGCTAGGATTAAAATGGGCAAGACAGCACATAAACTCTATCTATTACAGTCCATCTCCGTAATAGAGGTGAGAAGGAATTGAGTTGAGTTAATTATATTTCGTACTGTGTGTACAGTAGCCTGGGTCAGATATATTAGACAGCTCATGCTAAAAAGGGCAGCAGAGCAGCTGTTTGAAAAGTGGTGCTGAATCATCACTGGTGATAAAGAGCCTAAGTGCAAACCTCATCACAAGTTCTGGCCATTTAAATGAACCTGCTATTTACAACACTGTCTAATGCCTTTAATTAAATAACAAAATAGCTTTATTTACCTTAGATATTCTTCTCAATGTGGGAAAAATCTAAAGTGACAATTACATACATTTGACTTCACTGAAGTTGATTTTACTACATTTCTCTAGGAATAATACAAGATTACAAGAGTATTATAATTAAGACTGTCAAAATAACGCATTCACTTTCATTAATTAATCACAGAAAAAATAACACGTTAAGAAAATTAACTCTGATTAATCGCATGCTGTCGTGCCCTTTGACCCAGTGCTATTCTGGCCACAGTGGCTTTGTAAAATGAATGCGGCAGACGAGGACACGTTGCTTGGCCCGGTGAATGGAACATTTGAGTTTAAAAAAAATGCCCCGATGGACCTGTTGATAGGATCATCGTTCTCTGGAATTTCTGCAGTAAGGAATTGTCATGCCATTGGAGTACTTCAAGTCAAGTCTGAAATATCACCTCAACACAAAGCATTTAGGAGCTGACCCGGAGGTCAGAGCTAGCACAACCCCTGATGCTAGCGCTAGCAGCCAGCCTTGTCAAGTCACACTAGACCAGGTGTTCAGATGCACACTGAACATGTCTACCTGGGACCGAGTAACTAACTCCCTTGCAAAATAGATTGCAATGTCCTGTAGACCAGTTTCGGTGACAGAGGATAGGGGGTTATTAATGTACGCAATTAATTTAGATTAATTAATCACAGAGCATGTAATTAATTAGATTAATTTTTTAATTGCTTGACAGCCCTACTTATAATTAGCAGCATCCACTGTCTCGCCACCCATCTCAGTATATCCCATCATATGAAAATATAACTTCCTTCTTACTCTCAGTGCTTAGGCAAGTAAGAAGTCTGAAACACATTGCCAGGGTTAGCTGTTCACTGAACCACTACTTTCACGCCATAAATGCATCGCCAGTTGTAACTTGATTTTGCTCCACTCCAGCCAGGTATGAGCTAAACTTATGAGGAAGTATAGAAAAACACTATGGATGGTGCATGCTGATTGAAGCCTTCTGTACTGCAGAGTCGTACTGTCCATGCTAAATCTGGTCAAGATGTGATTCTGTCCCTTGCCTGCATCCCCCTGCAAGCTGCTTTATGTTGCCAGAACTTTCTGTCTACCAGGCCAGGAAACATCACGCTGTTTCAAAGAAACGGATGGCCATACAACTTTCCATTTCATCCGCGTGCTAATTTGTCATGCCCCACACAACTCGCTAAACCTGTTAAAAAAAAAGCATAGGCGAGTTGGCAGGCCAGCCCCCAGGGTTCAGTCCGGATAACTGGTGTAATAAAACACTACTCAAAGATGAGAATGAAAGGGGATGAATTTCTGCATTAAACTGAAGGAGGCCTTCACGGCAGGCTGCTGGACTTCATTCAGCTCCCATGATACCACAAAGAGGATGCTCACTTTCTGGCTGTGTGTCTCTGCGCTGTCAATGAGTACACGCATTAGAACACAGTGTCTGCAAATGTAAAGGAAGGTCTTGAGTCAGTGTGGTGTCCTTGCACAATGAGCCGCCGCTGTCTGTTTGGTTAAGTAATCTGTGGTCCTAACAGGCTGAGAGGCAGAATAACAAAACGCAAGTGTTGATACTTGCGGGCTGTAAAAATGGCCTTGAATAACGTTTATATCTAAACACATACACCTGAAACAGCTGGCAACACACACAGACACACACAACAAAAAAACTAAATTGTTACTGAAGAATAACACAAGTTAAGAGTTTATCTTCTCGTCCCTAGACCTCGTCTTTGTTTCAATGTGTCCTACACCGCTTTTTTTTTAGTGGATCCTGTTATTCTGCTCTGCCCCCCTTCTCTTTCTCTCTTTTTCTCCTTCCTTCAGAATTCTCTGCTGTGGAGAACAGGAAACACAGCTGTAACACTAACTCTGAATGTGTCTTTCCGAGCAGAAGGTCTGTCTTGTCAACACTTTCCAAAGATAACACTGTGGACCTCAGTGCCAGACTGAAGCGCTGCTGAACAACTAACTCTAAGTCATGGGTGAGTTCGGAAAAACCCCAGTCAAAAGAAAGAAAGGATGGTCATAATTGGGCTTTTAATATGCTAAAGATTTCTGAGGTCACTTATCCTTATGAAGCCACATCCAAAGGTTTAATTATGTTCTAAATCACAATGCTGGATAAGTCAACTAGGGTGGATAGGAGAGAAAAAAACAAACATTGAAACCATGCAAATATATCCATGATGATTCCACATCCTCCTATTAAATGGCATTTCTGGATGTAAATGTAATGAAAGTGATTCCACAACTATGAGATCTTTAAGCTTTTTAATAAGTATTAACCGAATCAAAAGTATTAAAACATCAAGCTGATTGATGGTTAAGCTTTAGCTGAAATTACGGTCCTAAAGACAGATCGTCTCTCTGGTTGTGCTCGAAAAGGTAAACTGAGATTTCCTGGAAGCAAAGACAGTGGGAAAATCTGCATTCAGGGAAGTAATGAGAGACCTGCCATGGAAGTATGCAAAGTCACACACACCGCATGACGTCTGAGCCAGAGAGCATTCCTCCTCTTCTCTCTTTCTTCTCCCGCCCCTGAAAACCCTCCCCTTCCACCCTGTGAGGAGGAGGGCACGGAAATAGGTACAAGGTCATGGATGAATGAAAAATCAGGCCATAAAACTTCAGGGAAAGTGGGAGAGAGCTACAGTGGAGCTTTGAGAGTATGACTTGTCCGTTGTATTGCACGACAGATTAAAAACCATTCTTCACAGGAAGAAGGACATAACCAAATTCTAGTTCATAAGCTCTTGCTTCCGTGTGCCACAAACGCACCTTCCAGAAAACACCTCATATCAGTGATGAATAAAGATGCTTTCAAGGATCACTTTCTATCCAATTTGTCTGCTAATCAGGATGGAGATCCTCATATTGCATGACAGACGAGTGCATTTGGTGAGCGATATTTCCTGCAGCACTTGCAAGCTGGCAGCTCAGGGCCAACACTAAAGTTTTTCCTAATAGGAACAAAGTGCACAGCTGCTCCCTCAAAGCGCATATATCAAATAACCAGCGAAGAAGCAGCCATGTTGAGGCAAAGCTCTTGAAGGACGCTATAAATGGATTGTTAAAAAATAAAGTCAACATTTTCAGCTCGTTTCAGAATGTGCCGCTTTCACACATGGACTGGCTCGGCTTTCAGTGGCTCGCTAAAAATAATTTCGAAGCTCCTTTTCATCGGGATTGATGTCGATGGCGGCTGGTTTAGTCCTATGCTCCTCCTCTTGGCCTGTCTTTTGCCCCACAATGCCCAGTTCTCTGGCAACGGCTCTCATTCAACATGAGCGCTTCTATTGACAAGAGGCTCAAACTTTGCTTCTGCTTAGACTTCAAAGTCAAAAGAGAGTGAAGGAGAAAGATGAACAGAGAGAAAGAAGAAAGAATAAAGGCGCCAAGTGTCTACAGGAGATGCGATTGTGTCTTTGCCCTATCAATCAGGCAGCTGACAGGAGGTGGTCGACCCCCTACCCGGCGTAGTCGGGGGGAGGGGATTCGCTTAGGGTCAGCGTGGAGTGACAGCGCCTCTTTGCTGGTCACTGGCACAATGGAGGGAGCACCCAACTCCCAGCACACTGAGGGAGAGAATTCATAGCAAAAGCCTTTCATGAGTCAAACCTTGGCCCATGCTCTCTAAGCCCCAGGAAAGGCCTGAAAGACTGTTGAGCCATGCTCCAGGACCCCTAGTGTGAGAATGACAGTAAAAAAGAGAGTCACAATAAATTCAGAGGTACAGTTTGTGTTTGTCAGCTATTGTTAATATGGGGATGAACCTGAAATGAAACTTAAATGAAAGAACGTTAGAATGTTATAGCTAAGGTACGGTCAAATGACACTTTGGCTCAAAACACACCCACCAACCCTAAATGTCTGTATTTGCTCAATAAAGAATAAAGACAGTAGAGCTCTAAAAGTACTCTTTTCAGGTTTCAGTGTGTATGTATGTGTGTGTGCACCAGTGTGTCCCGTCACTCCTAGTAAGCAATCTTTTGAGGTCACCAGGTGGCACGCTTGGGTGAGAGGGTTTAACCTCTCCTGATCCTGCCTGTCAGTGCGAAAAGATCCACCTGTGTCTTACGGAGCAAAACAATCAGATCCATCAATCATTCAGTTCGCTAATGCAACCCCAGCGGTCAAGCTAAGACCTTTCCTAGAGAAGCTAAGATCATGCACAGAGGAGCTAATACCATTCATAGATGATCTAAGACCATTCCTGCATTCCTGTGTTTACTATGAAAGTAAACTTTCATATTATATATGTCTATATAATAACTATGGGATGTTTACCCTGCATTGTTTTTTTTATTTGTATGGCACTTTTAATAATGGACATTGTCGCAAAGTAGCTTTACAGAAATATATAAATTCTGGATATAAATGTTAAATTTATCCCTGATGAGCAAGCCAGAGCTGACAGTGGCAAAGAGAAACTCCCTGAAAAAATAAGTCTTCAAAACAAAACCCAGTAGAGGACTGAGGCACAGGGCCATGAGTATCATGACATGAGCCAGGAGGGTTCAAAGTTGCTATTTTAGTTCGGTTTTATTTGAGTCCTGCAGCTCCTAAAGCAGCTGACACCAACAAAAAGGTCACCCGTTCTCTCTCTTTCATTTCTTCCCTCCCTAAATCTCTCCTTTGCTTTTTGGTGGCTCTGGACTCCTAGCTGCTTTAATCTTCCATTTACAGAACAGAAACAGTAAAAACATTCAGTCTTCCCCAATCAGTTCCATAAACAAAAGCTTATAACTGTAGCTAAACATAGAACTTTAAGTACTCAAAGGCTCAGCGAATCAATAATATGGCCATCTTTTATGACTGAGATAGCATACAGTGCCCTACAGAATTATTGGCTCCCTTCATAAAAATGAGGGAAAGAAATTATACAAAAAACAACAAACAAACAAACCAAAAAAAACATAAAAACAACATTGTTTGAGCCCAAACACACAGGGACACTGCACAGTTTTATTTAAACCTGTTTTTTTTTTTTTTTAAACTGTGAAGTGATTTTGATCCTTTCCTCCACGCAGAACATCAAGGTTTGAGGCTGCGATTGCAAAACACTGATTTCATATTGTTGTTTTAACCATTGTGTTTTTGATTTAGCAGTATGTTCGCCTTATTCTCTTGTTGAAAGATCTATTTGCCTGAACCTGAAACCAAATTTTGGTGTAAAATACACGCTGGTACTGCAGAATTCATGATGCCATCAGTCTTCATAAGTGCACCTGAACCGCCTGCCACAAAACTGTGCCTGTCACTGATCCACCTCCACATTGTACTTCTGTACACAAGACTCCAACTGTGGTGACGTGTGAAGGGCTAATTTCCTGTAACAGTTGACATTCCAACTTGACCACCACAATGATTAAAATTTTTTTCTACAACTGTGATATTCTAGCTTTTTTCTCCCTTCTTCACCTTCCTCCCCTCTGTCTAGAGGACGTTGTGCTCATAGCAGGTCCAATTCCTGGTTCGTTTCCAACTGCTTCAGACATGAAATAATACAAGACTTTTAGTGCATATTTCATTAAGATATGTTTAAATTTTAGCACATGTATTCTTTTTTTTAATCCTGTTATTTAAATATTATTTTTGAAAGTTTTTGGTAGAACAAGAATCTCACTCCCAGTTAAATAAAACAAAACTAATGCACTTTTTCACTTATACGGCGTGGGCCAGTGACTGTTGATGAGAAGCGTAACTGAAGCACGCTCTAGGCAAAATAGTTCCTCCATGGTGAGGAGAATCGAAACATTTGTCATGATGGGAAGCAGCCAGGGCCGGAAGACAGCAGATGAGCCCAGAGGCTTTTGCTCTCTCAGAATCTTGGGAACATCTTGTCAGGAAACTCGGTGGCATATGAAAGAGATGTGGGTTGAATAGTTCAGATTAGGAGATCGGACAAGGATTTGGCGTCGACCGTAAAATAAATCAAACCCTCACTTTCAGGCAGAAGAGTAAGCTAGTATAGCTGTCTAGGATGAATGTACCATTGAATTAAACAATGATACGGATATGTTTTTGTGTGTATGCTTTGAGCATAAATGTGTGTAACTAGCATGCGGCACAGGCGGCCATCGTGGCCACACTGCGGCATGAAAATAATATCCAGAGCAACACAGAGCAGACACAGGTTGGCTTCAGACAGATGCAGTACAGATTCTGTCCCACTGCTCAAACGTCCTACTCCTCATCCCAATCAGCATCAAAGAGGAAAAGAAAGGCAAGTACAGTTCAAGTTAACGGCCATCATAAAAGCTACCGGCTTTGTTCACCACTCGCGTTTTCAAACTTTGATAAAAGACTAAAACTGGTGTTCCAGCTGCTATGCGAAGTATTTAAACAGAAATTAGTCTTCAAAAAAAGTCATTAAATGCTTATAGAGTACAGACATGGAGGGACTCACTCATTCAGCTGTTCATATAAAATGCTCTTGTGTTCAAGCTGCACTGGCACAAATATTAAAGGCTCATAAACTGGACTCGAAAACAATGGGGTCAAAAAGCAGACACTCTGTACTTTATGTGGCTTTGAAATCAAAACAAGACAAATCAGCAATTGAACTGAGTTATACAATAACACAAAGTGGTCCTTGTTTGGGAAACTATGTTTGTTCATCTCTTACCGATGTTTGTAAGGCACTGAGGCAGGGCATGAACTGTTCTCATTGAAACTCATTCCAATGAAAAGCATTTCTTTCTTTTTTTTCAACAGAAATACACAAGATTACTTATTGAACTGGTTTCGTTTACGAAGGTGGAGAAATTCTGCTTGAGTGAAAGTATAGATAATCTCACGCAATTAAAAATAAACGTATTCGGTTTGACTCAAGTCATTCTCAAATATTAAAGAAGTGAATGCTTTTGACTGATGAAAATATCGTCACTGCAGATGATGAATTGAAGCACATGATTCTTGATAGTTTCTTTCTACACTGATGAATTGGATTGGATGCTTTAAACTGAATTGTAAATAAAATACAGAGTAAAATGTGCAGCAGTATGTTCTACTGATTGGCCTTGGCTGAATGGTTATCGGCACCTTCAAGATTTGTAGACCACTAGATTGAAAAGGTAACTGAGATGTGTTTTCTCTTGAAATTTGTAGTGAAAGTAGTTTACCATGTTCATTTCTCACATGGTCCACAGATTCAAAAGGAATGGTGGAGATGAAGTTTTGGAAATCTAGCTTGCTAATGTCGAAAAAGTATATTATACTAATTAGTTGAAGTCTGGAGAACAGGCTACACTTTTATAGCACTTCAATATACTAGGTTGCATGGTTTGGACGTAAACCATGCCAAAAAGAGAGTATAAATAAAAGGCGGTTGTTTAATCTTTAACTGGAATGGTTTGAATAACATTACGGTCTTATTAAAACAATGATAGGCAGTTAGCTATTATTATGTTCAATGTCAGTTTCTAATATATATGATTTTACTCCAATTCCTAACATATAAATGTCAAGACGGAGAGTTTGTTCCTGCAGAATTTGCAATATATTTGTACCATGATACATACTGTTTATTTCTCTAACAATGCAATAATCAAGCATTCTCTGGCAGTAGAATGAAAATCAAGAGCATTTCAAATGGGTGAAAACTTTAGAAAACAAGCATTTTTTTTAAATGAGCATCTGTACAAACCTTGTGTGCTTCATACATACTTGTTATCTATGATCAGTTTCACATCCTATTACCTCTTTGTTTCCTCATTTCCATAATTTGCTCCATTCAAAAGCTAAATATGCATTCAGCTACTCCTGACTTGTTAGACCCAGTAAACAAACTACTCACTGGATAGAGTAGGCAAGGATGTTGTATGGTGAAATGTCTTCCAGATACTTTACAATGCCATTGTTAAAACACAGCCTGAAACCATTGCTCTATTTTAGCATTGTTTACTGTGCGAAGCACAAACTGTTTGTGTGAATGGATAAAAAGCTTAAACGAGACGTTTAAGCAAACCTCAGTCACGACATGAACACCACGAGACAACACAAGGCTACAGATCTGTGCGGCGATGCTAAAACACTGCATGTAGTGTTAGCCTAGCGGTGAGGTTTGCTCTTGTCTGGAAGAAGTAGCTGGGAACTGTCACACAGAGCTCTTTTCCATTTCCAAGCTTTCATGTGCACAAAAAGCCTTGTGTATGTGCCTGTCTTTGAAACATGAACATGTAAATGATGACAGTAAACACAATGCCTAATTGGCTCGCTGGGAGCTGGAGTTTGGCCACTTCACTGACTCTTCGGGCTATGGAGTGGAAAGAAGCTATTGACTCAAAAGGCGGCTGACACCTTCACCGCTGTTGAGGCTAGCCAGGAAAAAGCAAAGTGATCCACGTACAATGGCCAAAGCAGATTAAGCATGTCTCTTGGATGTCATTCTCCAAGGCAAGTGGGGCCACGTATCCATTTAGTGCCACCATCCTTTTCTTCTGCCTGGCAAAGAGTAACAAAGATTTCTCAATCTTCTCCCACACAAGCTCTTCAAATGCTCGGGTGGGCTATAAGGGGCCTGGACTCCACAGAGCTGGCCTTTATACTCATACCACATTCCCTATTAACCAAGTGAGAGCAGAGAAACACTGTTTCAACTTCAATAGCACACAAATCCTAAAGGCAATGAGGTGCAAAACAAGACATCTTTGTCTGATTGCACAGGGAATCACTTACCATTCGTTCACAAACCACTGCCACATCCTGCATATTTGAGCATATTTAGCTATGGTTTTATATCCAAATCATCACAATCTCTGGGTCTATTGCTTCAACAAACCACCCTAAGGCCCAGGTTATAGTTCAGATGTTATTGTTGATCTAGTCACCTGTGTACTTTATGTTCTTCTGGAGGATTTAATGCTACGTCTACTAGATTATACATCAGAAACAAATCACTGTCTCACAAGCTTACTTTTCGACCACTAAACTGTTTAGCGATTTCCTGCCAACTATTCCAGGGCACATACTTGACTCTGTGCAGCATCATGGAGATGCTAAACAAACTGACAAGCTCTCTTTATAACTTTCTGCCATCGTTGTGATTGTTGTCATGAGCTGCGTCTCAAATTGATAACTCTGACCTTACGTTTAAAAATATTTACTAATCAAGAAGATTCACCATATTGATATTTAAAACAGACTGTTTGATTGAATGCTCCATGTAAAGTCAAACTCTTACTGCAGTTGGGAGATCAGATAGTGTTAATAATCAAAAACCGTCTTGAATAATACATAAGTATGTGATCTGAGACCCCATGTCACTGTGTTATACTGCCCCCACTATTTTCATTGGTATTGCAACATGCGCATTCATTGCTTTCATTTTTTTTTTCAGATATGTGCAACATTTATATACAAATCCATTTTTCTAACTGAAAAAAAAAACCTTAAGGCGACTTATGTGCTTGACCATCCAGAGGATATTAAGTCTCTTCCAGGCCATGCAGTATAATGTGCCTAATCCCAAACTCAAAGACTAATTACATCTATCGTTAAAAATCATAGCATGGCCGTCAACACATCCTGACTTGATAAAGAGGTACACACCTGATGGTCCGTGTGAAATTTATTTATTTATTTATTTATACAGTGTAGCGCTCAGACCCTCGGCCTCCAGCACTGCCAGTTTTATCTCAGCTTGTATGGCTCAATAAACCTCTGTCATCATGCTAAACATTTCATAATACCAGAAATAAAGTTGACCCTAACTTTATTTGCTGAAAGAAAACATTTCACACTTTCGCTTAAAGAAATCTACCTGATATTTTTGATCTCTAGCTTTTCTCTCTCTGCTACAGCTCATACCTCAGATTCATATCTCAGTAAGATTAGCATAAGCAGCTGCACAGAAGATGAGTGAAGGACAAATGTGAGGCTAAAACACAAGCAATACATTGTTGCCTGCATCGGTTTTGCTGAGCTCTGAGCAGAGTAAGCCTGATAACCAAGTTTCACAAAAGTTTCTTTGCCAAGTGACTTCATGGCAGAAACATATCCTGACAGCCTGAGAGTCATTTCTCTGTATAACTCCAAATGAATCCATACAAAACTTAAATCATGACAGCATTGCGTAGCAGTGCAGCTCTTAAACAGTGTCATTGTTTTGTACATTAAGAAGGAAGAAAAGGTCAGCCTCTTAATGCTATACGTATCACTGTTTATTTAAATAATGGTAATCTTGAACATTAATGACAATCAGTTGTTGGTAATTTGGGGGCCATGCGGTAATGCAGGGGGAGTCAATATATTTAACTGCAAAATACAGTAATTGGAAAAAGTCAAATTCATAATTTAAGTATTGAGTTTTCCTCCCCCATTTTTTTTTTTGGAAAAGAAAAAAATACATAAAGTTGTTTTTGAGTCAAGAGTGTTGAATGAGTCACCTATACACTCACTGGCCACTTTATTAGGAACACATGTACCCTTGCTCATTCATGTTATTATCCTATCAGCCAATCATGTGGCATGAGTATGATGCATGCAAGTAGTTCCAGCTGACAGTAACTGAAATAACAACTCTGTACAGGCATGGTGAGCAGAAATGCACAACATGCTGAACCTTGAACACGTGATTGATCTTTTTACAATATTCTTACCAGTGAGTGTACATCGGACACTGGATGGGGATTTTTAAGAGCTCCTTTCCTAAACATTGAGATGGCAGGCTGACACTCCATTGTAGCTTGTATACTCACTCTTTTTTCTCAGACTATACTTGTTGACATTTGGGATTGCTTGCCTTTTAAAAAGTTGAGGCAGGTTTATTTCTGTTGTGGGCTACAGGAGTTTGTGGTATGGGCTGACAGTTGTAAAAGTGTGGAAACCATTCAGAAGCCAAATACTGTGACACGTGTGCTGTCTACATGAGAACACAACCACTAATATTAACCAGCTACATAGCACTGAGTGGCTGGAGGATTCAGGTTCTAGGTCATCTGTTTTTCTGCTTGACTCAAAAATTGGCTTTGGATTCTGTTTGGATCCTACTGTGTCCTCTTGTAAATATGTCTAGTAAGGGCTGAGTCTGGTCAAAGCAGGGTGTTAATTACAGGTGAGTTTTAGGGTTTAAGGAGGACTGATCCTCTGTCTTCAATGCCCTCAAAGAAAGAAAAAAGATAAAAGGCTGACACAGAGTAAATGATTTTAAAAGTAAACACTAGAATATTTTTTCTCAAGTCATGCTAGGAAGATCACTTTCAAACAAGGGGCATACATTGGGATGTTGGAGGAAACTGCAGCACCCGGAGGAAACCCACGCAGGTACAGAGAGAATATGCAAACTCCGCACGGAAGGTTTCGAACCCAGAACCTTCTTGCTGTGAGGTGACAGTGGTAACCACTGCACAACCATGCAGCCCCCAAGTACACAAATTCTCTAAAAAGCAAAGGGATTTATTCCAGAGCTGAAAGAGCAAGGCACGCCTGCTGCTAGCACATCCCCTCCCAACTGAGCCAGTGCCAGTGCCTAAGCGCTGACATCAAAGCCAGAGAAGAGGTGGAGGAAGTCAGCATGGAGGTGATGGAATCCGCAGGAGGCCAATGGGGCTTTGGCCCTGCACCAAGAGAGCCACCGTGGGACGTCTGGAGGCCAGAAGGCCATATAGGCCATGGAGCCTGGACCACATGGACGTGGCTCTCTCCTTGTCCCACATGGCACACACATGCCCCTTCTAGCACCACATCCAGCCAGTCAGCCTTGTTTTCATAACCGCTCCAACCAGGAGGGAGACTTTGCAGAACTACTGGTTTTCTTCTGAAGTGTCGGAAGCCTTTGTGCACCACTGTTTCATTCTCCCTCAGAAGCTTTTCGAAAGAAATGAACGTGCTTCAGTCTTTCCATCCCTAAGAACGTTTTTGCTCATATGTGAGCATGAGAGAAACAGGGATCTAAGATACACATCCTAATCTTATTACTTCACTTTCTTTTGTACATAGTCACACTAGTCAAAATCGCTGTGAGCTGTGTGAACCTGTTTTTTAAAAGCGGAACAGTATAGCATTATCTCATCTATAATCTAATTATGCAAAATTCAATTTTGGACTGCAATAAACAATAAACAATACAAGTTGGTTCATAACTAAGATTTCCACTAGACTAACATGCTAGCAAAATGAGTCATAATCACTTGCAAAGAAATGAAAATCATTTCCATCACGCCGTTTGAGAAATGTTCCTTTAACCGTTGTGGACATCCAATTCAAGTCTGCATGGATATGCATGTCCTAAGAACGACACATTTAAAACGAATATGAGAAATGATTCAAACTAGTCTCTAAATGGAAAAACAAAAAAATCCCAATCAGCTGTTAATGGTTTGAAAAAAGCCTGTAGACCACCTGCACTGTTACTTGGGACTATTTTTGTCCATCTCTATTCCTGGGACACCAAGAGAAGTGATAAACAGTGCTAACTCTACAGTCATGAAGGTTTATTTTCCAAGTTAAAACAGCACCTAACAGCAAGTGTATTTAATTTAACTTAAGTAATAATTGAAGTAACACAAAAAAGTACATACTTGTAATGTTAACACTTCATAAACACTTCAATATATACTAAATGTATTATTTTGGAACAACCTATTACAACCTTAGCATATTTAAATTGCAATTAAGTTATGTTTAAATCTGTCTAGAATGCATTAAGATATGCTTTTGAAAAACTGAGATGCAATTTAATTTGTAGACATTGTTGTTATTATACCTGGAGTACATTATAAATATACTACTGTGCACATACTTCAGTGTTACTTATAACTTTTAGTAAAATAGTAAGCTTAATATGACCGCTGACCAACCTCTGTTTTAGTGTGTTGAATAATACCAAAATAAAGCATAAATATGTTTGTCTGCTTAAATAATTCACTTATGTTCGTATGACAATGAAGTATCATTTAGTTTAAGTACATTTAAATATGTAAAACATGTAAAAATATGCATTTATTGTGTTAGTGTCTTTTCCTACACCACAACTAGGTATAATTTTAAAGGTATTACTTAAAAAAAACTACTTTTGAAAAATACAGGAAAATGTTTTATGTTCATGTATTTCCAGGAAGTACATAAAATGAAAAATGTACTTTTAATAGCCTTTATATACTGAAAGTTTATTATTTATGCGCTGCTTGGTTTTCGAAAATCTGTTATTGGTGTGTCAACAAAGCAAAGCAGGCTCTTAAATGGCTTTGCATAACTCGAGCTGAGCAAATGTATAATTTCAATGTGTGCTCCAAACTGAGCTAATCTTCAACTGGATTGTTGGATTTGTTCTTTAAGGGGTGAGAAAGTAAAGACCAGTACCCTGGAAAATCACAAGTTGAAATTCTGCCCCTTCTGCAGGCTGCTATTATTAGATGCTTATTAGACACTTTTCATTCCCAAATGCCTGGGAAACAGTCAGTGAAGGCGTAATTGAAAAGACATCAGTGCTTTATTGTGCCCTCCTATAATACTCTTCATGCTCTCTTCTTTGGATTACGGATTAAGTTTGAACTTGGAGCTCTACTTTGGTTTCCATTGTCTTTTTTTTAGGTCAGGGTTGACCAAACAGGAATGACAATTAGTGCAGAGAGATTGCGGAGACTAACGAAGGATGTGCAGGGCCCCAAGATCGGGTTTCTGCTGAGCGACCTGATAAAAATACCTCCTTGAATGAACATGTAGACGATTTTAATTTTTTTCCCTCTTAAAGCTGTAAGGAACCCGGCAGCAGGCGCAATGGGAACCAGATGGTTTGAGAGAAATGCAGCAAATGTGTGTGCACAAGCATGTGTGTCTCTGTGTGTGTGTGTGTGTGTGTGTATGTATGTGAAAAAGAGAGAATCTGACAGGCCATATACCACTGCCATGTGTCTGTCAGTATTTAGCAGTTTGTCTTGCTCAACAAGAGAAGGCACAATTTAGACAATGTTCCGACAAGCCAGAGAAATCTAACAAGCAAACACAGTCAGATCTCTATTTGCTATGGCTTATTTCAATGTGAACAAATTGCTGTGTTTAGAATGTTATCGGATATCACGTTAACATGATAACACTTACGTGGAGTCAGACATGTCACAGCAGAAAGCATGGTAGAAAACAGAAATTACTGGAACGTACAAACAGAGCGCATGCCTGTGAGGTCTCGTGGTGTACCTATTTACATCAGCATTCTCAACTTTGCCATTATTGGACAAATGTGCACTCTCTGAGCTTAACAGACGGCAGGAAGAATAAGCTTCAGATTAATAGATAAGCAGGGTTTTGTGAGGGATAAAAACGCCAGTAATTTGGGTCAACAGACAAGAGGAGAGCATCTGCAGAAAGAATTTCTTATCATTGCTGTCATCCAGCATGGGAAAGTCATCTCAGGGCCCCCGCTGGACGAGATAGCAGAGCAGGCTTGGTAAACATCAGCCCACACTACTGTATGTGGGGCTCTGAATATATGCCAGTGCTGGCATTCTCTCAATATTGATTGAAAAAATTTTTACACACGCTGGAAATGTCAAAGGTGTAGCGCTAAATATTGCGATTTACACATTTCTGTCCATCTGTTCAACAGGCTTTTTAAGTAGGGTGACTCAGAAATAGAAACAAGCTGTTTGGAGAAAGTATTTTTTTCTCCTGTCAGTGCAGTGTTGAAATCTTATCTGTAACCTGGGAAGCGGTAAGCCCCTATGTGTCTGGGACTGTCAGGGCACGGAAAGCCAACTGGGGAGCAGATAGCATCATCATACCACCATACGCTCTTCTGTTTGGCATTGGAGCTTGGATTGGAGTGCTGACCCACTTTCTCAGCTGCGTCTGTGGTGTTTGGTTTGGCTATCAGATGTGACTCTAAATCCATTAGATTGGGGAAGCAAAGGGGATGAAATAGTGGCAGATGAGACCGCAGCTCGACAACTGCCCAAATGTCTTTTTATCTCCAAGAAAACTGCAAGGCTGCAGGACTGGCTGCATGCACTAAGTATGTGAAGACCAGGAATCTGACAAAAATTCTGCAGAAACTTATATAGAGTTTATAGTTTATAGAGTTATATAGAGGAAATGTCTTAATCATGAAGATTACACTTAGAGAATACAGGGTTGGTTTATTGACACATTTTAAATTCCACTGAAATACTAATTACCAATGACCAATGGCCACCACTTTGAGCACATCTTGTAATTGTAAAGATAAGCTGTATTAATCTTGTGATGTCTGAATAAATGTAGTATTCAATTTTCATTTTCCTGAAGTGTGTATACATTTTTGGCTGACTCTTTATATATAGTATGTATATAAATATATATATGATGAGGAATATATCTATGAAGGAGGACCATTCATTAATGGCATGACCAACCAAACCTAAAGTCAAGAGCATCTAGTTGGCATTTTGTAGCAAAAATTTTTGCCACTGTCCTGAAAATCTGTTCATATTTTTGTATGCAATGCTTAAAAAGTGGCATAAAAAACAGGTGAATAAAACCCCCACTATAGAAGTGCTGCCAAAGACTTGGAGCAATAGACCTATGCACCTACTGAGCTGTCATGTGATCTAATCTATAACTCATTCTGGTGTCTTGGTGCTGACTGCACTCCTCCAGACCAGGTCTACTACAATGGCTAGTCTGAGATATTCCTTATGGTTACAATATAGCTAGGAGCTAATAAGAGCCCTGGCACTGACTCTGGAAAAGAGACATCCTGCAGGTGCTCATGCGAAACTCACTTCTCCGTGCCGGCATGATAAACACAAGGCTGGACATATAAATATCCCATCATCCAATAAAATATAGAAAAGAAATGAGAACAACATGCTGGAAAATGTGCTGTCATGGCTGAAACCGGCTGTCCTTTGAGTCGGTCATACAAACACACAAGTGAATACGGCATAAAGAAATTACACAGTGGGAAAATGCATAACGGTATATGATAATTCAGTGGAAATCACTGAAATGCTGTGGACAGTGTTGAAAGAGATGAAAACTGGTTTGGCGCAAAGTCTGAACAGCTGCAATCATGCTTATTTTAAGTACAGATGTCCTTGTGTCTTTTTTTCTACTGTAATATTGTTTACAGCTTGGAATGGTCCAAGGAATTATGGAGAATTTACAACACCAAAAGTCCCACGTATACACATGCTTCTTTTGGGAAACACTGTTTCAGGTTGTCAGCCACAATGCCAAAAACGACTAATTCAGCTGTGTAAGATGTTAGAGGATGTATAAATCACCATTCAAACGCATTTCTAAATCACGTCAGGTCAAGCAGAAGTGGCCCAGAGCACTTTTCCCACAACAGCTCGTTAAAAAGATAACATCCTTCTAAGACAAAGGTTCCCAAGCCTGGTCCTGGAGTACCCCCTGTTCTGCACAGTTTAGTGTTTTCCCCTGCTCTAACACACTCACTTCAGCTCAGGAAGAGTTGTTATTTAGATTAGTTGAATCAGGTGTGTTAGAGCACAGAAAAAAAACTTAAATATGTAGAGCAAGGGGTTCTAAGGGCGCAGAGCTTGGGAAACTGTGCTCAAAGGGGTCATCACCTGTGATGTGGGCTACACTAGCCATATACCACACTTAGGGTTGGTACTTTTCAGGGGACCCACTGAATTGTGTTGGTACTTCAAGTACAGATTTACGTTAATCCAATCGTTGCAAAATTTCAGTACCTGGGAGCATATCTGGGTGAGAGAGTACAGTATGCGCTAGAGAAAGAGAAAGTGAGACCATGTGACGTCACCCCTACAACATGTTGAAGCCCATGACAGTGTGCTCACGCTATGCTCTGGTGACAGACTGTGACTGGCTGGAGGATGTAGGGACAGTTTTGGAAGAGCAGAGGGAGATAGAGAGGGGGTTTTATTTTGTGCGGAGTGCTAAATTTTCTAAATAAATAACATAATGTTGAAATTGAGAATTGGATGCGTTTTTTACAACTGAAATGATATATTTTTTATTACAGAGAGAGTAAAATACCGAAAAAGTTCCATTGAGTACCAGAACCGAATTCCAGGTCCCAGTACTGGTACCACTTTAGGTTCAAATGTGAACCCTACCCACACTTTAACCTACTTTTATTTTACCTGCCTACACAGGATAAGCACAATTACCCAAATCACAGCAGAGGGCATGGGGAAGTTGAACTGTGTCTGAATTTGTGAATTGTGAGCCAGAATGGAAAAAGTGAAGCATTACATTATAAATGCTCGTTTTGCTTCTCATACTGTTTCTACTCTACTCCGACCTCTTAAATCAGTAGGCCTCCTTTTTATAGAGAGGGTTTAATTGGAAAAAAATTCACTGACAAGCAAAGTCAAAGATCAGTTAATTAGAAAAGTGTGTCAACTTCACAGAATATTATTCGCCTTTAAATGCTCTACATAATTGAGTAGTGAAAAAAACAGCACTGCTTCTGTGGCGTTTATATATTTAACTCTAGCACATAGTGCACACTGTGCCAACAAGCCAAACTCCATCACTTTGGATCCCTATTATGGGGCGAGAGCCACAATGTGCTTTTAACTATCGACCATGAGGGGGTCTGAATTAAATGGAGCCACAGGGTGGGATCATTAGGGACGTTCAGAGCTTTTGCTTCACAAACAAAACAGATGCATTTACAGGCCTGCTCGTTCCCAGAGCTCCAACCAGGGCACTGATTCCACGTAGGAGCTGGCTGCCTCATTTATATTAACAACTTCAAAAATACATAGTGTCTATCTGTAGTGCAGAAGAGGTTAAGAGAAAAAACAGTGTCTGGGTTTAATGGCACTAATCTTTGCCCTTATCTAATTGAATCGCAGGTCTGGCCCTGGTTTGACATAGCGCAGCCCAGCCATCATGCCCTGATTATAACAAAGCACAGCGTCAAGAGCTTCGCTGGCACAGTAGACCTCAGTAAACCATTAGCTCATCCGGTAAACACTTTCACTCTCACGGGAGCCACGAAAGCCAGCGCTCCCCACACACTGAGGATCTAGTCCACAGCCAAATGTTCACATGAGCGAATGTCTATCATTACGGTGCCACAGTTTACCTCCTCCCGAGGCGGTGTGGAGGCCTGCGGGCTCTGAGAATTAGCCGTCCGTTGATGATTGTTGCTTTCCGCTAGCAGTAAAGAAACCATAAGTTGTGTTGTGTACATTACTGTTCCATCTCTCTGCTTCAGTCCGTTGAGGTTCCCCACAAGCGTGCAAAATGACAGAGATTACTCACGAAAGGCTGCGTGGCTCATCAGCCATGTTTACCATGCCCTAAAATAAACAACATGTTTCTAAGCCGCCTCATCTGTGATGTTCAACACTTGGACCATTAAACCACAGCATTGTGGAAGTGCTGGTTATATTTGGCTATTTGGATGATCACGGGTTTTGTGATGAGACAAGTAAACAGAGCTCAAAGTGAAACCTCAGCATTCTCACAAGCGTATCAATAAAATATACTGAGAAAGAAACAGGCTTCAAATGCTTATAATGCATTAACACGACGAGAGCCGGGCACTTACTGTCTCACTCCAACACCAGCAGTCTCGGCAGTGAATTTACACTGAGGTAAAGCAGCCATAGAACAGCAGACTGGAAGCTTTCTGCAGCTGCTGATCAAAACAAAGTCCAGTGGAAACTTCAGGAGATTTCTTGCATGTTTAAAATCATTCAGAGTACCTGTTGTGGTGAGGTTTCTTGCAGAGCACAGATGTGATATTGCAGCTTTGTTTCATTATGAAGGCCGTGATGTGCAGACGGAGAAACAGTGCTGGAAAGCTGCACCGATTCACAAAGTGTTTTTGTTTTGTAGGTTGAACACCCTTCCTTTTTGCATTTTTGTTTAAATGTTACATACTCTAAAATTTTAAAATCTAACCAAGGAATGGGTATAAGTGAATGAAAAAAATATTATTTATAATTTTTTATTATTGAACTACTTTGGGGCGGCACGGTGGTGCGGTGGTTAGCACTGTCGCCTCACAGCAAGAAGGTACTGGGTTCGATCCCCGGGTCACTCAGAGTGCCTTTCTGTGTGGAGTGTGAATGTTCTCCCTGTGCATGCGTGGGTTTCCTCCGGGTGCTCCGGTTTCCTCCCACAGTCCAAAGACATTAGGTCATCTGGCTACTCTAAATTGCCCATAGGTGTGAATGCGAGCGTGTGTGGCTGTTTGTCTGTGTTGGCCCTGTGGTGGACCCCGCCCCTTGCCCAAAATGTCCAGCTTCCCCCGCGACCCAGACGAATAAAGCGGTATAGATAATGGATGGATGGATGAACTACTTTGTGAACTTTAAAAAATGTATTTTATTGAAACAATCTAGAATCTAGACTAGATCACTTGTTGCACACTAAATATTGATATTTTACCATTAAAGGTTCATTATGTAGGATTCAACCAACTGAATGCCCCTCCCTTTCCAAGTGTGTATTAGAATGTATGGGGGCCATCAGGTGCCCGTAGCATACTGCCATGTACTTACATTCACACTCCCTTGCTTCTTCTGTTCTAAAAAAATAAGTACGATCCTCCATTGTCAAAATTTGGGTTCTCAAATCTGTTAGCCAGCACCAGCAAACACTGATTCCTCTTCTTTCTTCTTCATTGTCTTCCTTTCTTCTTCTTTGTCATCCTTCTGGTGCCGCTTTCCAGATTCTAGCTGCCACTTGTAAAAACACAAAATGTAGACGGTGCTCTATAGAGGTTTGTCTGTTCTGTGCTACAGTAGCAGCACAACATGGCAGCTCTGTAGAGGTGGACTCGCTCTCTATGTAGATATAAAGGGCTCATTCTAATCTTATGAAAACACAACAATTTGTATTTGCTGGTAATTATACCCTAACAAAAACATATTTATGAATATTATATTCCATTTCTGCTAATAGATCCCACCAAATCCTACATAGTGGATCTTTAATAGTAATGCTGTTAATAAGCGATTTATCTATAGGCTTAACACGTTTACTCTCCAAGTGCTTATGCTTTTAATAAAACACTCATTTAGTGTCACGTTTGGATGTCTGAGTGAGCAAGTAATACATTGCATTAAGTTTTATGTGTCCTTATTTAATTGCTTTTCTGTATCATTTTGTTTGGTCTATTCTATGTTTTTTAAAAATATACCCCTTACAATATCTGAAACGAAAAACTTTTGCGAAATACTGATTTGCACGTGCTAGATATTTTAACTCTTGTTTAACTGTCCACTCACAGGACGTTTAATCTGAAAACCTTTTATCAAGTTTATCAGTTAACCTTAAAAGGTCTGTGTGAAACCCTATGACAAAGCATTTCTATTCAGAACCTCTTTAGTAAACTTTCATCCAAAGACGTGCATTGGAAAGTGGTTAAGTGGTCCTAACATACCAACAATATATTTTATTTTTGGTATATAAAAGAATACGAGCTAATGTTATTGAAACTGTGCATATGTCCAAACTGAGTCCATGGACCTTGCATTAAACTAATGACTATGATCATTTGTGTTTATTTGCGCTTAAGAAAAAGTATCTCAAGTGTGTGTAGCTGTCTGTGATTACAGTGCCTGAATTGCGGCGCTGTCAGAGAGCCACAGTTCAAGTCCTGAGGCAGCATGGAGGCCTGTGGGCTCTAAGAATTAACCATCTAATGATGATGATTGGTGCTTTTCGCTAGCAGTAAAGAATGAGTAAACTGTTGCTTACATTACTGTTCTGCCAGATCTCACTGTTTCAGTCCCTTGAGGTTCCCCACAAGTCATTTAAATGACAGGGATTACTCACGAAAGGCTGAGCCATGTATACCACACCTTGAAATAAACAATATGATTATAAACAGCTTTATCTGTGATCTTCAACACATCGACCGTTAAACCGGCACCCTGGGGAAGCACTGGTTAAATTTAGATGAACTGTCTACATCAGCTGGGCTCCATCGCTTCATGACAGCTGTCTGAAACTGCTTTCTCTTCAAACGAACAATTAAACAATGATTCAGTTGATTCAGTTGTGCAGCACTGGTAAATTAAAGGTTATGGAGTGCTAGAAAGTAGGCATGAGTGCTGAAAAATAGTTCACATCGCTGTGTGTCATCAGTCTCACCCTGCCCTGGCCTGCTGACATTCCACTTTCATGCCCTGGGTTATACTGCTGGCTGCACACGCAGCATTATAGCATGACTATGAATACCATAATACCTGCAAATGCATTCCTTTCATCACATCCAAGGAACAATGTGACGCATTGTGGATGAAAAGAGCGTACACGGAGGGGCCTACCATCACCCTAATTAAATTTTTATACTGTCTATATCTAATTCACACTCACACATGCCCCAGTAAGGTGTGACAGGTGGGTGTCATCTTAGTCAAAAGGTCATCGTCCTCTTAAACAAGCCCAAGCTGTCTCGTTCTGCTCATCCCTACTGCTCAGCTGCTGGTAAGGGACAATTTTTATGACGAAGGAGAAATTGCTCAGAATTGGATGAATCCATATGCAAAGCAGATGAGATGAAATCAATATTCTATGTGAGAAATTATCATTCATCCATAATAGACAAAGCTTACAAGCTTGCTCTAAGATCCCCAAGGTCTGAGTTATTTAAGCCTGAAGCCACATCTGAAAACCTGGAAAGAATAACTTTCATAGCTGGATCCAATCACTGTCATCAGAAACTTCGAGACATGATCAGGAGACATCGAACTATCATTACGTGAGATCTCAAAAAGATCCCCCTTCTATCATTTCGATGAGCATCGACATTCAGAGACAATCTTATACATACTTTTCGACCTACCAAACCCAGTCATACTTGGCTTCATTGTAATAAGTCATTGCAACAATAGTACTGATTACAAGTTTTCGCTCATCCACACAAAGTTCCCCATTAAACAATTCATAAACTGTAACACAGCATCAGTAATTTATATGCTTATATGCCCTTGTGGACTTGAAACACAAAACAGCTATTCACACAGGGAACATGGAATACGCCATAGCCAAGCACTATCATGAAGTCAGACATGGCTCTCCAGCTTCTCTGCACTTTATTGGACTTTAGCATGGAGTTCCTCCAGCGAGAGGGGGCAGTCTACCAAAACTACTCTCTCATAGAGGGATGTTTTGGATTTCAACACCCCATACAATGACACCTGCAGGATGAATGACGGTGTCAGTTTAAAATGCTTCCTCTAAAAGGTTTTTAAAATATGGAATCATAGAATTTGTAACCTAAGTAAGAATTGCAAAACTGTATGGGATTTATTACATCACCTGTTTTTAGTCATTATCATATTATTATAAAAGATACATAAGGGATTTTGGGAAGTCAATTATCATGTGTCTTTTGAAGCCAATCACCTGGCAACTCCTGTGTATAAGTCCCATGACTTCCATTTTCCTCCAAGCTCTGATAGGCCACTACGCTGAAATGTGAGCATGTTTGTTGACATGGTTGGAATAAAGGGGTGAAATTGAGATCAGGCAATTCAGTTTATCAGTTTTGTATGTGTGCTACTTTTTACCTTTCGGTATTTAGTATTGGATTTACTAGACAGAACTTCCTCTATCCATCCTGGCTCTACCTTTTCCTCCAGAAAGTTCTCCAAAGACACACAGGAATGCAGCTGCTGGTCAGAAATAGTGATCCTATCATTGCTACCAGGAATGATGACAAGATGACGACAAGTCCCAGGCACAGAAGGAGGAGCAAGAGGAACCAAACACTAACTAAAGCTACATGTCCATGATATTTAGGCTCTATTTGTGCATGCTAATGATACAGATAAGCTTGTAGAAAAATGATACTGCAGAGACAGGAATAACAATAGGCTGTGCACCTCGGACAAGAAGATGTGTGGCCAGGCTAATCGTTTTGTAATTCTTATTTGACCGGTGGTTAAGTAGAAAAAACTACTTCTTATTTACTTTTTCAAAAAATAAATAAATAGAACATGAAGACACCAACAAAACTTGAATAATATCTTTTAGGCGCAACATGAGAAGAGACCACATCACGTGGCTGAAACGCTGGGCAAAAACTTTTTTCGTGTGTTGGAAGAAAACGAGGTAATACATTAGAAACTTTGTAAGAGGAACATATTCAATTTATTAACATAATAAATATGTTATTATATTACATTAGGTACTGCTTTTTAGCCTAGAAACTTTCTGGACAACTAAAACAGACTGGGACTGGGTCTGGGCTAGCTATAATTTATCTACACCTGTTCTGACATTGAAAAGAATGAGGATGAATATTTAAAGACACAGCAGTTTAAGAAAAAAAAAGTCTGCAAGTCCTGAGCAAAAAAAAAAAAAAAAAGCATTAAGTTCGAGCGATCTTTCATCAGCAAATTGGCTTCCAGCAGAAGCGCAGAAAAAGTGAAGAGGAAACTGGGGCAGGTGCCTAAGCAGGCCTGGTTCATAGCAGTTCTCCAGTCTGATTCTCAGGCCTTGCCAACAGCTCAGGCAGCCTTCGCTACTGGACAGAAAAAAAAATCTCCGGCAAATAGTTTTAGACTTTCCAAAAGTTTCCACAGGTGGTTTTTGCATGCAGAATCAGTAAAAAGAATCAGTAGAGGAATGACTGAGAGAGATAACTCAGCTTCAATCTCCGGGCGATTTCTCTCGTCTGTGCCCTTAAATAACACGTTTGCACAAGTACAAATTAAAATCTGACAGCTCTCGACTTAATGGGTTTCGCAGACTACGGGTTAGATTTTCCCCTCGGCACTATGGCGAATGGAGACTGTATGAGCCACGTGTGCTTGGCTGCTCTGCACCATGCCGCTGGGAATGTGCCACTGCCTACAGGCCGACATCTGTCTTAAACACTGGCTACAAGATCCTGTACACAGACAACAGCCGAATCCAGACTAAATAATTACAGGACTCTTCCAAGATGGAGACGGTCATAACAATATCCATCCGCATCCACTGGAGTCTAATAACCAGCTAAATACAAGATTCTTTCGGTACTAAAGACAACTAAATATAGTATGAGATACTATATTAGAAGCAACTATATCTAAACTACTGTATATGAGAGTAACATGAGCTTTTATTGCATCAGCGTATGCTCGAGAGAGAGCAATAGAACCTCTGAACAATATTCTCAAGTCACTGACAGCCAGTTTAAAGTATGAAGCATTATGCCACTGCAGGGGGGCAGGCTGTGCAGACCCTTCAGGTGGTCTGCAAATGAAATGCAGGCTGGTCTGACCTTTCAGCAGGGCCGCTAACACACTCCATATGTTCCATCATAGCTGCATAGGAGCCATGGGGGGTTTGACCAGGAGATTTACGAGATATACCTACATGGGCCTACTAGCCAGGCCCATAACAATCAACGCTGAAGCAGTGACGTGATCGAAATGTGTTTAGAAGCTAATGTGACTTGGAGACAACAAATCAGTTAAGACACTGGGTTTGTACAATACTCCTGCCATGGTTCTGTTAGGATCATCTATGGTTGACTTACAAGTACTCAACCAGATGGAAAAAGCTAAGCAGATCCACACAGCCTAACATTAGAGTAAACCATTAAGCAGCCTCAACCACATTCTGCACGGTCTCAATTACAGATGATTTATAAATATGTTTATAGATGGGAATGCAATTAGAATGCATTTAGGCTATAAAACATAATATGATTGGCATATGGTGGCAAGAAGCCTCAAGTAACTGTGCGCATACATGTGTGGATGCGTGTGTGTGTGTGTGTGTGTTGGCATATTATGTCTTCAAATCCTGGTGGGACTAGGAATAGGATAATATCTGACAGTTTTGACCTTGTGGGGGCATTTGGCTGGTCCCCATTAGGAAATCTGCTTTTTAAAAAAAAAAAAAATGACAGGTTTATTATGCAAAATTGAAGATCCAAAAGGTTTGGTTACCAAGAAAAAGGTTGGGGTTGGATATAGGGCTAGAATTAATCACTTGCTTTAATTTATATGTTAGTGGAAGGTCCTCACAAGGATAGTAAGCCAAACCCTTGCGTGTGTGTGTGTGTGTGTGTGTGTGTGTGTGTGTGTGTGTGTGTGTGTGTGTGTGTGTGTGTGTGTGTGTGT
>JAQQZR010000033.1:8791391-8826924 GCA_030068235.1 Notoglanidium macrostoma
TGTGTGTGTGTGTGTGTGTGTGTGTGTGTGTGTGTGTGTGTGTGTGTGTGTGTGTGTGTGTGTGTATGTGTGTGTGGGAGAAAGAGAAAGAGAGAGAGAGAGAGAGAGAGAGAGAGAGAGAGACCATGCCATTTTCTTAATTATTGAAAAATTTGTGTGTAACAAGACTATAAACTATAAACTCAAAGTGGTCATGGAGCAACTTTTAGCTGCAGATTCTCATCATATGAACCCCACAAGGAACCAGAACATGACAGAATTCTTGCAACCACAACAAATCCCAGTATAATTCACACATACATTACTGCAATACATTTAAGCATTATGCTGCATTTAAACTAAACTTTATTAGAAGCAACCTTTGGCTTAGTCAACGTTTCAAGTCAATGGCTAGGCCAAATGATTGCAAGTGTTATAGACTTTAAGATATCTTATGACCTTGCACATCCATTACTGTAGCAAACAGAGCATCATATTACTCACCTATGCAGGCATGGACCCTTACTGAGAGTTGTGTTCGTAGGATTATACTGTGCTTTTTGCCTCTCCTGAAAAAGAAGGTAGAATGTGATTGTACAATGGAATGTGGAAATATACAATTACAAAATGGATGGATTTATTTTTTCTAAATGTCTTATAAGATATATATATATAAATGCATATGTATATAATCTTGTATATAATTGATGAACAATAAGTATCTTTCAATTTAGTATATACTTAAACCCATAAGCTTTTCTCCAGACGTCAATGACTTTTAGGATGTTGATGTGAATCAAAATAATTAAGCCTTTTATAATCCACACAAAATTCTATACTTTCTCACAGGCTAGTGAACTGCAAAGCTGGTTTAAATTGCATATTATGATGAAGCATCCACCTCACTGCGCTCCTACGACTCCCACCCTATTTCAAACACCTGTTTCCTGTTGGATCCATCATTAGTGTTTGTATATCCACTTCCTAGTTTATCTTCTTCAGAGGCTTTTTTTGGAGCTCTTTAGAAGTCTGAATCTTCCAGTTCACTGAGGTGTTTGTTTCAAGCTACTTGTTTTATTACCTTTAATTCATGTGCATTTGTATCCCTCTCCTGTAATTTGTGTGGATCCTTGACGAATAATATTTATTATCTCTTTACCTACTAGAAACTAACCAATGAGCAATAAAAAGCATCACAATCAAACCATCCTGTGCAAGTCAAATTACAATAACACCTCTGTCTAGTTCAGGATACCCGATTCCTTTTGTTACGACTGGCCTTATATTAGGGTCAGGTCTGGCTCAGCTACACGCCTTGGGGGAGTGTACCCATGTGTGGGCTTGAGTGTCAAATTCATGACCTTATGACAGCCTGGACCCTGCAGATTTCCTATGACTTCTTTATTGCTGCTAAAAGAGGCTCAGAGGGAAGCCAGTCAAACTGAGAACACTGAAGAAAGCTTTGACGCTTGTGAAAAGTAATATATATATATATATATATATATACACAAACTGTGCTTCATGATACATAGAAATGATTTAAAGTCAAAACCAAATACATCACACAGATATGAAGAGTTAAAATTTACTGGCACGTGATGCTCACTCTACCCAGTTCCACACTGGAATTGTAATGAATTGAATTCAATATGGAAATTGTTATTGCTGGGGGTATTACTGCACCGCACTGACCTCAAATGAAGCTTCCATAAATCGGTCCGCAGAAAATACAATGTTGCAAAAACAAACAAAGGCAGGTTCATATGTACACGCACAAGAAATAGGATGTTGGCACAAACGGAACAGGATACTACGAATCATTACTGCGTGCATATCAACATTCGTTCAGCTTTGCCACTGAAGTTTTACAGTTCGGATCACTGGGGTTTTCACAAAACTGCTGTGTTATACGGGATGTGTATCACGCAAGCTGTTTGACGGTCTGCTTGGTTGCATGCCTGAGGTGGCATCACTCAATTAGAACGAATCCAGAACTAGTCTCATCATTACACACAAACACTATCACACAGACAGATAGACAGATACAGACTCCATAAACACATACCAGGCAGGAAGAAAACGTGCTTAAATCACAAACAGAAAAACAGGACTCAAGCCTGTATAAATCCACAAGCACGGGCCTCACAGGCAGGGTATGTAAGCGTGGCCTTTCCTAAAGCAACATGGCACCAGTGTGCAATTTAATCCCTGTGCTGCTGCAGCTAATCAGTAACTGGATCTATTTGGTAATGAACTTTGTGCTTCCCCATGCTTGCAACATTATCCCAGCTACTAACCAAAACCTGGGTACTCACTGCCCTGCACAGTCATTATCAAATTAAACAGTGGGGTTTACAATATGCATGAGACACCCCAAGGAAATCACTACCATAATTGAATGTTTAGAGCAAGAACAGTAGTGAATATGTGCCTTGACTATTCAGCAAGTTTGAGGAATAAAGGTAACTGAAGGGTTAGAAATAAGCCATCATTTACTGCACTGTTATCCAGACCCAGCTCCATTTCGTCCTTGAGTTGCATGAACAGCAGTTGCATGATCTTTGGGATATACTTCCCAAACAGTCCCAACGTATGATGGAAATGGTTAGCAAAGTGTGATAAACAGTGTATCATCTGCAGCCTTTCTTGCTTGTGGTTTAGTTGGACTGAGTCTCCTTTCCTTAGCCAGATGACTCAGGATTTTTCCATTCTTTTAGCACATGCTTGTGTGAGTCGAATAACCCAGGCACACTTTACTCTGTTCTGAGCAGCTCAACCGCTCCTCCAACCTGAAATCTGTTTATGGCGAAGAGGAAAAAGTGCTTTGTTTTGAGGAGAACAACGATCAGTCCTGCTCATCCTTATCATCCAAAGACACTTCCTGCTCAAAGCATAGGAAGAGCTGAAGGATGTTGAGCACTTTTTATCTAGTTCTATCATGAAAGAATGCCATGTTAGACAAAAACAGCCATTACGGTAACTGTATGAACATGAAGATCATATAGGTCTATCATTACATGGCTGGTGGAGCAGAGCCTTGCTCCTGTATTGGCCGTGACGCCAAAAGAAAATGTGCGGTGAGGAAAGAGCAGAGGCAAGCAGCAGCTTCTTGCCCCCAAGATAGCCACACACTACTTTTTATTTATACTCATAAACCTCTCCTGCTTAATCCGGGCCCCATGCGGTCTCTCCTGGTGTGTGTGGAGACTTGCCAGACAGCCTCTCTGCCCTGCCTTTTTTTTTTGACTGAGTATTACCCGCCTGTTTATACATATACGTCACTTACGAAGCCCCGTTGACAGAGGCAGAAAAAGCATGAACCAGGGAAAAAAGAGAGAAAGTATGCAAACCTGTAGAAAAAGCATGCACGAGGTTTAGGTGACTTGCTTGCAGAATTGGCCTGTATTCCAAACCAGCTATTTCCTCTTGATCCATGGTGGCCCATTTCAATCCTGGAGTGCTTACGATTGGTGTCTTCATGATTCAGAAAGACCTGATGTGGTTCACTAGCTTACTACCAGGTTTAGTAGATATGTTAGAGTAGATTGTGCTGGAATCCTGATGCCTGCACTAGTATAATAAATGGCAGACAATAATAATAATGCCTCATGGAACAGAACTGACTGCAGGGATCATATACCATACTCATGCTTTTGACAGCCAAAGCTGACACATTTGATTTTTCTACAGTAAGTGGCTAATTGTATAGTGTGGAGAAGCCCGATGCTTGCTTATGCAGAGTCAATACTACTTCCATCATAACACTCATAAATGGAAAGCTTATGTGGATTCTGTGTTTTATGATATAAATTTGGTTACATACAGACCATCATGCTAAATTCCACTGAACTGAACATACAGTAATATTTTGTGGAAATTATTTATTCAAATGGTGACACTAATCCGATCGCGTATAGTCCACTGACTCTATGTGATCAATTGATAATAATCTTGAAGCATCAGTGCCAACATGAACAGCAGGCCAATTATGACACTCAGGTCATATAATACTGAAACCGTTCTGGGCTGTTTCCCAACCACAGCATGAAGTTCATTACACGGTGGAATAAGCATCGCATTGTACCATACACTCTCCCTTTCAGATGAGATGTTGAGATGATCTTTGATGCTTTGGGGAAACTGGGCACTGTTACCCTTAATCGACTTTGTCATATGTATTTCGTAAAGCTAGAGTGGCACCGTTTTTTGTGGACAATACTGACACAATGCCCAACATTGGACGCTACGTCTATGGAAAACACAGTATCAGTTCATCTCTAATAATCAAGATTTGGACCTAGCAGGAGGAAAAAATTATGAAATCTTGGCAAAGTACTAATGTATTCTGTGTAACAAATTTTCCCTGTATCTCTCCTAGTTTGCTAGTTTCCGTCCCATCAGCAATCAATCCCCAGTCCCCAAGGTCTCTGACGACAGAAGACAGCAACAGCAAGGATATACACAACTTCACCGTTTCTACACTTGCATCCATTGCACCTTTGCCTGCCATTTACTACAGCAATAATGGGCGAATCCACCACCTCAGCTCAGCTCTGAGCACCGTTCTACACCTCTATCCATGTAATTCACACAAATATTCAAAGCGTTCCCATTAAAGGAACTAGGCGTCTCTCCAGGGCCAGAGGCTAACCGATCCTGACGACAGCTACTCCAGCAAACCAGCCAGGAAAAAAAACAGCAGTGATTTGAAAGGGGGAAAAAAAAGAAAAGGGAAGAGAAATAAAGAGATTCTACTATTATTCATTAATTTCCAGAGTTTTATCTCAGGAGACAAGTAGACAGAGTGATTCTCTGGAATGTGCTGAAGCTTTGCCAATACTAGGGTCAACATTAACAACGACGCAGATTTGGAGATGGGGCCCTGAGTCATTGTTGCGGATAGATCTCTTCCACTACGCTGTGGTGTGGTGGTGTGGTAGTGATTATGGCCGCTAACCCACTGTGACATGGATATATCCACCTTGCAGAATGAGGCGTCAGAGAATCTTTCTTTAATCAGGTCCCAAAATGACTAAATACGACAGAGGCGCCTGCGGAATGCAACCTGTGATCTGTAGCCATTACTCATGATCCTCACTGAAAAGAGAGCCCTAGTTTTCAGGAAAATAGCTTGAGCTTGGGATTTATGAAAAATCTTATTTTTGTCCTTAAGCAGAAACATGCTTTTACTCTATGTACCACTTTTATTACCAGAAATACTGGAATACTCTCCTAATTCAGAAACAAATCGCATGAGATAGCAACTGGGAGACAGAAAAGGTCACAGTGGTCTGATTTAACTGCATAGTTCGTCCATATTTTAGACTCCGTAATCATAGAACACAACAGCAGTAAATGGTGGGGGCTGTAAACTTGAGCTTATCCAGGCCATAAAAGCACTGTGTGCTGAATTACCCTGTTATTAACAGTAATGCAGTCCTCCTTTCCTTTCTACAGCCCACTCAGACACTCTGCATGGGTCTAGAGAGAGACAGAAAGAGCGAGAGGTAGAGGGAGAGAGAGAAGAGTTGGCACTACCCTATTTCTGCTAAAAAAGCACAGAGGTGGTTGAATTCTGCCTCTTCTCCAGTGCTTCCATTCAGTCTCTACGCCTTTGGTTCCAATAGACAAACTGACATTGAGTCTAGTCCAGTGAAAACACAATGGCAATGGACAGGGTCGGCCTCTACGTTTACATAAATAAATCTGCAAATACCTGTGGTCTTGTTGAATAACGGGCTCACTTGCCAACAGCGAGTCTGACATCAACACTGGTGGACGGATCCTGGGGGCTGTGTCAAATCGGTGGTTAGAAAAGATAACTGGGATCATCTAATAAAATGGCCCAAAGACTGCATTTTTACTCTATATGCTTTGATGTTTACGACTTTTTGTACCAGATTTATTCTTCTGGTCAGTGCCACTATAGCTGCCTGTTAGCTATATAGAAAAAGATCTAAATCTGTGGCTTTACTTCAATGGTGAAACGGCCATTTAAAACAACGATTAAGGTTTAAGATAAGCATCCTCTCTAGAAGTTCATTAACTGATGTGATTATGTCTAAGCCATGCCAGACTCTTTAAAGTGAGGACATGACATCACCTTAACTCTTGCTGATCAAGCCAGGTATTTTCAGAGTCAGGGAAAGAAAGACTGGCGTGTAAAGACTGCGGTATGACGTGAAGGTGCCTTGAGATTGTTCGGGCTTTCTGATAGCCTTTGCAGAAAGGTTTCATAATGTCTCTAGAGAGCACTGGACGAGAGTGTTTTAGCAGTTGGGCTTGATGCCACAGGGCAGGTATGCAGACTAAACTGAAGAGTTTTGCTTATGGCTCTACCAGGCCCACTGACATCAAGTAAGCAACACATGTTTCACTGCCCTTTGAGCCTTCAGATGATTTAATTCAATCTTATTTTTTGTATAGCACTTTTAACAGTAGATATTCGGATCTAGACCGCTTATGAGCAAGCCAGAGCTGACAGCAACCTGAGATAACATGAAAAAGAAACTTTGAGAGGAACCAAACTCAAAAGGGAGCCCAGTCTCTTCTGGGTAGGGTTTTGAACTTGGTTCCAAATTAGAACTGAATCCACAATGCATAATAATAATAAATCCATAAAAAGGTACCAGGTACAAAAATTTATATAAAAAAAAGTAAAAATTTATTTCGGTTCTGCTTGTCAGTTCTGTGATAACCCTTTATTAAAAATTATATCGTCAAAGAAACAAAAGCTACAAATCTGCAAGCTATCCAAAAGTGTATGGCATTCACTAGCTCGCAGTGGCTCCAAGGGGATTTCAAAATAAAAGGCTCTGTGGCTCGCTTGCCACATGGCCAACGGGATATCAATATAAAAGTCCATGTGCTTCGCTAGCCCTGTCTCCAAATTGGATTTCAACATAAAACTCCCTGTGGTTCACTAGCCATACCTCTAAATAAGATTTCAATATGAAGGCATCGTAAATAAGTTTTTTCTACTAATATGTGCATGTAAAAGTGATGTCTTTATTTTTTCTATAGCTGTATATATATTGTATTGAATTATATATATATATGCTTTAAAAAACAGTCAAAAGTTATGTTCTGTGATCTAAACCTTTGAGCTTTTTATTTGGAAATGAACAGGGATTCAATAAGAACCAGAATCGATAAGCAGAATCGGAATCAAACTCAGAATCAAAATTGAAATCTATAATATTCAATTGTCACCAAAACCAAATTCTGGGTGATGCTAGATTGTGAGATTATTTATGACTATTTATGATTATTTTGACTATAAAGTCATAAATTACTAGGTGTGTTGAAATGATGTTCAGTATACGCTTGTTGTGAACAAGTCCTGGCATAAGCACATGAAAATCTTTAAGATTACAGCAGAAGTTCACAAGTACAAGTCTATTCACACTTATCAAATGGAAGGAACAAGTATTTGTGTCATCCTTACCCTGCCATGCACATGCTCCAGAAAAGTTCAGAACTTTCTGGTGCTAAATGTTTAATATACAGTAAAGGTCAAGAAAAGGCATTACTTCAGTCACTCGACCTGTTCCAGGTTGTCTATCATTAAAGATCTTGATCATTCCTAATAGAATCAAATTGGCCAGTGCAGTACAGCAAGTAGGAAATGAATACAGATCCTTTCCTTGTGGCTGGGGATTTGAAGATCTTGCTGAAAAACAATGATCACATTGTCGTGACCCCTGTCCCAGGATCCATGTATACCCCAGAGCCTTCACATACAATCAGAGATCTGATTACCATACTGCAACGGCTCACGGATCAGACCAAACCTCTTGAGTGATTTATTACAGAGCAGAGAATTCAAATACCTCCTGCTTAACATCTACTGTAATATTAAACCCAGTGTAATAACGTGTAAAACCAAACTCCAGTTTTCTATGGGCGTCTTCCAAGGAATCTTTTTCATGAATAGATGATACAATGTTGGGATGTTAGGAATGTTATTTAACAGTTTGGAACTCATAATGGGCCTTAACTTGTAATGAGAAGGCTTTGTGTGCATTAACATGTAATGCTTTAGACACTGATGTATAGCCTAATGAATTATTCAATGCTTAAATACACCTCATTATAAAATAAACTGCACACTTCTGGAAACACTTTGCTGGCTGATGATTACCCTGGCCCAAAGAGAGAATCGAAACCTTAAACAGGAATGTAAAATATTACAACATATTTTTTTTCCAAACATATGTTATATATTATAGGATATGCTATAGATAACTTGGTCAAAACAAAACAGCTTACCCTCCGTCCTCCTGGAAGCCTTCCAGCTCATCTTTCTGCTCGGCCAGAGTAGAATCCAGATCCAGGTAGCTTCCATTATGAGACAGCTGCAGAGCACAGTCATCGAGCTGCCGGAAGGAAAAATGCACATACATTCCATAAGATTTTTCCACAAGCCATTTTCTGAACAAAATGCCTTTTTTCTTTAAATGCCTTTAAAGAACAACAACAAAAAAATCATAGCAGCAGAAATGCAAACAGTAGCTGTAAGGACTAAATTATCTTGTCAGCTGTTTTTTTTTTTAATAAGCATATAATTAATGTAATGGTTTTTTAAGGAAAACACCACAAAAAACACATTTTTATGACAAAACATTGTCATAAAGACTGGCATGTTGTGACATTTGAGCTATAAGTGGACTTCTTTCATGGTCAGGGTCATATTTCATCTGAATTGCATGCTGTCAGTGATTGGACAATATGCATGTTGTCTTGTATCATGAATGTTCAGATCTCTAGGAACTCCAACTCCCAGATTCATCAGTCCCACGCTGTCCTAGAACTGCTCAAGATCTCATCTGTAGCTAATTCAACACTCCATACTGTATATGCACACATGCACACCATACTATACAGCGTTTGTGTCACTCTAGCTCAAGTTCATTGGGTTTGGTTTCATGTGTGCTAGCTATTGTCTCTTGGTTTTTGTTCTCCGGTACTTTTGATTAGTTGTATTGACTCAATTCTATGTTGTTGCATTTGATTTTTTTATTTGTGTTTTTCTGTTGTTGTTGTTGTTGTTGTTCTTTCTACCATTTCCTCTTGTTTGCTTTTGACAATTAAGCATGGCTCTTGTTTTAACCTTAGATCCTTATTCTTATTTATTATTAAATATTATGCTCCATTTAATAACCAAACACACTGGCAGTCAAAAGGTTTGAACATCTTTTTACATTTAATGAGTCATTTACGGTGTTCAACCAAATATCTAAATCTTCATATTTAAGGACTTACACTAGCAAGGCAAGACCTTGATTAGTGACCTAGGAAATGTATGTCTAGATTTTCCTTATAGTTAGCCTGCAAATACTTGATATTATTTGAACCAACCGTAATACAAATATATGTTGTCTGCTCATTAATGTGATCCAGATAAGCCTTTTGCAGACATATATTTATTTATTTATAACAATAAATATCTATTTCAATTAATCTATTTAAAACAATTAAATAAAAAGTCACAGACATTTCTCAATTTCACCTATACCTATTTCCTACTTAGATTTTCTAAATCAGTTTCTTGAACAGTAATACTAGGTGTTCAAAGCTTTTGACTGGCAATGTACTGTATCTCTGGCAGTTGTTTCACTAACATCACTCAGTAAATCTTTAGTTGTCCTGGTAGCTAAGCTGTCATCACTTCGCAGGCTTCAAAGTGGCTTCCCTTTAACTATCTAAACCTAATGTGCAAATAAACTGATTTATCACATGCGATGGGAGTGTTGTGAGACATCAAACTAGGTTTACTCTCATGAGGTCTGCTCTTAAGCTGTACTGGGCCCCTGCTGGAGGCAGACCTGTTTGTTGACACTCAATTACAGCCCAGTGATAGGATTTGAAACCTCCCAGGGGGCTTGAGTTAAAGTGCAGTGTGATCTGTCAATCAACAAGTCAGCCAGGTCAGCCCCAATTTTAAACATACTAATTATACGCACACATGCACAGTTCAAGCCCCTAACCTCCCCTGGCCTGAGCAAGCCTGCTGGTTGTCCGAGCAAGGCCCAGCCCCTGGGACGGGTATGAATATCCTCAACGTGCTGGTAATATGCAGCGTTTACTTAAGCTAACATGTCTAGAATACCTCAGAGGTCATATCTCAAAGGTCCAGTTCCTGACCTATACACAGTCTTTAATTCTGGTGCGTCATGCTTAAAAACACTAGCTGAAGTTTGCGTTTGAGCCGTTATTACAAAACGACGTTATGCTAACAGTCCAGTTGACTTTCCAGATGACCTCTCAATCAGACAATGGAATGTCTAGATATTAGGAGAGAAAAAGTGCAGACTGCGCCGTCTCTCATAACACAAACTTGTCAGGGTAGGCTCCGGATCAATTTTGGTATAACTATCTATAAAACGAAGTAAGGGATAATGTACAGCGAGCTGGTCATTAATCCAAAATAAACCCTAACAGGATGACTCAGAAGCGGAGGGGACTGGAATCACCCCGAAAGGGTTTATTTTGCAATAATGACCTGCTTGCTGTACATTATCCCACTTATTATACAACTAGTTACAACAGAAATCAATAATTTGACACAAAATATTCATTTAAAAATCAAAAATGATTTTATTGCTTTCACTAATGATGTGGTCCATAATAACAGTCTGTTATACATAGCAATGGTCTGTCATACAAAAATAACAGACTATGGAATGCCATAATTGACCAATCAGAATCGAGTATACAAATGAGTCATGTAATAAATGACAATAATAATTCTAAGAAAGATATCCAAGACTGACTTCAGTCCAGCGCTGTGTAAGAACAGGTCACTATTCTTACTAATGTAGGATATCTTAAGGAACAGAATGTGAGCTTCATGGTAATAGGATTAACAGTCATAGTCCTCAGAGTGCTGGCCAAATCCTTGTCACTCCAGAACAAATCAACATCACAACAGAGGGGGCTGGAAAGCAAGTGCGGTAAATTTATATTTAAATTTCTTTATGTATAAAACAGTTTGAAGTTCATCCTCTTACGAAAGTCCAATCCATCCCAATTTATAACACTAAATTGTCATAACAGATTATAAAGAAGTATAGTCTTGACCCTGATTGGTCAAAAGGTCTTAACGAAGCCCAACTCTGACAATAGTCCTGACTGTAATTCAAATCACAGGTTCATATTAATGCACTTATTGTAACACACTGTCGTTTCCACAGTAACAGCTCATTCACAATGAACTTAGAGAACAGATGCACCACATAACCGTAGGTTAAGAATGAACAAATTTATAAAAGAGTTTTTATCAAAGAATTCATTCATACATTTATTGATAGGTGAAGCTTTGTGTAAGGAAACGTTTATTTAACATTTAAGAAGAGTTTTTACGACAGCGGGCTTTGCGCATTCCGATTTCCTGGTAACGTGATAAACTTCCAGAAAAACATTGAGAAAAAAAAAAAAGATGGTGAGGGAATGACTGTTTATAGATGTCATAATGTACCTGATAACGGGAACTGACTTGTCTTGCAGACATTCCACAACATTAAATGTAATTAGAAATGAGTGACGTCGTTCTTTAATAAATAAATAACATCGCAATGGTTGCCAAATTGCTGCGGTATAAGAGGAACGAAATGTGCTGATATTGGAAAACAATCAACTTCATGGTGGCAATGGGCTGAATTACACCACATGACGGATTTTTTTTTCCCATAACAGCACTCCCTATTGTGTTCACTCATTGTATTCTGTACAGAGTCTAAGGGTGTTACTTTCTTATTTGAATGACGAATATTTTGGCGGGCAAAGTCATTGAAGCAAACAAACGTAAAACAAGCCCTAACCTCAGCTGCCTTTCTGCTGCTCTGATGTGGTTCAGCATCCTGCAGCATGAATTACAGTAACTTAATTAAAAGTGGAGAAGAGAACTGGGAAAGCCATTAAACAGCTTTGATCCCTACAGTCACTGGGTCTATCTGTGAGAACTAGGTGGTGCCGAGACTTTTTTTCCACAAGGAGAGACGGTATCCCTTATAAAGCACCCCAGAGCTCCCATTCTGCAGCTGTCACAGATGTCAGTCTACAAATGAATGATCTGATCACAGTGCAGATGCAGGTAAATGCACTGACCAGAACAAGGACTCCTGACCAAAACCCGAAAACACAGGAAATCCAGACGTGTGAGCCAAAGTTAGTCCAACTATATTTAAACGCCCATGAACGGGCATGCCTGAAAGAGGTAGGGAATGGGTGTGGCATGAAAATGAGCATTTAAGAAGAAGAAAAAACAGAGACAAATGGCAATGTCTTACACCCCATCCCTCAGCTCGGTAGTCTCTTTAGACTTGTTTACATTACAAATTTAAGTCTCTAAACTTGGAACCATTTCTACATTTGACACCTAAGTGTTTGCTGTAAGAAATATCATTTGTAGTATCTTAACAACAGCCTTAGAGAAGCCTGAACTGACATGAAATTTCACAACAGGACTATAAAGTTTCTGTTAATAGTGTTGACAAGTAGCTGAACGCTAATGTATGTGTTACTCAGCTTATGAGGCCCTTACATTAGGTCCTTAGACTGAAGTGTTGCACTTCTTTCTCCTGCCAAGACACCCATGCTTGTATTTACAACTTCATGAAGTCCAAAAAAAACTGGCTGCTTCCTCATGACTTGGCAAAGTAATTTAGTAGGGAAAAAACCCAGCCACCTAATCTTTTTTTATTTTTTTGTTTTTTTTTTTCTTCCTGGAGAATCCAGCTGTGCTCCATCGGTCGCAGACTGACCCAAATATTTCAGCGGTGGAAACCCAAAGCAGGTAGTTTAGATTACCAAACAGGCCCAGAATGAACAAGGAAAAGTGATAAGCATCAGTCTGTGAGTCAGTCATAGAGTTTCACACTGCTGCTACAACTGAGGTTTAACTCCGCTTGATTGCTCAGAACAGTGTCAGAACAGTGGGGTCTGTCAGAACAGTGTCAAAACAGTAGGGCAATCAAAAGAAATCTGCCGAAGTCTCGACCAGACGCTCCATATGACTGACAGAGCAGTTAATGTAGGATCTGTATTTTGTCTGAAACAGCTATGTTACTTTTATTTGTTCAACTTGTACTTTGCTTACTTTGGATGGTGTTTATCTAAATCTCTTTAAAAGATTGTGGAAGATTTATCCGGTTCAATTGAATCACTTTGAATGCTATAGGATTTAATCAGAACGCATTCGCCGCTGTTCACGCTGACACCTCACACACATTTTAAGATCTGGAGAGATGCCATAGATGGTCTTGAAAGAGTTCGATGGAAAGGCTAACATATTAATCTGAAAGCAAACAACAGAATGTGCACTGCGTAAAATCAAAATATAACCATTAACACAACTGCCTGTGGGAATCCTGTGGGAATAGACAGCTTCCTGGTCAGAGCAACCATGCACTCAGTGGTAGACCAGTGGTAGGTAGGACACCCCTGTCCTTCCCCTTCTTGTGATCTCGTTGATATGAATTTGATTATGTCTTGCAACATAAAAACTTCTCATCACACATTACAGATACATAGATCAGTGAAAGAGCTTCTAATGTGAGCACCTGGATTCATTGAGGCGATGGTGTGTCCCCACCCAGATTGTGACCTGGTGACTTTGTGGCTAGAAGACTGAAGGGCCAGACCTGGCCTTTTCCCTCCAACCACAGAGCAGAGACTGAGGCCGGGACACACTAAAAATAAAAAAGCTCACTGGGAACCAAGACTACCCTCCAAATCCACATGCTCAATCTCATCCTCAATTTAATCTCTAAGCAGGGCTTTTGCAAACATGAAGGCAAAATAAACCACAGCATGCGTTTGAAAGTATACGGTATAATTTCTTTCTTTCTTTCTTTTTTACTTGTAGGCACTTGTGTATTTTATTCCATATTACGTTGGTTGAAATCTTTTCTGTCAGTCCAGTACACTGACGCTCGGCCCTTTCTGTGTTAAGAGACAGTTGTTCGTTCTCGTGTTGGATTTGGAACGAACACCTGCAGACACCGAAGCCATGGCTACAAATATAAATATAATCACTATCCTCACTTTTTTCGGCTCCAGAAATACTGAAGCGTGACTCTACATCAAAAGGCCGAGCTAAACAGGAGGATATTTTGTCGTCACTAAATTAGTCAAAAACAGACATGGTCATTTCGCTGTGCACATTAACACAAAAGATGAGCTCGTCTCTTGTTCACTGGCTATAATAAGGCCTGCGGTGTCCATCCAAACATGAAGTGCACAATTAGCAATCTCATTAAAATGCACAAGTGGTGTGGAAGGGACCACAAGAGCAATCATCCGTCCCTCAAAGGGACATGCTACGGAGAGGCCTGCGCATGGAGCCCTGGGAGCTCTCCGTATGGATGTTTTTCTGCAGACAGCGGCGAAAAAGCGTGGAGAGAAATGCCGCAGAGCTGCAAAACCTCAACTCTACATAACAATGTCTAAGGCTAATCCAGACTGCAGCCACAGACATGAAGACCTAGCCTATATTTTACAGCATTTAACATAACTTCTCATTACTGCACTCTGTAATTTCGGTGAAATTCATGTGCAGACAGAAAAGGCTTCCTGAAAAAAAAGACTCACTGAAAGGCTGCATTCAATAAAAGATTCTATGTGTGCATGTACGTTAAAACTCACACGTGGAAAAATGTAATACACTGCGCCGAAAAAGACAATTATTATTAACCTGATTATAGTAATTATCTTATTACATTGGGCTGAATAGGGGGCCACTTCTGAAGCGACTTTCCATTTAACAAGTCAATTAACATCGCTTGTCAGTTCATTAACTGACCAAAACAGTTCCGCAGCCCACATTATATATGGGTGAGTTCATGCTAGCGGCTTACAATTTATGATCCTTCCTCTCACCTCACAGGAACATTAGGAAGCAATAGTGCAGGCACTTTACAACAATGTCCGAGCACCACTTTACGCAAATCGCCTGCACTGGGAAGCAGTTACCTTCTCACATTGAATAGAACCATACACTTAACCATTCTTTTGTTCCACCTTCCCTTTTCACACACCCATAAAGCTTTAGCATATAGTGGACCATTCACAGTGTGAATGTGTCATCTGAGGATTGAGCTATTTCATAAAACACCACCTGAGAGAACCCTGACTTTGAGCATGATTGGTCATGACCATGACTTTGAACAGAGCCTCTCAATTTACCAAGTATTCTTTGGTGCATGCTACTTAGGAAGTCCTTTGTTTGTCTAAACACCCAATAGTTAGTACATTGGATGTACAGCTCTATCTATAGCGAAAAAACAGAATAAAGAATCAAACGAACCCAGGGTCATGTACTTACTACCATAATTAAAGTCCTAAGCAACCTTTCCGTGTCATGGCAAACACTGAACAGTAAAAATAACTGCCATGTAACTATTCGGTCTCAAGAGAAGACAACAAACAAACATAGATTGCTTTCAGATCGACGAGGCCAACTGGTTCACTGACAGGCAGCCGCTAAACGCTTAGCTATCATGTGAGCTCATCACATCGGCCTGCCTGGGCACCGCAGACCTTTTTCCCCTGCACTGCTCTGCTTTGTGTTAGCTGCGTGATTGTCTGTGCTGAGTGCTGAATTGCAGAAGGTCGGGGATAGAAAATCGGTTCTTTTACCATGTTTGGTTTGGGCATGGTGCATTCCTAGCTGTTGCCAGCCTCTCATCTCTAGCAATTAGGAGAAGAAATGTTGAATTAGGAGACTACTGGGTAGCCAAATGAGTCAGATCCTGGTTGTGGTCAGAAAGAACAGAAGAGGCTTAAGAAGGCATCATATGATCTTTGGGTAACAGGATAAAAGGATCCTGTATAATCAGGTTTGGTGCAACATCTCATGTACTGTACTTGGCAAGTGTACAATCAAGATTAAAGTTCAATACGTATTTATCAAACTAGTAGTGTATAGTAGACAGATGCACTTCCAGGAAAATCTCTATAGGTTCTAAGTGACTATATAGCACGTACAGCACCAAGATTCTGCCAAGGATGCCTTGATTCTTAAGACCAAAGCCAAACCAAGATGACAGAGGATATGATTGGCTTTGGAAAGCACTGCGAAAGCCTCAACTGAACACGGGGCCCAAGCAGAGCTGAACATTCTCTCTCAGCAGCTCTGGAGGCTGAAGATAAACGAACACAGGTGCTTGGCATGCATGTGTAAAATATAAACATATCAGCTATGTGGAGCATGCAAAGTCCCATAATCAAATACCCCTCTAGTGATATACTGTACTTAGACTTTCCTCACAAAGACATTTGGATAGTTATTCACAATGTGTTTGCCTCAGAAACGGAGGTAGGCTACAGTTAGGTGATGATCACAAATCGGCATAAGGACATGAAATGCATATACTTTGAAAGGATTACATCATGCCAAGACTTAAAGGGAAATATAAAAATAGTGCAGTGAGGACATTTTCCAAGAAAATAGTATTGTGCGCATTGTAATGCAGACGACCAAAGCATACCGATGATGCTAGTTGCACCATGTCTGTTTTTATCAGAGATTATGTTTCTATATTAGTGTTCTCAGGGTTCTCCGGTTTTCTCCCACCTCCCAAAAAATGCCTGTGGGAAAATCAGGCACTCTAATTTGCCCCAAAGTGTGAACACGTGTGCACATAGTTCACTGTGATGGGGATTCAATCTGACTCTTTACTCCGGGATCAAAGCCCACAGTAGACAGAAGTGTTCATTGGACAGCCTGTGAAGATTCATTTTCAAACCGTACGCAGAAGAATTCTGGAAAAAGGTATATGCATGACCACACCAATTGTCTTACATGGCAATAAGACAGAGTAGAGATAAAAGTTTCATTTGGAACCTTGCTAATGTTATAGTCGTGAATGACCAGATACAATACATCTTGGCTGGAAAAAAAAGATTTGCACCATATCTCAGGTTGGTGCACCAGCAAAGGAATGCAAATCCATTCCACGACACAGAAACAACTGTGAGAGTCTGTTCGATAGATTATTCCACTTTGAGTATTATTTAGAACATGCAGTTTGCATAAAAGGAAGTGTTTCATTTTGGTGTAAGTAAGACTAACAGCATGTATCTTTTACCTCTACAGATAGTGGACACTGCATGAACTTCCCATTCCAATGTTGAGGATATATCAATATTGACATTTTTTTCACAACCTCCAATGTAGAGCCAAAGTGATGCTGTATAATGACTTAAAACGGTTAAGTTGTAGTTGTGTATATGTCAATCACCTAGTAAGGTATGTCTGTCTGAGAACCTGGACAGCATTAATAGAGTCAATGACAGCTGGAGATTCCTGAGCATATGGACATCACATACTTCTACCACCCAAGCATGGCCCTCAGCTGCCGAGCATTCCACATGGCCACAACAGCACCACTCCTAAACCCAGCTCACGAAATAATGCTTTGTTTATGTGCTGAAAATGGTCTAGAGTGGGGCTGCAGTCAGAGAGTGGTTTGGATAAGAGCAGAGGTATTCTTGTGTGTGCTGAGTCCTTGGGCTATTTTGATACATCTAATTCCAGGTAGTACAGCCTGGAAGGATATCAAAAATAATGGAATGCTACAGATATCTATGAAAGGTGTTTACCCAATCCCATTATGGATTAGCACATCCCAAAGAACAACCTTTCATGGAGCAAAGAATTGTTTATTTGGTACGTGCAGGAACAGTGATGCCCTTCAACAACAACCGGTGTGTGGTCATGACTTGTGCATGAGCCCCGATTATGGATGAAAGCTACACAATAATATTTAATAGTTAATGCATATAGTTAATGCAACATTAGCAAAGTGATTCATGTGATTCTGATATTCACCCTGAAATAGGTTATGCATATGAGTCTACTAATAAACCAGGAAATGCTTTGAGATTAAGCTTCCTGGACGGTGTGTCCGTGGGTGTTTTGATGAATCATGGCATCCAAAAAATGTAAATAATCTTAGCCCAAATCTTTAATCCTGTCTCACTAACGGTGTTGTGTAAATGCATACTGTGATATTTATACAGGATGTCCCAAAAGTCTGGAGCCATAGACAATTATTTATTTAATTACAGATATTACAACTAATACTCAGATTGACGGTATGGACTTGTGTAAACTGATGTTTTTACATTCTGAGATGATTTCCTATTAAGGAAAGATGCCGATGGATCCAGACTTTTGGGACACAATGTATAATAACAATGTGATATCCAGGAAATGCAGGACATCTGACAGATTCAGACTGCAGCATCTCGTGCTGCCTCTGCAATATTCTCTCCATCAGCAGCTTCAGCAGTGGTGATTCCTACATACTCTTTCTCTCAGTTTATCTCCACATGCTATTTTTTTTTTTTTTGGAGTTCTGTTCAGAGATTATGCTAAGGCTGCAGTCAGTTCGCACTGAGAGCAAACAGATGCTCAGGCTGTGCGCGTGATTACCTTTTGCGGCGCTTTGAGGAGTCTGTGCACTCCGGCGAGCTGGTTGATGAGCGGTATGTCCTCTCTGAAGGTGAACAGCGGTGGTCGAGTAGGCTCCGGGAAATTGGTGCTGTTGAACGGATCGGTGTCGTCTAGAAACTGCACCCTGCACACAAGCGTAGCCATGGTAGCCTACATCCATGCAAGGAGGCTTAGGAGTAAGTCCGCAAAGTAAAGGAGCCGCCAGGGAAGGGAAGGGAGTGAGTTGGGGGGGTTGGTGGGGGGAGAAGTCTTCGTCGCAGTGCGCCTTTATAGCGGCTTGCAAAAGCAAAGCATGAGTCAGGCGCGCGCCGTCAGTTCATCCGGGAGCTGCGCGCTCCGTCTCGTCATAAGTGCCGCAGGGATGAATCCGATAAGCCGCTATAAATAAATAAACAAACATCAAAACAGAAACTAAATATAAAATATCACGAGCCTCCGTGCTCTCACTGGGTTCCCCTTGAGTTCAAGGAGAGGTTTGGTGTCCCGCATGAAGCTGGGTGTCCGAGGACATAGCGCAGAGACGAGGTGCGGAGGAGGACAGAGACGCAGCGAGTCTGCGGAGAGGAGTTGCGTTGCTGGAGTTTGCGTCTCCGTCCGGCTCAGCTCAGGCCATCCAGCACGCACAGTCATCACACTACAGTGAGCTTGGGCGCCCCCTTGTGGCTGTTCAATATGTCGGTTGCAGCATCCTCCTCTCTCTCTTTAGGATTTTAAAATGAATTCAAACTTCACTTCGAACCGCAGGTAGAATGGTGTCTGCATGCACAGACGAGGTTTTTTATTATATATTTTTTTTAACACCGCGCATGCGTACTGCTTTCCCTACTGTTACTAGTTACTAGTAACTCACCAACTTTTTTTTTATTTTTGTCACTATGAGCTAAATGGTGTGCCTTAATAACAACCTTGAGACTTTAGGAAGGCTAGTGAAACATTAGTATGAATGACAAAACTGTTAATTTTCAGTTTGTGGAGTAAGTTATAGGCTATGCGCCACCTTCACTTAGTCTACTTTTGTTACACGGCTCATTGGAATACTCGGTTCTGATTGGTCAATTACAGCATTCCAAAAGTCTGTTATTTCTGTATAATAAACCGTTGCGATGTATAACACACCGTTGCTATGGATCGCGTCATTAGGGGAAGCAATAAAATCATTTTTTGAATAAATAAAATAATTTTTAAATTAATATTGTGTGTCAGATTATTGATTTCTTTAGTAATTAGCTGTGTAATAAGCGGGATAACGTACAGCGAGCTGCTCATGATTGTAAAATAAACCCCTTCAGAGTGTTTCAAGATTCCTCCCCTCCTCTTCGCGTCACCCTGTCGGGGTTGATTTAGCAATAATGACCGGCTCGCTGTACATTATCCTTAGGTATTTTTAATATTACAAATTTTAAAAGAACAGACTTATGAGCCACCTGTGATGCCAAAACGAACCCAACAGGTTGGGAAATCCTGCTGCAAGTCATTACAGTTTTCAGCAGTTAACTGGGCTTGAATACCGCCCCCTGCTGGTCATCTTCACTACATCAGCTGCACGACATCTTCCTCATCAGCCAGTTATGACCACTGGAAGCATGAAAAAGTGTCAACGTAAAAAAAATATAAAATAATATGCTCCTAATAGCCCAGATGAGATATTACATGTTGCAAAAAACACTGAGGATAATGAGAAATAATGCATAAATATAAATATAAAACCAGCAAAAAATACATTTTTACTACTACAGTCACTCTCTTAGCTTTACACTTGACTTCAGTGCATTACACACTACACTTCACTTGCAAAGGCATGTACACATGGGACTGTAGGAAGGACATGTATGGACACAGTCAGGTTGCTGACCTGCACTCTTTGCCTCACATCAACACGTGTTTATATTTTGAAGATACAGAAAGATTTCATATATTTTGCAGTTTTATTTGAAAAGTGAATGTAAAGCTTCACAGCATATATTCCATGCTTTTTCATGTGTTTCACCACATGAGGAAATACAAAGGCACTCGGAGTATTCGACAAGGACAATAGTCGACTCTTCTATGATAGGCAAATCTCCAACCAAAACCACTTTATATGTCTGAATGTATTTCCAACAGAGTCATCATATTTCTACATTGGCTATGTTTTGCCCCCGTACTGCCATCTACTTGATTTTAAGATGTATGGCGTTGTTGCCGAAATGTCACATCTCTTTAGCGAAATTTATACTAATTTTGTGGAGCCACTTCGTGACTCAGATCGGCTCAAAAATTTGGCCCATGCTACACCCTGCCACCAAGTCTCATGGAAAGTGGTTCAGTAGGTTACGCTTATAGAAAAGCAAATTAACAAACTGCATGAAAAAACAACCTCCTTTGGAGATAATTAGGGCTGACATAGCCATGCCTGAATATCAATCCTGTTACTATTATACTTATTTCTTGTAACAGGAATGTAGTGTAACAAAATTGACATTTTAGAGAGAGACTATGAGAGAGACCGTAAATATTAGAAAAAGCATTTCTAAAAAAAAAAATGTAAGTCTTAATATAACAGATGTTTGTAAGATGAGTCAAACAATTAGAGACAAATAAAATGCAATGAAATGTGCTCAGCCATAATCAAATCAAAGATTTGGGTGCTCATGTAAATGAATCATTTTTTGTATATAATTTTATGAGAAAATAAATCTGTTGTATATACCAGTATATCTTGTAAAAATAAGTTAAAATCTATACTTGCATATTTTTGGTCGCAAAAAATACATTCTTAATAATAATGGACACAGATAAGATTTACTAGTTAAAAATGATTGTTCTTATCTTACAAAACAGGCAAAATCATTTTAATTTACTGAATCCATATGTAAATCAAGAGTAAATAGTTATCTCAGCTGTGAAACGACACTAATTGATCTGTGGTATACCACTGGAGTAACTCTCTGGAGTACATATACACATTTACATATACACCTTAGACTTCTTAACTCTCTTTAATAAAGGCATTCATATTCTTAATCTGCACTCTCCTCTGCCTCCCACACACACACACACACACACACAGCATAGACCCATGTTCCCAGCAGCAACTAAGTTATACAATACCCAATACAGTGACCCTTTGCGTGTTAATCCCTAATGAATCCTCCATCCTCATTAGCTTATTAGAAATGAATACAAACTGCAGCTCCAAGGGCCAAGACACATTTTTCTCAATAAAAAAGCATTAAGCACTTTTTACTTATGAGTGCTAATTCTTTTCCTGTATAATAGCCTTATATTTTTCTGTGACGTTAGTCCTTCTCGGTAAAGTTACATCCCGCGTACCTCCTGATGACAAAAATATGATCGATATTACAACTGTGCTAGTGATGTAATGGGTGTTATTATTTCTGAAATTGCCTTGGCAGCCCTGGCGGGTATCCATGGCTAATATGCCATCGTTACTGTGTAGCACTCAGCTAATGGTGCGCTTCGTTATCTTTACAGTCCACAGCAAGAAACCTTCATAAGGGTCATTTTAACTGTTTCCCAGAAAAAGTTCTGGGAAAAAATAGCAATAACATGAGGAGGTGGGTAGGGATAATCTATTGAGTCAGCTGAATGCCTAAAAAGCTGCCCGATCTGCAATTCCCGTATTTCACTCCCCCCACTAGTGACATTTAAACACTGAAATGTCATGTTTAGTCAGACAGACATGTCTTGGTGAGTTTTTTCTTAGCCTTGAAGAACATTTTTAGAAACAAATTTTTTAATAGATTTTTTTTTAATTGACATTGTAGGGTTATTATGTGAATTCATGACACAAATGGCTATAAAACTGTTATTTACTTACTGATTTGATGGCTAATAATTAAGTTGTGTCATAGAAAACCATAACGTGAGATAGTATATAATAATAAGATATATTGTGTATACACTACCAGTCAAAAGTTTGGACACACCTTCTCTTTCATAGGTTTTTCTTTTTTTTTTGTACATTGTAAAACAATACTGAATACCTGTGTAAAAAAACAAAACAAAAAAATGTTTCATAGTTTAGATTCTTCAAAGTGGCCCCCATTGAGCGTGATGATATTGTGGGCATTATCTTACCCGGCTGCATGAAGTCGTCACCTGGAATGCTTTTCAGTGAACAGGTGCGCCTCGTTAAACGCTTATTAGTGGCATTTCTTGCCTTCTTAATGCGTTTGAGACATACAGTAACTAGTAAATGGGAAATGATAAAAATACAGTATTGTTTATAACAGCGCTATTGAACAACTGGAGTAATCCATATTATATCAACAAGCGCTCGACTAAGTAAAGAGAAACAACAGTCCATCATTACTTTAAGACATGAAGTGACTTTTATGTTATAAAAATAAAGAAAAAAACATTGAATTAGAAGGTGTGTCCAAACTTTTGACTGGTAGTGTAAATAACTATAAACTGCTAACATCACATATACACATTACAGGCCCACTATGTAGGATTCAACCACTTGAATGCCCCTCACTTACCCATTCCTTTTCAAATGTGTATTAAAACGTACAGTGGCTGTCAGGTGCTCGTTGCGTACTTCCAAGTGCTTACATTCACACTTCCTTGCGTTTTCTGTGCTAAATAATAAGTATGAGCCACCATTTTGTTAAGTCCACAATACATGTTTCCTCTTAGTACTTATGTTGAAACTCCTTCTCTATTCTGAAAGTACTAAGACAAAAAAATGCAGCTTGTCACGTTACCGAGGAACGGCAAAGTGCAAAATCCTCTGTTTTAAGGACTTTGTCAGAAAACTTGAACAGCTTTTCCTATGAACGTGACACTGGAGACTCCTTAAAAATGGCAAATAAACATCTCCACCAGCAAAACAATCTCACTGTATAAACAATTGCACATGTTTTTAAAGTAGTTTATGTAGTGTCCTGTATACAAGTTGTTACTATAGATAGCACATTACAGTGAGTGGATTCACGTGAACCTGTAATTTGTCTTTCAGTTGGAACTACTGTTATAGAAAATTATGAACAGTGCTGTGGTATAACGGTATATTGAGCCAACACGCTGTCTTAACTCAACACCAGAGGCAATTAAAACACTGAACAGCACAGAAAAGTACAGGTTGGGTTTTTTGTTCTGTTTTTAGATTTGCAAAACTATTTTTTTTTATATCTTCATGTGTGGTACATCCTCAGCATTGTGTGTTAAGACCTAAGTTTTTCCTGATTGTGCTAACTTTATGGTTGCATCAGGTACGTGGGAGTAGGAACTGCTAAACTTTACAATTCGGTGCCTCTCTGGGATTGAGCTTGAACATTCAAAAAGTATACACAAGGCTGAAGCAATTTTTAGTGTTGCTCCATTTTGCACAACGTCATGATAGACGCTTACTGCAAGCATCTAGGGAAGGAGCAAATGAAGCTCTCATGGTTGTACACATGCCCTTGGCTCCAAATCAGACTCATTATTGCCTTATGAGCACCTTATTTTACTCTTACTTCTGTCCGTGTGGTCACACTCCTTGACATGATGTATTCCCAGCCCCTTACCCTAATCTTAACCATCACAACTACATGCCTAACCCCAACCCTTACCCTAACCTAAACCTAATTCTAACCTGAACACTGAAACCAAGTCTTAACCCTCAAACAGCCCTATGAAGAAGTGAGGACCAGCCACAATGTAGCAAGAACACGTGCACACGCACACAATGTGTGGTCTTGTGATCTCCAGGAAATACAGTGACACATTGATCTCATCTCCCCTCTGATCCTTCTGAGCATCGTTCTGCTGGCTGCTGCTGATGTCATCACTTGATGATGTCACATGACCAAAGCTGTTATTAGTCCTACACTGAAACGCTCACACACATTCTAAAATAGACACACGCGCAACCACACTCCTAGGCTTTATTTAAGATTGTATTCTTTGCATTACCCATAATAACAGGCATAACTCTGTGTGTGTGTGTGTGTGTGTGTGTGTGTGTGTTTCCTGTCGTGTAGTGTCTGTGTTCCTCCGTTGTGGAGGAACGCCATAGTTCTTTACCTTCTGTCCTGTATTAATTGTTACTGGTTGTCTGAATGAAGATGAGGTTTCTCACTGATTGGCTGTCAGCAGGAAGAGCTGGGTGGGCGATGCAAGGCATTGTGGGAAATAGTTTAGCACTCCAGAGAGGCATTTATGCTTTCACATAGTTGAAAGGGAGTTTTGTGGTTCCAGAATCTGGTGGATCGAGGCAAAAAACAAAGCAGAGAGGACGAGAGAGACTGTTGTTTTGAAGGCGCCTCTTTGTGTTGTGTGTGTGTGTGTGTGTGTGTGTGTGTGAGAATAATCAATTCCAGGCTGCTCTGGGAGCCTCACAGTGTGTGTATATTAGTTGTAAAGAGCTTAAATCTTATAACCAGAATATCATCAGTAAAATGCTGGTGGTATTTAATTAGGTCCATGTTGGCGTAAACGAAAACTTGATAGCGCTAGCAGCGAAAATAAACTGTAATGTGTTAAGCTTTCAATCAGAGACACTTAACTCATTCACAGTCTTAAGATGAGTTCAGATTGAAATAGGACAGAGAACCTGTTTTACCCCTAGTGCTACGAAAAAAGTTAATTGCTAGCAGGACGAGGCAGCGTAACATAACAGAGCTAAATAAAATGTTCAGTGATGCCTTTTAATTGCTTAATACCAAGAGGTTCTCATTTCATTTCTGGTATTGATTAGTACCAAAATACTCCAACTATTTGTCATGTAGTCTGAACTGTTATCAATGCACCTGAATATTTATTTTCCACTACATTTGAATATTATTCTTTTCTTTCTAATGTTCAACATTCTCACAGGGCTTTCCAATCACGTAAAAATGAACAAGACGGACTCATAATAACAATACATTTTCCAGGTCCTTATTTAACAACAGGGAAACTTGACTCTCGGCTGCGTTTAGAAAATGCATTTCCCACTTCACATCTCCTTCCCCTTTTTTTGTTATAATGGCTGAGATCTTTTGAAAGTCCAGTTCATTGCAACCAAATGGGAAGTAAAGAGAGTGGAGATCTGGGGGTCATACCATTTTTGACTCCAGTAAATTCCTCAGAAAATCCTTTCTATTCTTAGCTTTTGGAAATGATTAGCGTATGATTTGTATAAAAAAAAAAAAAAATCTCTTTGTTGCTTGTCATTAATCAAAAATCACAGCTCCAGGTCTAGAGGAAATGCCAGCTGTTGCTTTGTCACATGCTACAGTGCACATCGGGTCATGGGTTGCCTATTACCAGGTTTTCCCCCTCTGAGAATTTCTCGGTGAACACTTGTGGGTGTAGTACATAAATGTACTTTTACTTCCTTTTCTTTTTCTTTTCTTTTTTTTTTTTTTTTTTTTTCAAAATATATTTTGGTTCCTGTTTTAGTTCCTGTTTCAGTATCCATCAGTATTCTTATGATCTAGAATATTATTCACCTGAAAATCTAACCAGTATCTAAGTAGCTACCTGAGTATCTATGTATGTAAATGTCGAATTCTGTTCTGGTCAAACAGGAAGTCTAAAATATTTACACACACACACACACACACACACACACACAGAGAGACACTCAGCCCATGCACTTCTCAGTAATGAAATGGACTCATCCGTTGCCCTCACTAGAGACTTTGCTGAGTCAAATTTGATGGTGAGGACCGCTGCAGAAATGATGTTCGTTTTGTCAGGAGCCGCAGTTTGATCGCACTCTTCAACTCAACACTGCAGTGACTGCCTATATACAATCCTGGGCTGTAACAAGTGCAACCTGAGAAGGTTGAGAGCGTTACATGTAAAAGAGAACTGACACTTGGGTTAAGACATAACCGTATTTCAACATCATTTGCATCTGGTTGTTTCATGAGTCCTAGAAAATAAGGACTATATTATATTTTACATATACGAATCTGAGATCGTTAAGGCTGTTTCTAAATATTTTTGCTCAGTTTTTCATATTCCTTCGGCAGATAATTTTGCTCATTCCAAGCTTTTATTGCTAGAAAGAAGCAAAAACATCTGTCAATAGAATGAGACCGTTTCAAGCTTGATTTGAGTACGTGCTCTAAAATAATCTCCGAATGAGAAATATTTCCGTTATGCAAGATAGCTTCATTTGTTAAAATATCATGAAAGGTTTGAGCCACGTTTTAATCACTGTATAAAACGTATGAATGTATCCATTTTTCCAAGCCTCATTTGAAAACTGAAAACCCTCCAAAGCATCACATCATAATGAAGTTACAATCTACAATCTGCTCCCATCATTCACTTCACAGTTGACCTGTATGTCTCAACATGGTTGAGACCGGATCACTGCAGTTATATTGACTAGCGAAGTTGGCACTTGTCTCTATATATGAGGAAAGTAAACTCGGCATACAAAGTTATAATTTTCAGATTTGCATATTGTACAATATAAGCTACGTACGTATGATATGTACAATTACAGCTGACCAGGAACTCAGCTAAAGTGTAAGAGTATGTTGGTAAAGCCTTATCCAGCTACAAGACAAACCCAGATTCCAGATGCATGAATTGACCTTTTCTGGTATGAAAAGCACAGCAGCAGCTAAGTTTAGACATGCATCATGTCCTGTAGATAATGTAAATTAAGGGGTGTGTGTGTGTGTGTGTGTGTGTTTGGTGAGTAAGGTTGGGTGTGGTAATACGGTGAAAGATGAGTGATTTGATAGGACAGCTAAAGCGATTTAAAAAGATTATCAGTGGAGAGATCGGGACTGCTGTATTGTTGTGCGTGCGTGCACGTGTGCGTGTCCGTAATATCATAAGGCTATGGCATGAACAACAGCTCCAAGGAATTCACAAAGAGAATAACCATAATAGAAACAGCGTTTAGGTGTGTATATGTGCTTCTGTTTTCATATCATAATAATCATTTAAAATAAACATTACTGGAATATATGATATTATCTAGTAGCGCTGTCAGAATATCAAATACCTCAAAAATATACACCTTAATTATTACTGCTAAATTACAATTTCCTGTATTTTGTATAAGTACAAAAAGGTTAAAAAAAAACAAAAAACTTAATACTTGAACAATTATTTAACAGTTTACTTTAATATGTTCCAAAATCAGATGTCAGATCCGCGTTAGTTATAGCTTCTCAAGTGGAGGGAGATATTCATACTGCACACTGTTACGGAATCAGTTCGTTTATTTGTGGTTACAGTATTTTCTTTGTTTGAGATCTCTGTTCACACTGCATCTGTAAAAATAAGCAGCGCACAAATAAAATAATTAATGTGTGATACTAATTTTGAAGCGGATATAGTACCGCACGCTTCCTAATGCACTACGTGATTAAGGCGGTTCGCCTGAGAGTACTGTTAAACATTAAACTCTAAATTGCATTTTTTTTAACCGGCTAATCATCTAAGACGAATCGAAGTAGAGATTAAAAATATGAAAGAGTATTTTATTTACAGTCACACTCTCTGGGACTGTAATGGAGTGTGGTGATTCACCCTTATATTAGGCTACTATTTCTGTATTAATCTGTTTATCAGTACATTCATTTAGCTTTTGTGCATTTCTTCTCTGTGTTAAATCAGTCCTCCAATTTAGTTAAAGTTCATTAGACGTCCGGGGGTTCCATTCATTTGTTGGACGTATGACTGATTCAGAACAGGCCTGAAATAAATAAATAAATAAATAAATCAATAAATAAATAGAAAACATTCCCGTTGCATTTTAATATTTCCATGCCTGTAGAGGTGCTTTGACGGGCACGGGTGCAAACTGAAATCACATAGACCCCTTTGGTGTCCGTTAACAAAAAGAGATGGATGCAAAGCCTGGTTGAAATAAAAGCCCCAAGTAGCCTAGCAACCTGACGTGACTTTTATAATCTGAAGAATCTACCAAAAATTTTATTAAGGAATCAAACTGACATTAGCTAAAATGTTATCCACTTATAAATTATAGATTACCACTAAAAGACAGGGAGTGCTATTCAGCTAAACATGATTCAGATAAACTTTCAAATGGTGTAACTCTAGATCTGTATGACTTGGCATGCTGTCTGCGGATAAATGATCCTAAGTGGTGGTCGAGCCTGCAATAGCCAGACGTATGTACATGTCTCATAGAAACCCTGAGCATCTGTACTAGAGACAAATTGAAGTCGGACAAGTTTCTTAATGTCTATAACTATGCTGTTTGTGAGCACATTCAAGGTGTAATGTTTTAAGATTGAATGCCACTGAAAGCTGAGGCGGCACAATGAGGGAACTCGTTTGTTAGCTCAACAAAGTCAACTAGCTCTGTCCGTTATAATCAACCCCTCAATGCTACATAGTTATCTAGCATTAGATGGTTAGTTTCGATTTTAGGTGCACTATGTAGGCATATAAATTAATCAGGCATGCTAGCTAGCCAGCAAACTGGGTCTGTTTAGTTCTTAGTTAGCAAGTCGATATTACTGATATGTTCGTTAGCTCGGATGAAATGGACACTGCGAAGACAGATCTCGGACCAGATAGTCCTCCTAACTTTAACCACAATTATCATCTCTTGGCTTGGAAAGGTGTCAAATTCAGCAGTATATACTAAAAGCTAGCGTTTTTGTTAAGACGTTTAAGATTCTGATACGCAACCGGAGCAGGAGGTGTAGCTGATGTCAGAGTGGCGTGTTTCACTTAGGCTCTATAGGTCTAGATATTCTAAACGTGGTCTTAAGTTCGAAATATAAATGTGTTGTTATAAGAAATTATAGCTTTTGGGAACACCTTTGTCCTGTCGGGGTCATGGAGGATCCACAGCTTATCCCAAGAACACTAGGCACAAGGCGGGAGAATTCCCCCGAATGGAACGTCAGTCCATCACACAGCTCTAATACTAAATAGAAGCAGCTTATAGAAATCAAATCTACACAATCTACCATATTCAAATATGCAACTCTACCATTGTTTTGAGAGGAAGTGGTGTATGACCAACCAATCATTGGAGCTCTGTTCAGTCTGGGACAGCTGAAAGTGCATTCAGAGTGCCACTCCGTATCCCAGGCAATATGAAATATCAAATTGAATTACATTTATCAGTCACATTCTTCAAATGTGTTGCGTGATCAGATTAAATCGCTTTATTCCTCACTCTGGTTCTGGTTAAAATCCAAACCTCATGAGCGTTCTAACAGATAGAGAGCGGTTCAATAAAAGCTAATTGAATTAGCAAGCTTTGTGATCATGTACATTTAATAATCTGATGGTCAGTATAGATCTTTGCACATTATACATTTACTAAACCAGTGCAAGAAAGCGTCCTTGCTCCTCTTTGTCTCGTTGCCCTGCCCTGACCTTGAGCTTCGTTTATGTCACATGTCCGTGCCAAATTGGAAGGAAGGCACACCGTTTTATTGATGTAGTGTAAAGAAAATGTAATATGTTTGTTTTAATGTACTTGAGTGATTATCAGTCTACCTGTGCTGAATTATTACCTATGTGGGAAAAGATGGCTCTCATTAGGTGCTTTCAGACTGGAGGAACCTTTCATAGTTCTTAGAACTGTTGGAGAAAGTACCTCCTTTTTTGACAGTGTCCGGACTGCAGGTAATGAGGATGGTCGTAGTTCTTAGAACAGCGTTTTGAGGAACTTTTTTAGCTCCTACTTCAGGGTAGGTACTCTCCCAGCACAACAGGATCCATGAGTGACGTAAGTGTACAGTGACTGGTCTAGACGCAAGTGCAGGGTGGATTAGCCCTAATGTGGGACGTTTTAGGTTAAATTTTAGGCTAATTCACCCTATGAAGCGTAATAATAAATTAATGTGTCCCACACAAGGCAGTGTTCCACATTGCAGCAGTTCAGCTTATGTTGATTGGTCAAACATGTGAGCTAATGAAGGAGAACTGCCATTTTAAAAAAATCTGTGTAAAACGTTAGCTGTGTAAACAATAGCTCTTAACATTAGCGTTAAATAATTGGGGGGAAACACAGACAAATGGACAGACAGTGAAGTCCAGGCTTCATTGTGGCTATATGGGATGGAGGAGATACAATCAAATGTTAAAAATGACCTGTGTCCGACACTACAACTATGAGAAGAGTGGAAGCTCTAGTAAATGATGTGTTTGACACTCTCTGGCACTTAAAAAAAAAAAAAATAATAATAATAATAATAATGTCACGAGCTTTCCAGTTTGCAAGAAGGTCAGCTTTTTTTTTCACACATAAATGGAATAAAAACAAACACCCGTTCCTCCCTTACATGCAGTCGTCTCCACCAATGTCTATGGCTTGCTGACATTTCCTATGACCCTGACATTGAAGCACATTTGCCAAATCAAAAAATTGTCACAACAAATACAAAGCACTGGTTAGAATTAGGCGTTTGTAATGCAATTTCTGTTGACATTGATATGGATGATGGTATCTCACTTGTGCTGTATCCCATTTAAGCCAAAACACATGGTTCACATCTGAAATTTCTTTGGCCTACTTGTTAATTATACTTTAATAAGTTGGCCCTCATGCGAAAGAAATTAAAGAGCCCTGTCTTAGTTAAACTAAACGCTCTTATCCAAGTGTTTTTTTTTTTTTTTTTTTTTTTAAGCCATCATGTCAGAAAACCCATTATAAAATAATAATCTATACTAGTATGTTTGGTAAACATTTTCCGGTTTGATGAAGTACTTTTCCACCACTAATTCGCTCATAATAATGTAAAATAAAGAATTTACCCTGAGCATGTTACACTTCCTGGTCTACCTCATTCTACAGAGCTGTGGAATGATCTGTTTCTATAGAAACATGCAACCGAAACACGACCCATGAAAGTGGACAAGGTTAAATCCTAATGGTGTTAGTGTAAATTTTTGGACAAGACTCACATTTCATGTGAAAACAAACAACAAGCGAGTAACAACCGGCAGCTGGCTTACATCACTTCACTTCAGCGTCCTTCCTGATGATGCGAATGCAAACTGAAAAAAAGCCTTTGAAGTCAGCCTGCATTTATATACATTCCTCAGCAGTTATGTCTACCATGTGTTAATAGCGTCTACACATATCGATATTGCGTCCGTACCATAGTTGGCACGGTTTGATGCTTATAAATTATTGAACGCGTCACACGGCTCAGTTTGTTTGAGGTGGAATGCGTGTTTGTAGATTTGTTTATCATTTCATACGTCTGAAACCGAATGAAATCTAGCCACAATATCAATATCCTCACTCATTTGAATTAATCTAAATTTTTCATAGTACCTAATTATTAACCTGATTATTGTCTGTTTTGTATTGTGATTTTTGTGGAGCTTCCCATTCTACCCGAATGAAATACAAACACACGTTCTTTTGCATGTTAATTGCTTTTTGCATCATTAAACAAGCACAGAGCTGTTGTCTAGCGCGAGGTCTTTTGTGAGAAATCATAACCGGGAAAATCCACGCACTCTCCTGCGCCATCCTTGCATGTGTGGTGAGATTACACATGGTCTCACCAGGTCTCGCACTCGAACAGTTCCTAATCGGAAAAGCCGCTGTGTTGAAAAACCAGGCGGTGACATCACTAACCCTGGCTTCAACTCATTCCACTTGTAATTAGATCGCAATCGCTTCCCATCATCCTTGCTACTTTGTTTATCGTCTGTCTTATCTCTTTACTTTTGTCTCCTCTGTCGTTCAGCAAAATGTTTACTCACGTTCTCTCACTCTGGTTTCCTGTCTTTAGTTTCCCACAATCAATCATCCCATGCATTCTCCCTCATCAGTACAAGAGGAAATTACACTAAAAACTCTACACACTCGGGGTTAGGCTATCTTTTTCAGTTCTGTTCATTGCCACGTACACATATCGTCTATTTCTCTTTCAAAGTTGGATGTTAAACCCATAATACAGGCTCTTCCTGACCATCACCTCGTAACAGAATGGCTGAAGATTACTGCACTGATTCAGGTCTGATCTAAACCTTTTGACCATTTATTAATTCCCTGAATGGACACACGTCATGAAAATGAACAGATCTAGGCGAGGATTCAGTGTTGCTGCATCGCAGTGGGGTGATTAAACGTTTTAAACACCTTTTACACCAAAATGTTAAACCTATGAAACATTGTACAGGCGTTCATTTTTACATCTTTAGGCAAATCTGTTTTACTAAATATTTGTACCCAAATTTACACATTCTGGCTTTTTCGCTGCTCACTGGGCCGAATGTTTGCAAACCAATCGCAGACCTGTGGGTGGAATTAATAGTAGCGCAAAAAGGGGCTTTGTCAGAATAGCAGTAGCTTGGTAATCATTGGTAATGATTTCATGTATATTATTTAATTTTGCCTTGTCAACTCTGGCATAATATTCAAGAATAAGACATGTAAAGGACAAAAGTTCAGCAGTTTCCTTTTTTTCAGTGCTTGAGTCAGACATGCTAATAGTCGTGGAATCCTAAAAGTAACAGTAGCATGATCGTTAGCGTCTTTGTACTGCTTTATAATTAAGTATTCTGGGGCCGGGTGTAATTATTGACTTAGAGTTGTCTTCCCCTTCCAGGCGACTTCCTGGAAAATGTCTCCAGACTTGCTGTCTCTGTCGTTCTTTTTCCACCATCTTCTCTTCCACATTGTATTGTTTAACCCCGGACTTTTGTTATGCTACTCCAAACACACCACCTAATGTTCAGATCAGAGAGGCACAAAGATGCTCCCAGGTGGATTTAACTCCTGGCCAGTTGACCTTTGACCTGTGTTTGCAGCACTTCCTTCACAGAAGTTCATGTCAGAAAGGGAGACATCTGGAAGCCACATGGCCTCCTTGGTGCAGGTTCTTGTTACACTGTTCAGAAGCAAGCATATCTCTCTCTCTCTCTCTCTCTCTCTCTCTCTCTCTCTCTCTCTCTCTCTCTCTCAGGTTTGGGGAAAATTATGGTGGGTGAGCTCTTTTAAGAACCGAAAGATTCCTTTTTGCATTTTAGGGAAGCCGGCATGGGAATTTCAGCTCTTAGCAGTGAGCTGAGCCAAATGATCTGAATCCCTAACAAGAGCTGAAATTGAATCCGAACACGGGGCTAGAGTCTCATTTCGCCTTCTGAAGACTTCCAGTCATAGATTTAACTGCGTTACGAGATTTGCCACCTTTCTGTTTCCTCCCTTACAGTGTGATGCTCCTACACTGATGTTTCAACACCCTGCTGCGGGCTCCATGTCCTCTGCTTCTTCTAACATGACTGCTCGAACAGGCTTTTCACTTTGGAGCTCATTTAAGATTTTTGTCAGTCTCTTGCTGCACTATTTTTTACAATTTATTAAGACCGTTTGATGGTCAATAAGCCTGCATGCTGTGAGCATTGGGATCGGACCGTACAATGTCCAGAAAAAAGCTTTTCAAATTAATTCTGATTGCGCGAGGTCCAAGAAGCCATCAGGTCACTGCAAAGCGGACAATCCCCTGGGCCTGATGCTTTCAGCTGATATTTATAAAGTCTTTTCTGCTTTGTTAATCCCAAATTTGACCAGGCTATAAAGTTTCTGCTTTTATATTCCTCAGAAGCCAGTAGCACTTTTTATATGTTGAAGTAGCCTTTGGTACACATTTCGTATTCCTCGTTCCTCAGAAGCAAGAGTGCGTTAAGCATGCATTAAAAAAAATCTGGTCAGAACTCTCTAGTGGCTTTATTATTTATTCATCTTCAGTAATCACTTGATCACTGGGCATGAGGAGGGAATATAACCTGGATGGGATGAGACTTCATTTGATTGGTAAATAACCAAGACATCTACGAACAAAGTTGTGATTAGACTACATACCATTGATTGACTGTATAAGAAATATAGTATTTGGTGTCTTTACACAACATTCAGCTGAAAGACTTCAAATACATATAAGTACGGCATCATTCACCATGAATCTTCTTCTTCTTCTTCTTCAAGTCTTTTGGCTTCATTCATCATTCCTCGATTCATCTTCAGAACTACTTTGTCTTGATCAAGGTTATGGTGGATCTAGAACCAGTCCTAGGAGAACTGTGTGAGGTGGGAATACACCCTGGATGGGGCATCCAGTAAGAACAATGGATCTTAAAGGAAGCTCATTGGCATGTTGCATGTTCAGTAAATACTTCAATAAATCTAAATATATCCATCAATATACGTCAACAGTGAATCATTTAGCTAAATCCATTGCATTGGCGTCGGTGTAGAGAGACACCATCCATATTCACTGAAACCTGCTATCTTCTGTGCCTTTTCTGTGGGTGCCTCTTGAGTGAGAAGTGGAATTTCCATCCAGCTGGGTTTATGCAAATTGTATTTGAGAATAGAAAGATCTGAACGGAATTTCTGATTCTTGACTGAAGTCGGAAAGTTGGACTGTGAAAAGAGAGTATATGCAATAAGATAGGAAACCGTTGGAAGTACTGATAACTGGGCGTGTCTTCCTGTCTGTTTCTGACTCTATTTGTATCTATTTTGAATCATCTGGTGGGTCTTCAGAATTTCTGACAGAAAGGTAGCTGATAGAAATACACACCAGTTTATAGAAATTCATCCTTTTCCTTTATTTTCAGGACTAAATTGCGGCTTTGCTGGTACCCTGTATGTGTCAGGATGTCATATGACATAAATCTGAGCTTTCGTAAAGAAGAATGGTTCGGAGAAGTAAGCATGGTTTTAAAAAAATAAAGGGGTTAATAGTGTTTAAAGGGTTATGTAATCCAAAAATTCTTAGCCGTTCTGTCTTCGCCATTCGGAAGCAGACAGAGAAAGGGAGACTGGTTTTGTAGTTGAGCTCCCTAGATTGAGAAGTCCTGCAGTGGTGATAACGTCTGCTCAGGACTTGAAATAGAAGAGAGATAGAGGTTTGGACAAGAGATAAACACATTAGCCCATTGCTAAATGAGAGTGTGTTTGTGTGTGTGCGCACTATGTAAGCCCAAAGCCATGTTTTGGATTCATTCCAGAGCTCATTCATTTGATAACGGGGTTCACTGGGGTTTCAAGCAGGAGTCACTGCGGAAATTCCTGTCTTGTATAAGAGCCAGTTTATCCACGTTCACACACAACTGTACAGAATTGCTTTGAACACACACACACACACACACACACACACACACACACACACACACACACACACACACACACACACACACACA
>JAQQZR010000033.1:8827024-8841103 GCA_030068235.1 Notoglanidium macrostoma
TGTCTAGTATGTCCTTGTGTTTTTGCACATTGAGCCAGGAGAAATGCAATTTCGTTCTACTATGCAGTCTTGAATTGGATGGTCTGAATGACAATAAAGTTCACTTTGACTTTGACTTTGACATTTGTATCTTTGGATTCATTATTACACACAATAGCAAAAGCAGATGTAATTGTTTATGATAGTACATAAGACTGATAGACGTGTGGCAATGGGGAATATGGGGCAGAGCTTTTTCTCCTCAAAGCCATCCAGTTACGGAGTAGAATTCCTGTTAATGTTCAAGACTCAGTCTGTATCTTTAACTCTAGGTTGAAAACCTATTTGTTTAGTCACACATTTTGTTCAGTAGCTTTTCTCTTAGATAAAGATACAGATCTTTGTGATTCATGGGCATGAACCATGAGTTTTTGTAAACTGCACAGAGACTTACATTTCCTAAGAGCTGTGCTGAGATTATTAAAAAAAGGGTCCTCACTTATCTGGCTCACAATATGCTCATGCCAAACTATTCTGTCTCTTTTTCGTTACATTTAGTACTATTGTAATCATTCACCCAGTGCAAATAAAAAAGGGTGATAACAATAAAATTAACTTTTATATTGATAAAAGAGTTATATAAATAAAGTAAAACGATTGTAATGAGTTGTATCCTAAATATTATTCTTATTGTCAACACTGTTGCCTTCATGTCAGCTCTGTTAATGAATAATATTTTGGTATGTCAGAAAACACAAAATAGGATGAAATTAATAGAATGAATGGGAAACTAATTGCACTGCAAAACAATCAGTAAATTATTTACCTTATTACCACAACATTTTAAGGTACTGAGTATATATTTTTTATAACTATACCTGTTAAATATCATGAATTATTTTGCGATAATTGAATTAACATCATTCATCATATTGCAATAGGGTTCACTTAATTTGCAAGATAGTGTGAAAGATTAAATCTAAATTCATTAAGTCAAATAAAAAAGAAAAGAAAAACATTTTGAAATAAAAATTGGATTCCAAAACATGAAACTTACTCAGCCAAAAAGGCATCCGTTTTAGAGATTCAGCGACCATTTTAGTGACTTTGCAAAAAATAAAAAATAAAATAAAAATAAAAATTCGGAGGTGGGTGGACGGTGGATGGGTGCCATGCTTGAGAGAATGTGCTGTGGTATGTGACTACAAAATATCAAAATGTTCAGGGAGCATAGGTAAACAAGTATGGGTATCTCAATTTAATAACTTACAAGTGAACTAAGCAGTGAAAACTTCCCGCTTCTTCCCAGAAGTAATGTAGGACTTAATGTAGGATTTTTACTGTTTACTTTGTCTGATTTAAACACACAGCAGCTGTGGGTGGTCCGTCTTCTCAGTGCCTGGGGTAGGCTACATTACTTCAGACCACAGCCATCACAGCTGCATCACATAAAGTTACAGGTTTAACCTTTTCTCAGTGTTGCTGCGACTCCTAATAGTCTAAAAATGACCAAAATCAGAAAAATTATATTTTCATTATAAAGGCCCTTTAATGCAAACATTGACTTGGATGGGTCAGGGTTTTGTCAGGGTAGCGTGAAACTCCACAGTTCCACTACCCATCAGCCTCTGCATGTCACATGAGCCTGACACATGACCTCACTGAGCACTCACCTGTTTCCCATTTGGACCTAATTAGCACCATTTGTTAAACCCTAGTTTCTGTATGTTTCTGTCTTGCTATGGTTGTATATCATCCATGCAAAAGTTTGTTCGGTGTCTAGAGATCAAGTTGATGCTTACGGTTTTGTTTTGGTTAAAGTGTTTGTGTTCCACCTTATTTAATGAAAAAAATAATAAAATTCTGCACTTCTATCCACCTTCGCTTCATTATGGTGACAAGTCTCTGAGTACAGCGTGAGTAGTAAATTACAATGGCCCCGCTCAAGACCCTACATGTGGATCATTTTATGGCATTACTCAATGAGAGGCATACTGAGCATACACATTTGCCCGACAAGTCTAAGAATATAATTACGTTAAAAATAAAACTTTCACAATGGTTTTGTTATGAAAGTATGTTACTGTTACTCTGCTAGCTCTCTGTGCAGCAAAACCTCTGCAAATTTACTGTAAGTGATACCTTTGAAACCCATCTCAATCTGTATTTTTTTTTTTAAAATCTAGGTATCATACATTGGAGCTTTGATCAATATGCCTTATCCTTTCATTCCTTTGCGGCTGCCCGTAAGATGACCGAGGCCAGTTTGGATCCATTACATACTGAATAAGCATATGAAAATGGATTGGATAGGTTGAAAGAATTTAAAATATAGATACTTTGACAAAATATGTTCAATTTCGTGTTACAATTTAAGACCTATGGCCTAGATTGTTGCAGATTGTTTTTGGAATATCACTGGCATTGAAAATGGTGATGCACTACTTGGAGCAGAGGATTCTGGGAAGGGTGAGTCATCCCCTTTAAGGTGATGAGTCAATATTTATAATCAATTATAATGAATCATAATTAAAAAAATAAAATAATTTATAATAGATAATAATCAGAAAGACTCATTGTGTATGCTCCTCAGGTGTTTCAAATTGCTAATCAATTACGTGACACCAAATATGCCAGGTCTGCAACATTACACTGGAATTTCTAGAGAAGTGTCCAAAAGAAATGCAATCAAGAAGTGTATTCAAGCCTTCTGCTTTAACAAACTGAAACGTCCAATGAAAATGAACTGTTAAATCTCTATATCATTTATGCAACAACTATTAGCTACAACTGCTACCACCAGTGGACACTGTTATAAAACTGCCCACGTACAGGCTTTGAAATCCCTCATTATCTCCAAGGACACTACTCAAAATTGTCTCGGCCAAGTAGTAACATAAAACTAACATTTAATGAGAAATTGAGTTATTATGTGACAATAGTGACAGAAATCCAATAGCCAAGTGCAACAAAAAAATTTAACTGAAGCCCTCATTTCCAAACATAATATGTGCTTGTGCATTCCACTTTTCAATATTGCTTCACCAATGAGACAAAATCGATGTACGGGTTTAAAAGGAACTACTAGGCTTGCTGTTATAGCCATAGTAATAATGCCTAGAGGCGGTGTAACAGACATTCAGTGAGGAAGTACAAGGACATTTATGTCATTTAGCAGACACCCTTATCCAGAGTGGCTTACATTGACATTTATACAATTGAGCAATTGCTCAAGGGCCCAGCAGAGATAGCATGGCAGTGTTGGGATTTGAACTCACAACCTTCCGATCACTAGGCCAACATCTTAACCAGTGAACTACCACTGCCCTATGGTAGTAAACCCACAAATATATGAATGTTTAACATGAAAGCCAGTGTAACAGTATCACAGTAAAACACATCTACAAGGTCAAAAACTTTTTCTTTGGGAAAGTCTGCCAGGCCCAAATATCCTACTGATAACTGGATGACGGGAACTGGGGTCATATAAATTAAGGGTGTGGCATTTACAATGTGCCATGCAGGGCAATTAGGACTATAATATTAACAAACACATACAAGGTCAAATGAAGTCCATTTATTGAAATTTTGTCTGGAGCACCTTGCAAAGGTCTTTCGCAAATCCCTTGTAGAGACATCTCACTTATGTTATCTCTACGTTAATTCAGGTTCCAGTAAACTTGTATAGCATGCGACTGACCTTTATACAAAATGATAACATCTTGCAATATCTTCTCAATCTGATTGGCCCTGTTGATTATCAGTGAACAAATGAATACAGCATAACTGATAAAGTGCAGCGTAATCATAGCATGGTTCATATAATGGTTTTGAATTTAACCAGCACTGTACAAAGTCCCTGTTGGCCCACTCTTAATACAAGGTATGACCGTGGTATATATTGCTATTCATATTAGTTTCAGTGTAATTATTGAATAAGCTTTAAGCTACAAATTTATGTAGCTAAAGCCCTTGACATACTAGTAACTGTTTTGAAATTTGCATACTGAATGCGGCAGTTATGAATCTGAATACTGCTTGTGAATTTTTTTTTAATAATTTGCAAAATAGGATAAATTTGCATGAACTTACAATAAAAATAGCAGTCTAATAATTAAAACAGCATATCTTCAAACCAAAAACAAACAACTAAAAAAAAACCTTTTACAATTCAAGGTTAAAAGGCCACAGGTTCTTTTGGGATTAGTTTCCTCATTGATTTTCACAAGTTTCCTACTTTTTATCCATTTTATATTTCATATTTTTCTCATTACTCACATACTAGTAAAGCAGCTTTATAATACCTTAAACACTACAGCATATGACCAAAAGGTTGTGGACACCTGACTGTCACACCCATATGTACTTGTTGAACCCCACTTCCACATTTATTCCCACCTTTGCTGTTATAATAACCTCCAATATTCTGGGAACGCTTTCCATTAGATTTTGGCTGTGTGGATTTACTCATTCACTCACAAGAATAGTAGTGAAGTCAGGTACTGATGTCGAACGGGGAGGCTTAGAGAGCAGTCGGTGTTACAGTTCATCCCAAAGGTGTTCAGAGGGGTTGAGGTCAGGGCTATGCTCAGGCCACTTGAGATCTTCCACTCCAATCTTAGCAAACCATGTCTTTATGGACCGCATTTTGTGCACAGGGGCTTTGTCATTCTGGCACAGGTTTGGGCGTCTTAGTTCCAATGAAGGGAAATTGTAATGCTTAAGCATAAAAACATCTTCTATACAATTGTGTGCTTCAAACACTGAGGCAAGAGTTTGGGGAAGAAGCACATACGGATGTGTCCACATACTTTTGGTCATATAGCATACATATTATTTGTTACAAATCCATGTGTGATAATAGATTTATGGCCACATTGGCACAGTGTGTAATGGCCTCCTGGCTTTCAACACAGGTGTAATAAATGTAATAAGTACAACGCATTTCACCATAATTAGAGAGACAGATATATTTTCAGATTGTTTTTCTGTGAAGGGATGAATTTCCAGACAATAACATGTTAATGCAGAGACTAAATGGACTCCACAAAAGAAAAAAAAGAAAAGAAAGTAAAATAGCACAATTTGGGAAAATAATAAGAAGAGTATGTTGCTAGTTGTCTGTTAGCGGTAAACGAAAAGAATTCTTTCAAACATTTTTATTAAAAATGTTTAAAAACATCTATAAAACTATTTAACTTTTGCATTTAATACTTGAAATTCTGAATTTGCTTGTAAATTTGCTAAATAGGACTAAATCAGTTATATCACTACAGAATGTTTGCAGGTCCCAAATGTCTTAGCATGAAATGAAAAAGCTAAAGTCATCTTTTATCAAGGATCCTGATTGGTAAATATAAACTGAGGTTTGCAGCACCAAAGGAAATCTGTAGACTACTTAAAGAACAAACAAAGACTGAGGCAGTCCTTCGAGAATCTCCTTTATTCTATAAGATAGGATAGAGAGCAACGCACAGCTGCAATCAGAAAGGTAGAGAACAGGAAAAGAGCCACCCTCTCTTGTATGGGGCAGTTTTTATAAAGCCCTGGTGTATCATGTGGTTCTGTATCTCTACGCAGGCTTAACCTGGTTCAAACCGGTTATTACACTTACAAACAGTTTCTAGTTTCCCCTGAGATAGTTTGAAGTTTTGACTATAGATATGCACCACGTCCTTGACGGTAGGAGAAAAACAGCGCTTCTATCTGGGTTGCACACAGATTTAGAGGAATGGAAGAAAACAACTTATACAAGAGAAATTAAGCACTTAATGAAACACACACATTGGGATAACATATTAATTTTCATTACATTTTCCCCCTTTTATCCTTAAGATAACCTAAACGAAGAAAGAAATTAATGTGTCTACACAGAAAAACACATTCAACATCCACACTGAGAATTCTGTAACGATTCAACTCAGTGCTTCATAAGAGTGTGAAATGAAAAACGCACAGTGCTGTTTTTTCAAGGGGAAAGAACCCTCTATGTTGAATGCAAGCTATATCAGTGGGAAAAATAGCTCAGTAACCATGTAAATCTTAAAGTTCTTAGTATATTCTTGGCCCTAGTTGCATGTCCTCATCCTTAAAGGGGCAATCATAGTCCTCGTCAGGGATTGGAGGCCAATCAGGAAGTGTCTCTGTACATATCTGAACGAGTTGGTCTTGTCGTTGAATTAGGAGATCTGCCTCGCCCTGGGGAAAACACTGTGGGCAGCATCTTGGATTTTTTTTCTTTTTTGTGAGAGTAATTAGAGAAGCCCTTTGTCAACTAAGCATAATAATGAATCATACACTTGGGCAGTTTCTGGGCACGTCCATACCCCCTGTTGTAATGTACAACCTGCTTTTCGCCAGAGGGCCTGCGTGGACCGCAGTTGGAGTTCCGAAACCTGTAAGGAAGGAGTGATATTAGTCTGGACACAGCATGGTTCAGATGGCTTGTCGCCATGAGCTGCCCGCTTGGCGGCTGCAACCGCTCTCTCATTTCCTAGAGAGATTGAGTCAGGCTTGTTAGTATGAGCAGAACACTTACACACAGCTATCGCTGACGGGAGCTGGATAGCGTCGAGGTCAGACACGAGCTGATGATGTGCAATATAGTTACCAGAACTAGTCAGGAAATTACCATATGTTTCCAAAATCGTGGACCATTGCTATCAGTAAAAATCTTCACAGATTGGTTAGTCAGTGCTACGCAATCATGAGGTTCTCCATCATTCTCTGTTGGAAGTAAAGTGACAGTGTTAAGAACAGTACAACGTTTAATTGTAATGTTTGGCATGTCAAGGAAGACTGTGTTATACTACAGCCACCTCTGAGTAATTTGTGACAAAGGTCCTGCAATATGAGCACATTCCCAAATAGGAAAGGACTTGTTTTTTTGTGACTGGTTTAGGAATTTTCCGAATTGCTGACATTCTGTCAGCAGAGAGTCTTTTGCGTTCCTTTCTTATATCATGTCCCAGGAAGTATACTTCCTGATTTACAAACCGCAACCTTGTTAGGCTAGCCTTGTGGCCCTCTTTAACGAGGTGTTGCAGCAGTACCACTGTGTCATTTTCACACTGCATTCATCGGGCTGTGGGGGTTTCTAATATTTCTTACAGGAAAAATGGGCGTACGCACTGGTGAGTCCGGACATGGGACGATCACACCCGCTTTTAGCAGTGAGTCAGACACGGGCCTTATGCCCTCCACAGCCTTGGGTCTTAACGGGTATTGTGTTTGTTTTGCCCTAAAATCAGATTTGGGGGTGATCACCATTGGTTCAGCGCCTCGAATTAGGCCTACATCATGTTTACCTTTCGCCCATAGCTCCCCAGGGACGTCCTTCAGCTTGTGATGAATCTGAGCTGGAGTGCACTTGCCTGGAAGAGGGGGAAACAAAAACCCCTTCCAAGGACCTTTGTCCTTGGTCAGGCTTACGCTGCGCACAACATGAACACACATAGTTAGAGTTTGTTTAAAGACACCTAGTCTTACATTGTGAAAAGCTGAGGAGTCCTCAGTGGGTAGCCAGCCTTGTGTTTCACGGCTGCAATCTCGGACCCACTTCCCCACATCTCTCCAGTCCCGGTCCACGGGCTTAGCTAAGGAGACGTGAGGTTTTCTGTACACAACATCAAAAAAGTCTCTATTTGACAACATCCTAGGAAAGGGTCCCTCTCCAAAGGGCTTCCACCTTTTCTTTCCCCTACTTTAATGCAGTTGTCAGGGCATTCTGATAATTTTACCTGATATGCGCAGTAATTTCTTGACCAGTACAGTGTCTTCAAAACCAAACGTTCTCTGTTAGAGGTGTCATTAAACCAAGTTTTTTCAAATGTTTGATCTCGCCATGTACAGTACAGTGTAAATCCTCCTCTAACATGTACTCAGTTCCCTGAGGCGATGTTCTGTGGTGGGCTGTTTGGACTAAGTGTGATGTAATTTGTGTTAGTTGGTCGGGGCAAAGCTTCCACTCGTACACATACAGGGGCGATTCTGGTCTGTATTTAACACAATTGGGCTCGCCGAGGCTAACAATCAGGCCGTCGTTGGAGGAGGTAAGCGTTAAACATAATTTGCACATGAGATCTCTGCCCAACAGATTAACTGGGCATGAGGATGAGATCAAAAAGGAATGCCGTGTCTGCATTCCAGTTTCACTGATACATGCGAGATCTTCTGAGAATTTCTCAATCGTTGTGTGTCCTGTGACACCTATGGTACATAGGGTTTCTTTACGTCAGTCCAGGTGTACCTTTTAATGCCCCCTGTTGTATGACTGAATGCATTGCTCCCAAATCATCTAAAAATTGCAACCTTTCTCCATTTATTATTAGAGGTATACACGGAAGTTGTTGAGATGGGGCTTGAGCATATTTAAGGAACTAATGGAGCATGGGTGGGTTATCCTCTCTGTCCCTACATTCGCAGTTCATATCACAGTTACATTGTCTATTGGGCTTTTGGCTTGTGTGTTCCTGTCTAATGTTGCCTTGTGTTTGTACATGGTGTTCGTGTTCCTGTCTACAGTGAGCTACCTCTAAGGGTTGGTGTGTGCATGTGTTGTTGAACATAGTCAGCGTGGCGGTTTGCAGATCTGCTGCCCTTTTCTCAGTTTGTTTCCTCGCTTTCTCTTTGAGCATCTTCTGGGCATGTATGGCATGTTGTTCAATCTTCGTCAGATTGGCAGTTTCCCACATGATGCATTGTTGTTTCACCAACTGTGCAATGTTAGGTATAAGACCATTCATAAAGCTGTTCCTGAGGTGTGCTTCCCATGCTCCAGGCGCTGCTTCTCCCGCAGCTAGAGGTTTGTCGATGCCACAGTGTCTCTCATGTATTTCCATGAGTTGCACAAGATACACGGACATGGACTCGTCCTCTTGTTGTTTGCACATGCTGATCTTTGTCATATCCATGTGGACGGGGAAGGCGACTCCCAGATGGGCATGGAAGTTGTTTAAGTTGTTCACGTATGCTTGGTTTGCATCATTATTCCACTTAGGGTGTGTGAGCTGGAGATCTTGGTTGGGCCAGTGTCGTGATATTTTAGCCCAGTCTATGCCCATCCTTGTCATGAGGAGGCGTCTCAGTTCATTCGTGGTAGGTCTGAACTCTCTGCAAAATATCAACAGTTCATCACCAAATTTACGACCTCCCACTTCGCGAACATTGTTCAGTTGGGTCATGCTGCCCTTTATGTCAGCCAGAGTCCATGGCCTGTGTACGAGGATTGGCCCATCTGGACCTGCTACTTTAATCATAGGCAGTACTGTGACTGGATTCACGTCTCCTCCACCTGTAGCTTGCGCTGGGCTGCCCATCATTTTCTCTTCCTCCTTCCTGTACTTGGTACCCCTCCGTGTATGTGGTGGGGAGGAGGGGGGTGGAGTTGAGGTATTGGAAGGACTGTCAGTGTATTCAGGAGGGGCGGGCAGAGATGGGTAGAGGCTTGGCTCGGCGGCTCCTCCTTCCTGGGTTGGCTGGCCTGCTCTGTGCTGGACGGGATCATTCACAAGCTGCCCTGGCTCTGAATGTCTCGGCGGGGTGGAGTTCAGGTCTGGGTCTTTCTGAAATTTCACACACTGAGGAACAGATGAGGCCCCTGCCTGCTGAGAAGCTCTTTGTGTCCCTCATGCTGCCAATTGCCAAAAGCCTTCTAATCTGCTAAAACTTAGGTTTGCCTTCTCTCTTCTCCCTTTCCTCTAGTTTATCTTTTAAATGTTCTATCTGTCTGGTGCTGAAACTTCCCTTATCTGGGAAACCACACTGTTCCACCCAAATATTAAATTGAGCCACACTGTCCATGCCATAATTGGTTTTTATATGAAATATTTGGACTGTCATATGTACATTCTGTCCTCAACTTTGCATGATTAGATATTGGGGTTGTACTCTGACCTTTACCCAGTGTCTATTCAATAGATTCCACACACATAGATTTATATACAACAAGGTTTCACCTCGTGCAAAAGTTTACTTGCGCCCCGCTACTGTGACGTTTCTATTCTGCAACCTGTCGGTGCCTGCGTGTCTCTCTGCTTCCCCTTTCTCTTCACTTACACCAATCGTACTGCTTAATGAACTATACATACATATAAGGCTTTCCCAAATTTACCTAGGAAAGGAATAGAAACTCACTCAGTCTCCGATGATGTCCTGGACCGCAGTGGACTGCGGGCCGGTGAAAGAAATAACCGCCCTTCCATCAACTATGGAGGTTAAGGGATGAAATGCAGAATTTCTTTCATGAGCATCCTCCAGTCAATCCATCACCGTTGTCCTCAGTAACCGTGCGGTTCCATCTGGGGTGCCAAATTGTGGTTCAAATTAAAGAACAAACAAAGACTCAGGCAGTCCTTCACAAATCTCCTTTATTCTATAAGATAGGATAGAGAGCAATGCACAGCTGCAATCAGAAAGGTAGAGAAAAGGAAAAGAGCCACCCTCTCTTGTATGGGGCAGTTTTTATAAAGCCCTGGTGTATCATGCGGTTCTGTATCTCTACGCAGGCTAAACCTGGTTCAAACCGGTTATTATACTTACAAACAGTTTCAAGTTTCCCCTGAGATAGTTTGAAGTTTTGACTACAGATATGCACCACATCCTTGACGGTAGGAGAAAAACAGCGCTTCTATCTGTGTTGCACACACATTGGGATAACATATTAATTTCCATTACAGAGACTAAACCCAGGGCTGAATAGCTTGATATGTGCATAAAGTCTTCTCAGAAATGACCTGGATGTTGGACCCTTGTTCAAGTTGTTACTCAGGTGAAAGTTTCATTTCTTCATTTATTAACCATTTAGACCATTTATTAGGTGTGTGCGCATGTGTGTGTGTGCAGGATCAAGAGCATTAGTGCATGACATTAACTCTTGTCATACATCAGGTGCTTCTGCTTCCCCTTATCTAGCTGTGATGACACATTCCCCTGATGGTGGTAGTAAACACATGCCTTGTGCTGATGTTGTGCTAAAGTTCAATATATTTATTCACTGAAAGAGACTGCCCTAATATGTATAGTCCCCCCAGCTCCAGTTCACATGCATACCTGTTAACAGCCAGAAACTGATTCAACAGGAATTGAGCTGGACTATGAAGCTGAAGATCCCTAACCCAGGCCTGGATGATCGGATCCTGAGCCATGATCAGCTGGAGAACCTGGAGATCGAGGAGGCAGGGGAAAGGCCTAAATGGGACAACAAAGCCCAATACATGCTGACATGTGTGGGTTTCTGCGTGGGGCTCGGTAACGTCTGGCGCTTCCCCTACCTGTGTCAGAGCCATGGGGGTGGTGAGAACATATAACTTTTAACAACTTTTAAATGGACCTCAGTTCAATGTTTTAGACTTATTTGACTTTAATTGGCACGGAAATTTTAGTGGCAACTTCATATTTCACAAGAATAGACATTATACATTATTATACATTATTAATCAAACTATTGCAGACATAAACCAAACAACTGTATATATTTATATATGAGAGATTTTTTACTGATGCTAGATCTTTTTGTTATATCTGACATGTGGAAAGAAAAAACTTTCTCTACTTCAGTCTTTTGTGATATCATTAAGCTATTAATTAATTAATGGTTACATTTAGTCTAATTAGATTTTCTTTCATGTTGGACTGAGTTTTGCTGACTTTCCTTAAGTCTCTTTTAGACACTTTTGCAGAAAAATCTGGAAATCTTTAGGAGCGTACTGAAAAAAATAATATGTTCAGTTCAAACTGGTGTATGTCTCACATTTCTCTCTTGCTGTGTATTGGGACTGCTTGTACTTGATAGTAGGGTAACATGCCAATATAATAGCAGAGTCAAAGAAGCACAAAGGTTTTTTAAGACTCCACAAAATCCTCAAAGATTTAATGCGCTAATAAAGATAGATTTGATGTTGTGTTCTTTTACTAATAAAAATCCATGCAACATCATAAGACATGCTGAAAATATGCTCTAATGACAGAGGCCTAATAACATGAAAACGTTTCCAAATCATCCCAGTGCTGTGCAATTAAAAAGTAAACTAAGAACAGTGATCCAGCTAACAGCTCTTAAATCTTTAGAAAGGTAACAATGCTGATGATTGTTATCTTGGGCAACAATTTGCTTTTAGTTTGGTAAAGTGAGGTAATTAAAGTTTACTGGCACCAGAAGAAAAACTTTCAATTGGTTTCTAGTGAGATGTAATTGTTCAGCAAGATTACAGCGATTTTTTTTAACTTACTAAAACATGGGTCTACTGAGTTGATTCTTACTGGTCTTAACCTAAAATTGTGTCTGGACTTAAAAACAGCCCTCCCTATATTACCACCTTCCCTGGTTCATGAGTTATTTCAAAGTTTAACTACTGTTTTAGTTTGTTTAAAATTTAACATTTTGAGCTTCACATTTAAGATTAAGTGTCTTAATTATCCCTCAAACATTAAGCAAAAAAAAAAAAAGTTAATGCATCACACTCTATTCATCTTCAGGAGATGTTAAACGTTGTCAAAAAAAATGCTGTGCTGACAAATGATTAATTTTCATGCATTTTTTCAAGTCATGCATTTTTGTATATTTTATATTTTTGGTGTGTATTTATATGTATATTGTAAATAACTTTTTAAACAAAACCTCCAAATGCTCAGCTACACAATATGGCCAAAGTTATGTGGACACCTGAACTTCACACCCATATGTAGCTCTTCCCCAGTCTGCTGCCACAAAGTTGGAAGGACACACTTTTATAGGAAGTCCTTTATGCTGTAGCATTAAGATTTCCCTTTATGGGAACTAAGAGTCCCAAACCTGTTACAGCATGACAATGCCCCTGTGCGCAAAGTGAGATTTATAAAGACATGGTTTGCCAAGGTTAGTGTAGAAGAATTTGAGTGGCCTGCAAAGAGCCCTGACCTCTACCTCACTGATCCCTTTTGGAATAAACTGGAATGCTGACTGTGTTAAAATCCCCATGGCCAAAATCCAGTGTAAAGCCTTCCCAGAAAAGTGGAGCTTAAAGTACAGCAAAGAAATGGGATGTTCAACAATCACATAAAGGTGTGTTTGGTCAGGTTTTACCTTTACTTTTACCAATATAATGTATTGTCAATGTGTTTTAAACATGCAAGAAACTTTCTAGATTTCTTGCCCAGGTTTCTTTAGTTTAGCACTAGTTTAATAACTTAATTACTTTTCTTACATTTTTGCCCATACATGATCAAGTCACACACATTTGTTTTAAATTAAGCTCGCTGTTGTGCTTTCTCTTAACCACTAGCCAAGGTTTTTTTTTTTTTTTTTTATCTCCCGGGTAGACTGCATTCTTCATAAATTTACAGCTTTCTTGTCAAACTCATACCTTTAATGTGAGATTTACAACAGCAGTAGCCGGAGGTCTGTAAGTCTCAAGGCCTACTATTGTGTCCAAAAGGTCAAAGTAATTCCTTCATATATATTAAGTCAACTATGCTTAACAAAATCCTCCATCAAGGAATCACTTTTACTAGAAAAAGTTGCAGAGCACACGAGTGTCAGACAAAAAAGAAACTAAATTTTAAAATCAGATATTCGCACGCATTGCTTAAGGTACAGCTGCTTAATGTAGCTGCCGTAGTCTTTCATCACCTGTGTAAACAGCTTTATAAAAGAACACCATAGTAATGGACTAAACCACCATCATATGTTCCTGAGTGTGTTCATACTGGCTGTGCTTTCAAGTTGGTACAGAGAGTGTTTAAAAGGCTGATAAGAGTGCAATCTCATAGCTATTCCTTTGAAAAAAGATCTCTGCCAGGACAATGTGTACCTCAGTGTTTTCATATGTGCTAAAATTCCTGTAGCGCACACACGCTGAGTTTGCCACACTGTGAAATTTTGTGTTGTTCCTACTCAAAAAATACACACTAATCGGTAGATTTTAAATGTAACCATTGTAACCAGGATTTAACTGGATAAAAAGTATTTTGGAATGAATAGATAATGTGACATACACTACCAGTCAAAAGTTTGGACACACCTTCTCTTTCATAGGTTTTGTTTTTGTTTGTTTTCTACATTGTAAAACAATACTGAATACCTCAAATTATGAAGCAACACATATACTGAATTATGTAGTAAAC
>JAQQZR010000033.1:8844175-8860503 GCA_030068235.1 Notoglanidium macrostoma
TGTGTGTGTGTGTGTGTGTGTGTGGGTGTGTGTGTGTGTGTGTGTGTGTGTGTGTGTGTGTGTGTGTGTGTGTGTTTATAGCTCAATGAGTTAGCAAACCCAGCGACTTGGCTGGATGCAGGTGCTCAAGTATTCTATTCCTTCTCTCTGGCATTTGGTGGCCTCATCTCCTTCTCCAGCTACAACTCAGTACAGTAAGTTCACACATGACAGCAACTGAGCAGTTAGCAGTTAGCAGTTAGCAAATTTCTGACAATTCAAATAGATGGAGATCAAAAATGTAAGATGATTAATCAATAATTTTTTCCTAGTTTTTAATAATTAAAATAAAAAATAAAAATATTTAAAATAATTAAATATTTTTCTAATAATTGTGTTATTTAGACAGCAGAGGGCACAATAACAATAGCAGGAACACACTATGTCATTGTAGGCGGAAGTAACACAGCTCTAAATCATGAAATCTCACTAAAACAGCTATAAAAGGAGAAAGAGCTTTTGTGCGATTAACTGTACAAACAGATTCAACAAGAAATTGGAGTCTGTAAAATTGGAGTGTGTAAAATCTTTTTACCGAATGCCAAAAGATAAAGAAAAGAGATGCAAATGGAGGATGTTATTAGATTCTTTTGTCATTTTTAATAAAAATCATTTTCTTAATAATTATTCTATTTTATTTAAAAGTTTATCCTAGTTAATAGGCTATTATGTTTTACTCCAACCTTTACATAAATTCTCTTTTAATTTTTTTTCCACCAAAATATCATGACAATTGAATTGAATTGAATCGAATCATGAATTGGGTGAATTGTTACAAGCAAGGTCCTTCTTTCAGTAACAACTGTGAACAGGATGCCGTGATCATCTCCATGATCAATGCCTTCACCTCAATCTTTGCTGCCACTGTAATCTACACCATCATCGGTTTCAGAGCCACGGAGAGATATGATGACTGTCTTTCAATGTACGTACTTGTGACATTTGACAGTAGATATCTGTACCTGGAAAAGAAGTTATCTAAGAATGTGCTCTGGATCTGTCTTGCAGAAATATTATGACATTGCTGAACACTTTTGACCTGCCAGAAGCAAACATCACTGAAAGTAACTACAATCAAGCTTTTAATTACCTTAATGCCACATACCCCGATATCATTCAAAATCTAAATCTTCGGACCTGTGACCTGCACACATTCCTCAGCGAGGTACAGTCACCTTTTTCTCTGAGAAAATTATTTATATTCATGGATTACACATTTTTATTTGTGTATCACAGGTTTGATATCTAATTCCTCCCTCACAACATTTTAAAGCTTAATGAAGAGACTTTTCATGAAATTTCATGCTTTGCATCTTTGGTTAAACAGGGTGTGGAGGGCACAGGCCTGGCCTTCATTGTCTTCACTGAGGCAATCACAAAGATGCCCTTGTCTCCACTGTGGTCTGTCCTTTTCTTTGTCATGCTCTTTTGCCTTGGCTTGTCCTCCATGTTTGGAAACATTGAAGGAGTCCTGGTGCCTTTGCAGGACTTAAATGTCTTCCCCAAACACTGGTCTAAACAAGTGATGTCAGGTACAGTATTCAGAGAGACATCATCATCATCAGTCAGCATTCTTAGCAGACATAAAAAATAAAAGATTCTTATTGGATTGTTGGTAAATGTTATTAAAGTAACACATTGGACTGTTTTTCTTTTTTTTTATTTCAGGATTGACCTGTCTGGTGTGTTGTTTTATTGCATTAATATTCGTCCAAGGGTCAGGCAATTACTGGCTGGCGCTCTTTGACAATTTCGCTGGTTCCATCCCTCTACTCATTGTTGCATTCTGTGAGATGGTTGGAGTGGTGTATATTTATGGAATAGATAGGTCAGTGAAAGTTACTGATTTTGTTCAACAAAAGCAGTTCTCCCATGACTTACATACCCTATCATCTTTCATGCCTTGGTATAATAGCTATTATAGTAGCTATTCTCTGTGGCTTGGGGTACTCAGAGCAAAAGACTGTGGTGTGAAAATTTCAGCTTACATTGATAAATTTTTAATCAAAACTGCTTCATACTGGAGTGACTTCAAATTCGAGACCATGTGCTCTCTCAACAGGTTCAATAAAGACCTGGTCTTCATGATCGGCCACAAGCCCAACATCTTCTGGCAGGCCACATGGAGAGTTATCAGCCCCCTCATCATGCTGGTCATCTTCCTCTTCTACTTTGTTACCACCATCTCCAAGGAGCTCTTTTACCTCACCTGGGACCCTGACTCGGTAAGGTTACTCATGAGGCTGCATGAGCTAAGAGCTAAAAGTACAGCATGATCCTAGTTAATAAGCATTCATAGGCTAAATTGCCATGTGAGCTCATTTCATGAGTGGCTGTGGTGAACAGTACCCATATTTACATTTAGTCATTTAGCAGACACTCTTTACCAGAGTGACTTACATATGGATCACCAACATGACTCATACGTCTCTATTTGTCAGGCAAGAAAAGTTAGCTTGACAATCTTTGCTCATTTGTTTGTATTACAGCCGAAATTTCCTACTTTGGAGCAGAAACCCTACCCATGGTGGATCTATGTAATAATCTTCATACTGGCTGGGATTCCTAGTCTTGCTATACCTGTCGCTGCCATTGTCAGGGTCATATGGAACCGCTGTCATTAAATGGATGTTGGTGTGTAAATTAAGTGCAATTGTGTAAATCAGTACACAAGTCACTAATGTGCCAAAGTGATATATATATAAAATTTGATAATTGGAATAATTTCTTTTATGTCACAATTTTAAAGGACTTTTTTTTTTTTTTTTACAATTCTGACAATAATAAAAGTGAAATTATTAATTAAAATTATTAATTAATTAATTATAAAATTATATCAATTATTTTATTATTAATAAAAATAAATGAAATTATGATTATTTGTAATAATCCCGTATCAATACAGAGTATCAGACATATATGTCAAATTGTGCTTGTAATATTCAAATGAATGCATTTTGTATTACTTTGAAGTATCATATATAGTAGAAAACTTTATTTATGTTTTACCAAACATTTTCACTGTATTATATTAGCATTATAGGAGAATTGTTGTTTTGTTAATGGACATGTTGAGTTATTTTATTTAATTACTCAATACTTGTTCAGAGCACTTTACATATATAACTTTTGGTACCATTTGTTCCTGTTTTCCTAAAATAAGCAATGTTTTACCAAAATAAAAATATCACTCTCAAACAAAATCTTTCCTTTTTTCGATATATCCATGGTTATGAGTATTCTAATTTAGTGCAAAGTAATATAATATGTCCCATAGTTAACATCATTCGAATCTGAAGTCATGGCAATGAGTAACCAGTTAACCTGTAGATTAAATGCTCAGTGCAACCACAGCATGATTAAATAAACAACTGGGTAGGAGTGTTTGCTACTGTAACTGTCTGGACTTCCTGGCATATTTCAGCACTAATGGCCATGTGCCAGAAAAAAAAGCAGCACTCTGAAGCATAATGTGGGATTGAACAGAAGAAGCTCCTCCCCTTCTTTTGAGGAAACCCCCACAGAAATTGTCAAGTTAAAGAGGTGCGAGAGCTGGCATGAAGAGGAACTGATCTGGCCTTTAACTTGTGAATAATCTGTGAAGTAAACGGAAGGATGGATGGAGCGAAGAGCACCAAAGACATGGAGTTGAACCAAGCTCAAATGGAGGTCACTAAGGCTGATGAACGCCCCAAATGGGACAATAAGTTACAGTACCTACTGACATGCATCGGATTTGCTGTTGGCTTGGGGAATGTATGGAGGTTCCCTTATTTGTGTCAGGTATATGGAGGAGGTAGGAGACTTTTGGCAGTTTATTACAGAACAGGGTTTAATTTAATTAAAGGGCTTTTTATTTATGCTGGGTTGTGAACTTTTTATTGTTCTCTAGCTGAAAAGGCATGTAAGTTGATTTCTAATTCTTTAAACTCTACCTAAACTAAAATGTCAGGTTTATAGGTTTGATTAATCAATTATTGAATAGATCTTCCTAGTTAAGGTTTTTAAATGATACTTCTATATATAACTTGTAATGACCTAGATAGTCTAACTCAGTCTGTAGCATTTACCAATTTGTATTTATATCATTTATATTATTGAGCTTATATAGAGTTATTAGCCTGTTTTTCTGGTCCCTTGAATTAAACTCAAAAGTAATTAAGCCTATAAATATGTCAACTAGTGTTGACAAAGTGTTATGTGACTCTAAAAAATAGCTAAAATATTATTGGACATGTTGAGATAGTGAGTTTATTATTACTATTAACTGTATTATGTTCATAAAATAAATGTGCTGAGGGGTCCATGGATTCAAAAGTTTTGAGAATCCTTGTAGTACACTAACAGCAAAACATTTATCCATAAACATAACTTAAACATAAACATAGCATATAATCCATTTTGATGATGATCCATATTTAAAAATATTTAACAATTTTTATGTGGATTAAATATTTTCTTTCTTGTGGATCAGATGTTAGGTTCAATTGTTGGTTATGCACTTTTTTGTCATAGATCCACATACTCTAAGAGCATCATGTTATAAAACTAACTCCATGCTGTTTCAGTGTCACATATGAGATAAAGTCAGCTCCTCCTGGGCCTACAATCTGCCATGAAGTATAGCAGTGACAGTGTGTTGTGCTGAGAGGAAACTGTGGTTTTGCGAGTGTAGACGAACACATAGGCATCTATTAAAGTCATGACAACATGTCACAGACATTTTGTACTCAGCTTCTGAGAGAATGATAAAATTCTCACATCAGATATACTTACCTAATTAAAAAATACCCGGACAAACAGAGAAATGAAATCAGTAGGAATGGAATACAAATAATATAACATTATTTCAAATACTATTTTCAATACTAAATTCAGATATTAAAAGACTTCCCTATTTCAGAGACTGAATAAAGCACAACATACAGGTCTTCGATGCAAATTAACTTTGATAGCAACTCCATATATTGTGTTGCTTGCTTCATGAATAACACTGTTAATGTACTTGTTATATCATCATGTATGCATTTTATAAAAAGTCTCAATTAAAAGAAAAATCTATTTGACTTTAATGTCGCCACACACGCACACATACACACAATCTCTGTACACTCTGTTCATAAGTGAAATTCACACACACACACACACACACACACACACACACACACACACACACACACACACACACACACACACACACACACACTCAAACCTCAGGTTTTTTCAGTATACCTTTTGCTGTACAAAAGTTACTATCATTATCAGGGCCTTTTATATAAAGAGATATGAGTCTAATGCATGTGATGTTTGCACTTTTAATACCTTTCATACATGGATTAACAGCTTTTTGTCGAGTGTAAATATAACTGTACATAGGCAAATATAAAAACCAGGTTTACCCACTGCACTATGTACAGTACATTAGAAAGTAACAAAACATTTGTTTTTGAACCTATTCATAATGCAGTATGCTGCATTCATTACACTGAAGTCAAATAAATTACATGGTAAAGGTGCTATGAGGAAAAATTTGGTTGTCCTGAAATCTTGAAATGTAACCTTTAAATGGAAAATATACCCATTCTAATGTTTTACATCACCAAGAGTTAAAGATAAGCTCAGTCATATGTCAGGTTATCAGAATCCATGAGAACTTCCAAATACCGATCTCTACAGCACATGTGGTGTGCTTAATGGGATGAAAACAAGGCTAACACAATAGAAAATGTCTAATGCTGGGATCAGACTATACAATAGTTTTCTAAATTCTTTCTGTGTCTTGGTCGGTTGACTGACATCACTACAAGTTTGACCCCGGTCAATCATTGCTCACATCCTTATTGTCATTGGGGAGAAGGATTAAGAAACTGTTGAGCATGGCTACAGAAGGAATGTCAAGGAAGACGCCAAAATAGGCGAGGAAATACAAAAAAGTTTGTCATTCCTGACATTCATCTGCCATGAAGTATAGCAGTGACAGTGTGTTGTGCTGAGAGGAAACTGTGGTTTTGCGAGTGTAGACGAACACATAGGCATCTATTAAAGTCATGACAACATGTCACAGACATTTTGTACTCAGCTTCTGAGAGAATGATAAAATTCTCTTCAGCCATATCAAAATTAGGCTGAATTTATGTAGTCTGATCCCGGCATAAATTAGAATGATAATCTAATCTTAATTGCTTCTTTAAGACTGTTTGTCTTCTTCTGATGTGATAATTTCCCCAGCTCTTAAGAATCTCTAAGTATACTAATAGATTGTGTTTGTACTTAGGTGCATTTCTCATCCCGTACCTCATAGCGCTGGTGTTTGAAGGACTTCCTCTCCTTCATATGGAGCTAGCTGTTGGTCAGAGGCTCCGAATGGGCAGCATAGGAGTCTGGAATTCGATCTCACCTTATCTAGGAGGAGTAGGTGGGTACTCTAACTCTTATTGAAGGACTATGTGCACAATGGTTATGTATACACAGTATGCGTAACTGTAGAGTACTATATATTTTGGCAGTAGTGTCTTGCACCCTGTAATGATATGTTTGTGTCATCACATCTGCATAATGATGTTGGAGCTCCTTGATCTGTAAACTGTAGTGGAAAACCTTCCTTCACTTTTGTTATACTTACTGTATTCTCCTTCCTCCATGTGTGTGTATGTGTGTGTTTGTGTGTGTGCAGGTGTGGCCTCATTGACTGTGTCATTTTTGGTCGGTTTGTTTTACAACACTATACTAGCCTGGGTTCTGTGGTATTTCTTCCATTCTTTCCAAAACCCACTGCCATGGCAGTCATGCCCAGTCACCGCCAATCACACTGGTGAGAAACAAACAGTATCACATCAGTACATTAAGCTAAGTCAGACATTTTTTAACTGGTACACCAGTGGCTCTCAAAGTGGGGTTTGTGCCATATAGCTATGGAGATGGTGATTTTTCTTTTTGTTTAGACTGGTGGAAATCACAACCATTATCAAAGCTGTTATATTTATTATTAAGCTCTTGTAGATATGAGACTGTTTGACTGGCCACTTCAGTTGGATTGAAACCAAACCTCACTATAAACAAGTTGTCAAGTTGGAAATTTCAGAAACCAAATCTCTGGGGCTCCATTGAATAGCCAAAATACTACTGCACACAATTAAAATAATGAGTCTAATATATGTTATAAGTGTTATAAGTTATAAGTGGATTATGTTCATAAAATACATTTATTTTGAAGGGGTGCTTGGTTACAAAAAAAGGCATAAACATATCATTTAAGTAACAGGAATGTATACAGCAATATATTTTGTTTATGATACAAACACTATATGGTGAAAATTATGTTGACACCTGCTCATCACACCTATATGAGGGTCTTCCCTAACCTTTTGCCATAAAATTTGACATACATGATTGTACAGAATGTATTTGGTTGCTACAGCATTCAGATTTCCCTTCACTACAACACACACAAAAAAATTATAGGATATATGATTATAAATAAGATTTAAAGTGGAAATTTAAATAAAATAAAATATTATTTTAATTAAGAAAACAGTTTTCCACAATATTGAGATACTAAATAAAAAAAACTAAAACACCTAAAAACACACCTTAGTGTTAAGTATAGGATATTTAGATGTATATTGTGTAGGTTTCTTGTGAATGAATTTGTTCCAAACTTTTAAACACATAATCTCACTGCTTTCCAATCATATCTCACTCAAAATTACCATATTAGTTCATCACTACATCATTTTAATAATGACAGTGCTATATCAGTGTCTTATTAGACTTCATAAATGCTCTGCAGGGTATGTAGAGGAATGTGAGAAGAGCACTCCAGTGAACTACTTCTGGTACAGAGAGACACTGAATATCACTTCAAACATTTCGATTAGTGGAAATCTTCAGTGGTGGCTGGTGGTGTGTCTGGCTTCAGCCTGGTGTATTGTCTATATCTGCTTCATTCGTGGCATTGAGACCATTGGCAAGGTCAGAACCTTCTACAATCCATTCTAATATTACTCAGTTAAGCAGTTCTTTATTCATGGATTAGACCCTTAAACATTAACTCAATCTGCCACTCTGGGTGCAGGCGGTGTATGTCACAGCTACCTTCCCATATCTTGTGCTCACCATCTTCCTGATCCGGGCACTGACTCTGCCAGGAGCTACTATTGGCTTGCGCCACCTCTTCACACCAAATGTAAGTGACGGTTTTTTGTTTTTTTTTAAACAGCTAGCAGGAGCTTATTTGTTTGTAGAGTGGTAACTTGCTATAAAATGAGGGTCCTAGCTAGTTAGTGCTAGGTAAGTTGACCTAGAACTTACTCCTTTGGCATATAACTAGACTGTCCAATTGGTTATTTAATTGTTGTCTAATTGCAATTTAATATCTTAAAAATTTACAGCATGATATTCACTAATATGGCTAATGCTTTTATCCAACGCAATTTACAATGAAGCAACGCAGGGCCTTGCAGGTACTGGTACTCGTGGTGGTGGTATTCAAACTCCAACAACCTTCTGATCAGTAGTCCAGAGCTGTAAGTGCTGAGCCACCACTGCCCTTAGATATGACTTTTATCTCAGGATCTCTGTTGCTCAGTGGCCATTTTGTAGTATGGATCACTGACTAGGATTTATCTACCAAAATGTTTTAAATATAAGTGGCAAGATTTATGAAATTTCTAGATGCATTCCTAATGTTTACCCTGAAAACAATAGGGGAGAGAAATTCATCGCTGGAGTTGTGGGTTGTACCCACATCTGTTACAGCTGTGCCTAAGTGAAATAGTGTGGAACTTATGTATGCTTCTGACCTTTCAGTGGTTTCTCTTCTGACAGTGGGAAACCCTGAAAAACCCTACAGTGTGGTTGGATGCAGCAACCCAGATATTCTTCTCTCTTTCCCTTGCATTTGGAGGCCTCATTGCATTTTCCAGCTATAACCCACAAAAGTAAGCTATTATATCATGCAAGAAAGTATGCTCTTTACAATCTGTTGCACTCAAACCAAGAACAAATGCTTGCATAACTTATTATATATGCATTGTAATTCTGTAATATACTTTATGTCAGTGTAATAGAACAGATTCGCTTAGAAATATATTCTTATCTGCAGAAATAAAAATGTACAGAAAATGTGATAAAATATGGATCTAAATAAAGGATTTATCATTCACCATTGTACTTTAAATCTAATAATACTGCAAAGTCTAATAGTATAAACGACAGTAACAACATACTGTTAACAATTAAAATTAAATATGTAATTTTGTTTTCCAGAAACAACTGTGAGCGAGATGCTCTTATTGTTGGCTGTATCAACAGTGCTACCTCAATCTATGCATCAATTCCCATTTTTTCCATCCTGGGATTTAAAGCATTGTCAAGCTATAATGACTGTGTAAACGGGTAAGCACTGTACAAACTGATCTAAGAAAAAGAGACAGAAAATGAAGTTTTTACATATTTACTTGATTCTTGTTTTCACAGTAATATCCAGACCTTGACAAATGCTTTTAATCTTCCGGATATGAACATAACAGAGGAAACTTATGAGACACATTTGACAATTCTTAATGCTACACATCCTCACGTGGTGCAGAATCTTAATCTGAAGACATGCAATCTCCAAAAATTGCTCGATCAGGTACTATTACAGACATAATAATAATGGGTTCATTAGTAACGGTAGAGGCAACCAGAATAAAACTGAGAGATATGTATGTAAGAAATAAAATGCCATGCTGTTATAGGATAATAATGTAGAAGTGGGAGGTGTGATATGGCCTATATATCCTAAAGTGTTTTACTCCCCTTATACCACAGCAATTTACCAACAATTGCAAAATTTTATTTATTAATGAATGCTTTTTAACCATTAATAGTTATATTCAATGTTATGGAACATCTGGTTATTTCCTGTTATCACTTATGCTATAGTGGCTATAACCAATCACTCACTTACCAGGATCACCTTTTCTCTTTCATGAAGTTATTAAGACAAAAAAAAAACAGATTGTCATTTTTGAGATAAACTGGACAAGTTAAAACTAGGACAAGTGCCTAAATATAAACCTGTCTGAATAACTACTGACAGAGCTCCTGTTAAAAAAATTAACATTTGACCAATGAGATTTGAGATTTCAAAAAACTTTTAGCAGTTTCCTAAAAAGAGAACTCCTATGTTCCAGGCCTTTTCTTTAAACCATTCTCTAAATATGTAAACTACTTGAAAATGCTCTTTAATTTAAGTACAGTGCATTAAATCCATTAGCCCTGACCTATCAACCTTACGCCTTACTGCTGGGTGTTGGCATCATGCCACATATTTGAAAAGTAACTGTATCACTTACCTGCTTTGATTACAATACTCTCAGTGGACATTCACATGCTGATTGTGCCGTGATAAATGTGTTTTCAGTTCTTTAAGTTCTGTCTTTCTGTTTGTTGTCCCTTAGAGTGCCTCCGGCACAGGTTTGGCTTTCATTGTGTTCACTGAGGCAGTAATAAAGATGCCAGGATCCCAGGTCTGGGCTGTGCTCTTCTTTATTATGCTCTTCAGTCTTGGCCTTTCGTCAATGTTTGGAAATATGGAGGGGGTCTTGACCCCTCTGCTGGACTTGCACCTGGTGCCAAAGTGGATTCCTAAGGAGATTTTCACAGGTAAATAGAAAGGCTGAATAACGTGAATGGTCATTTGATCTAAAATGGGCTATTAAGCCATGTTATGAAAAGTTATGAATTGTTAAAGACAGGATAATGGTGGGTTAGGGTAATCTTGTAGCTTTTCTTACAACATCATTACAAAATGCAACAAAATTAGTTCTGCTTTTTAGTTCTGTATGAGATCAGGTCAATTTTACCAATTGAATTGTCTTTTCTCTGTAGGTCTGATGTGCCTGGTTTCCTTTTTTGTGGCACTTATTTTCACTATGGGATCTGGAAACTACTGGCTGGCCATCTTTAATAACTATGTAGGTTCTCTGCCTCTACTGGTCATCGCCTTTTTCGAGATCACAGCCGTGAGCTACATCTACGGTGTAAACAGGTGCATGTCAACTTGTTAATGGAATGTACTGTAGGGTGAAAAATGAGTCCAATATTAAGATATGGTTTTATTCGTTACATTTGAATATAATGCACATTACATATTTTGTGAAATTATATCTTGAGCAAGACACTACATTCACTAATACAGTCAAAATGGCCAAATTGACTGTAATCGCTAACACGTAAAGAACTCTACTAGATTATCCAGTATTCATTATTCTTAGGGTAGAGGTATGTATGCAGGTGCTACTATTTGAATGACTTCACAAGTAGGGTTGTGAGATAGATTTAATTCCTTTCAATAATTTCCCTCTTAATAACATATTCATAAATGGTATTAACTGATTCCAAACTGTTCTTGGTGGGAGATTCAGATTTTGTAAGTAACTGTACATACAGAATCAGCTGTACTATGTTATCTGCTGTTGTGGTATAGGGCACTCATTGTTCCACAAACCATTAGTTTTATTCCATGTTTCCAACCTTTCAGATTCAGTGACGATATAGAGTGGATGACAGGACGCAGACCCAACCTGTACTGGCAAGCTACATGGAGGGTGATCAGTCCTTTGATGCTGTTGGTGGTTTTCCTGGCTTATGTGGTGGTACAGGCACAAGAAAACCCCACCTATGAAGCATGGAACCCAGATTACGTAAGAACCTACAACACTGTTATAACTCTTAATACAAGGCATGTTATACTGTTATACCGTGCATTTAATAGTTATACACTGCAGTTAATAAAGCATTAGATAGTGATGTTGGATTGGCACTGGCAACACATGCATGGAATACAATAATCTAATTTTTTCTAACTCTCCCAGGAGAATTTCCCTGCTCCAGAACTCCTGACATATCCAGGCTGGGTCTATGCCATTTGTATTCTCCTGGCTGCTATTCCTTGCTCATTTATTCCACTTTGGGCATTCTATCAGTTTATTATATTTTTACGTAAACACCTGGCAGACCTAAAAACCAAAAGAGTTTTTGATAATGAAGGGTATGAGGTGGAAACATAAGCAAGGTAAATGGATATAACTTTTCAGTACGCACATTATTTCTTCCTAAGTAAGCTTTACCTGCTGAAGAAACATAAAATGTCACCTATATGTTTTTCATACTGACTACATAAAGATTATATTGACACTGATATGCTGTAATCATGTCTGTTTTATCTATTGTTTTTAAATCTGACATATATATATATTTATATATGACATTACTAAAGTAATGTAAATAGACTACTATCTGTAAGAGAATATTTTTTTAAAATTCTCACAATTCACAATGGTTTGCCAGTTTCTGTGCAATAAATACATATATACACAATACACTGTAAATAAGAATTTGGGTGTTTTTTTAGTCTCCAAACTATCAGCATTCTGATCTGATGTTCAATATTTGGACGTTTCTAATGTTTATATGTATGTTTGAATAACACAGTGAGGTCATTTGTGCCGCTCGGACAGTTTTGCTTTAAAAGGGCAATAAAATAGTTGGTCACTAGATAAATATGGCCTAGTGTACTTCCTAGCTTGATAAGCTGGATCTGTTTGTTTTGGTTATAATATAAGTTATGATTGCTATGATACAAGGAAACTGTAGTCCATAAATGATAAGATTCATTCAAATCCAGTAAGTTTTCTCACAACAACTTTAATGCATCAATCTGAGCATCATTCACTTTTGATTATTTATTTAAACCATTTTTATTTTGGGGTTAGACTAAAATGAACTTTTAAAGAATTAAAACCTTTAAAACTATCCATCTTGGTTAAAAATATTTGAATAAACGATGTCTTTGATTCTGGTCAGAGAGGAGAAAAACAGGATGTTGGATATCAGCTTGTGTAGACAATTTCAGTATCAGTATCAATATCAGTAGTACATGTCTTGGGTATTATGAATAACAGCTTGTGGAAACTCTATCTATTTGCTGTGTTCCTGATAATTTAGATAACACATTTCATTAGAGTGTAGAACAGTAGAGCTGTATCTTTACAGTACACTCCCAGTGTTATATATTAGTCTCTGTCAATGAGAGATTAGAACGAGAGCTATAAGTTTAACTTACATTAATGATAAGCCACAGCAGACAATAACTAGCTTAAATAGTTACATTAAAAGCTGTTGAAAAGAGTTACACAAAGTGAAGTTACAATATATAACTGAGTTTCCTTCTTTTTTCTTCTTCTTTTTTTTTTTAGCAGACACACTTATGTAGAGAGACTTACAAAACATGCGAACAGTTAAAGGTGCAGCCTAGGGCTCCAAAGCATCTAGCAAATCTGCAAAGAATCATTATCTGAAAGATGAGAAAGAAAATGTTAGTTTGTACAACTGCCAAGCGCTAAGTGGTAACAGAAAGACCATTTTTTGCATTTTCTTTAACATAAGTGCCTATTTAAAATATTATACAATAGTTAGTTCCAGTCGATTAATCTGATTGGTCAAGTGGTGTTCCAAGAGTGCTTATATTTCCTATAATGGCACTGGAATGTTTCACTATGTATGTCACTCCACTTAGTCAAGCATTGCATGACTTCTGTCTGTGTTTGCCACATACAATTCCACTTCCTAGTTCAAAACGGCTACTACAAAAGTGTTAGAGACATCATTAGCACACATGGCAAATGATACTTTTCAGGAATATAACTTTTAATATTTAAAAAAATCACGATCGGTATCAGTTATCAGCCAGATAGTTATTTTAAATATCGATATCAGCCCAGCATTTCAGTATTGGTGCAATTGGTACAATTGTTGCAAAGTAAGTGCAGAGAAAATCAAGATTTTTTTTTCATAGATACTGCCTGAAGAGGGCAGTCACTAGATGTCTATGGAAGGAATAAAGACACAAGGTGCCTTTCATTCCACCACTTGTTTATAATGCTCAGGGATCGTCAGTGACATTGTCCCTTCTGGTGGTCACATGCTCTGGAATATGCTGCCTTTGTCAGGCTGTATGCCCTGTTTTGCTTTTCTGGCACTTTCATACAATGATGTCGTCATACACTGTTATGTTAGCAGTCCTACTCTGACTGCAAGTTCAGGTCAGTGGTCATGTCCCTGTAGCACGAGCACATGGCAAAGACACTACAATCTTGACACAGGACTTGGACATAAAGCAGGAACAAGCCGGAGCGCTCTCATATTCAAAAGGTGACTTGTGCTGGCTTCAGGGATTGTTCTTTGGCTTTTTATGCTTGAGGTAAATAAGTATAGATATTTTAGACCTGGAATCTGTATTATTTCTTGGGTAACACTGTAGACTAATTTCACTTAACTGATATTATTTACTGCATTGGTTAACATTAATAAATGTTAAACTGAGCATTAATAAACTGTAATGCATTTGTTTAAATGTTACACCTTCAAATAATGTTTATTCAACCTATGATTTAAAATAAGTCCACATAAATTAGTAAAAAAATAATTTTCAGCATGTTACTAAAATTTAAAAACTGAACTAAACTCTGGTTTTCATGTGTATATGTTGGTCATTTTTGCTAACAACTGCAAACATGTTCATAAAGGTGTTGATTTTGTGGCCAATTATACTATTACTCTTTGATGGTATGACTGTTAATCAATGCAGGTGTTGTCTACTTGGCTTATTTGATTTTTATTTTTAAGAAAAAATAAATTAACATGTTATTTTCTCATTTTTGCTTGTGGTATACTAACACTGCAAATAATGGTTTTTAATATCAGTCCAGGGAACCTGTAAAGTGTTACCTATTTTTCCATAAGTGTTCCATATTTTATGAATATGATGGACATGAGAAGTTTTTTAATTAAATTAAATATAAACTGATATATTAGAAAAGTTATATACTTTAGTTTTATACTTCACTATGTCAAGTAACTGTAGTTGTATACTAAACTAACTTAAGAGGCCATTTGTATAGTTGCGGTCAGAGGTTTGCACACACGGACATGAATGACATCATGGACATGAATGTCATGGCAAAATTGGTCTTTCAATGACTCTCTTAAACTGTTATTGGCAAAATGATTGTACAACATGCACCTTTAATAGAGAAAACAAGAATTTGGTGCAGAATTTTTAATTTATTTTGAATTTATTTACATTTAAAAATGTACATATACGGTCAAAATATACATACACCTATTAGATTATTAATTCAGTAGTGCTGAAAGTTCCAAAATGTTTTTTAACTTAAAGACTCTAAACTTCCTGTTTGTGATCATGATTGACTACAGCTAGTAGCTTCTCTTTGAACAACATAAAAGGTTTAGTTTGACAGCAATCATTGGACTGACCAACAAACAATACAATGGGAAAGTCCAAGGAGCTCAGTGCAGATCTAAGAATGAGGATCACAGATTTAGAGGAATGTCTCTTGGAACAATTTATAAACAACTGAATGTTCCAAGAGCATCAGTTGAAAAAACTGTTATACAAGTTAATGGGAGGTGTAGCCATTTTGACAAGCCACTTTGTTGGAAAAAGACACAAACTGTCACTCTCAGCAGAGTGGAAATTTGTCAGATGGACAGAAACAACACATTAAACATCAAGGCACAGGCCTGCCATTAACTGGTAGTTTGATATCGCCATGGATTGAGAGGCTGCAGTCCAAGAAAGAACCCCTGCTCCAAAATTGACACCTTCAAGCTCAAGGTCAAAGGGACAAAGAAAAAGCCTTCTTGAGGAAAATGTTATGGTCAGATGACATTTACATTGAGTTGTTTGACCACAATGACCATACTTACAGATAAACATTTTACCAAATGTTAAGCATGGTGTTGGTAGCATCATGCTCTGGGGCTGTTCATGTTGATGAACATGTCTGTGTATGTAAAGTTCTGGCAGCAATTTCATGTATTACTAAATTTATATATGCATTTTTATGAATAAATTCATATATCCATTATTGTGTGTGTGTGTGTGTGTGTGTGTGTGTGTGTACAGCTCTGGAAACAATTAAGAGACTTCAAAATGATCAGTTTCTGTGGTTTTACTATTTATAGGTATGTGTTTGAGGAACATGGACATTTTTGTTTTATTCCATAAGCTACTGACATTTCCCACAAATTATCACTTAGAGTATGTAACTACAGAAAATTACAACTGCTCAAAATAACAAAATAGAAAAAAAACTAAAAAAAACTTTAAAAAAATGCAGTATTTTCCTCTTGATCACATTTCAGAGGTTTTCACTTGGGTTCAGGTCTGGAGATTGGGCTGGCCATCACAGGGTCTTGATCTTGTGGTCCTCCATCCA
>JAQQZR010000033.1:8860603-8871877 GCA_030068235.1 Notoglanidium macrostoma
CACCCTTTAAATAGGCAGACTGACTGATTGCAAGCTTGAAGACACCTGTGATGCTAAGTACAGGACACACCTTAGTTAACTTAGTTAACTAGTAATATAATTTCCAGTCTTTTCTGAGGGTACCATCATTTTTGTCCAGGCCAGTTTCATTAGTGTGTTTGTTAGATTAATTCTGTTGGACCACAATTCAAAAGCAATGTCTGATTTTCATTTTTTAATTTCCAGTAAATTGTTATGTAGTTTTCCTTTTGTCAGTTTCAAGTTATTTCAGTGACCATTGTGGGGTACCAACAATTACATATTTTTGTGTGGTTCAATTATGCTACACATTACAGTTTGTGGTTTATACCTTTCAAGTACAGGTTCAAAGCTGTACTTGTCATCTGTAGGATGTCTTTGAGGGCAGATATACCTCATTGTGGTGGTGGGAATGAGAATGAGAACACTGACGTCAAAGTGGCAGGAGAAAAGAAGAGCCGGGGTAAATCAGGTGAGAAACTTCAGCCAGCCAACTTATTACTCTATAGTTTAATGCGTTTTCCCTGCATTGCGTGGGTTTCTTCTGGGTTCTCCAGTTTCTTCTCACCACACAAAACACAAATGCATGCTGGTAGGCAGATTCACTACTCTAAATGTCCTCTAGGTGTGAAAGTTTGTGTACATAGTGCCCTAGGATGTACTGCTCTGCCATCTGTGGTGTATTCCTGCCCTGCACCCAATTTTTACAGGGACACACTAGATCCATTGTGACCCTAATGGATATTGATGGAATAAATAGTGAATTGGCTGACTTAAATTGTTAAAACTCCCAGCACCCATAGGCAAGTCCAGACACACATTCTTCTTGTAATGGCATAACTTTTCCAGGTAGGTTCATGAATAATATGTTGTTAGATGTATAATTAAATAAGTTAAGACTGTAAGATGTTAGTTAAAAAAAAAACAATCCCAAACTTCCTGTCTCTCAGGATCAGTACTCTGCTACCTCACAGGCCCCAAGTTCCTCATCTATATCAGTGGAGCATTGTCAATGTGGGTAAGAAGCCATGTTAAAAACAAAATTTTCAGTGAATATTTATTCTCTGTTGTATTTGTCATTATTCTCTGCTGTATTTATTTTGTTTGCTGTGTCTTTCTGCTTTCATGCCAGGGTGATCGTATGTGGCACTTTGCCATCTCTGTCTTTCTGATTGAGATGTATGGACATAATTTACTGCTAACTGCTATCTTTGGGCTGGTGGTGGCTGGTTCTGTGCTTTTATTAGGTGCTCTAATTGGAAACTGGGTGGACTGTAACCCAAGAAACAAAGGTAGTATTTTCATTGGATTTGCTGTTCTATGTCATTATAGCTTGCACTTGAAAAAGTCTTTCAGTCATCAAGCTGATATATGGGCAATATTTTGCATAAGTATTCCCAAGCTTGAATCAGTTGCCATAAGAAGTTGCTGATTATAGGAACAGAGTCTGCCTGTGTGCAATTAAAGTGCCATGTGATAACAATATAAATATGCATGTTCCTTGAAGGCTCCTGAGTTTATTAGGAACATACAATATCTAAAAAATCTGGATCATAAAGACAACAGAGCTATCAAACCAAATCCAGCATAACGTTCTGAGGAAAAGTGTCAATCAGGATTTGTTTATATAAAACATCCTGTAGAACACTATTAAATCCATTATTAAAATATATAAAGAATATGGCACAAACACAAGTCTGTCTAGAGCAGGCAGTCCACCAACAATCAGTGCCCAGGTAAGGAGGACATTAGTCAGATAAGCAAACATGAGGCCAAGGGTAACTCTGAAAGAGCTGAATAAATCCATAGCTCATACGTGACCATAGCTCTGGGACTCCAAAAATATTTATTTAGACATGGAAAAGAAGTAAGAAGAAAGCTAATATTGGAAAAAATTTACATTATGAAATCCTGTTTTGGAGATCCAGTGAACCTCTGGAAAAAGATACTCTGCTCTGATGAGACCTAAATTTTTTGGCCTTGGCACAAAGAACTACATAGCCCAACACTGTGAGACATGGTATTGGTAGCATCATATTGTGGGGATGTATGTCCTCAGTAAAAACTGGTCAAGTTTGTGGGCAAGTTGAATGGGGCAAAATACCTAAGAAGAAAACCTGTTCCAGTTTGCAGGACACTTGATACTTTTTCACTTTACCAACAAGAGAGCAAACCCAGGCATACTGCCAAAGTTAGTGGAGTTCTTCAAATCCAAAACCTGAGTGTGGTAGAATTACCAGGGCAAAGCCCAGACTTCAATCTGCGGCAAGAAAATGATGCTGGTACTGTTCACCAGTGGTCTCCAGCTATTTGCCAAGATGAATGCCAAAATATGAGGATATAGATGTTCAAAGCTGATAGAGACATAACCCAGAAAGCGTACAGCTGTAATTGCTGCCAGAGGTTATTCTACCCCAGTGGGTGAACACTTACAATGTAATGCGACCAAGTAATGACATAGTTTGTAATCAATACTTACAAACTAATGCAATCAAGGTTATATTTTTGCTGTTTTGTTTAATTATTTTTTTTCTGAAAATTGCTTGAGTTTTATCTAAATGTCAGGTGTTACTAAAGGTTTGATGTATTGCTGTTTTAAACACTGAAACAATCCTCTGTTCTTCACTGCAGTGGCTCATGCATCCTTGTTCATTCAAAACATCTCAGTGACAGTCTGTAGTATTGTGCTTATGTTGGTATTCTCATACAAAAAATGGATTGAGCAAATCTGGGATGGTTGCTTAACAGTGAGTATCTGTTACTGTTTCTTTATATATTGATACCTACTGCACGTGTTAATAATGGCATATTTTATATGCTATCAGTTATGTTAATAAGAATTGCAGTTGCCCTAATGCATGTGCTGTAACATGTTGCATCACATGACTCACACAAGGTGGTTTGTTATACGGTGGTGATCGTCCTGGCAGATGTGGCGAACCTCGCCAGCACAGCCCTCAACATTGCCATCCAGAGAGACTGGATAGTGGTCATAACAGGCTACAACCGTGGCCACCTAGCTGGTATGATTAGTCTCCTAATCCACATACATTCAAAATGTTCATAATGGAATCGTACACTTTATAACAATCTATATACACATATAGGATATAACCTATATAACCTGTATAACCTATATACATATATAACAACCTATACTGTGTGTGCCTCAATCCATTTTTGGGTGACATCTATATTATCAGTATTAGTTGTTTTTGGGCCACATACAAAGGAAATTGCTCTAATGCCACTGTAGGGATGAACGCCACCATGCGTCGCATTGACCAAGTGACCAACATTTTGGCACCACTGGCTGTGGGTCAGGTGATGACCCTGGCCTCAAATGTGGTGGGTTGTGGCTTCATCCTGGGCTGGAATCTGGTCTCCTTGATTGTGGAGTTTGTCTTCCTCTCTAGAGTGTATCGCATTGTACCAGCGCTTTCAATCAAACTGCCCATAGTAGAGGAGCAGTGCTATCTGGAGAAGAGGAGGGAAAGGAAGAGTTCACAAGGTAAAGGGTGTGCTCTAATATGCTACAATAACAAGACTTTAAAGTCACCCTAAGCTTTAAGAAACATGGTTTTTCAGAGTATGTGAACATGTACATGAACATGTGAATATACTGTATTTATAAGTATAGCAAGTAAAATTAGCAAAATCTCACATCTCAGTAAGAATCAGCCAAATCATTCAACACTATGACATAAGTAGTCCTTTTTTTTTTTAAACAAAAATTGTGAGGTGGCTGAAAATCCAGATCAGGTGAGAATCTATAGCACTAACTTCAATGAGGAAAGCTTAGCCATTTTTATTTTAAATTAAAAAGCCATTATTTTAGCTACTTCAGTGTAAGCTATCTACCTAGACACTAAGCTGTGAGCTTACAGTACAGTATATTGTTTATATATTTCTACTTATTCCTAATTGTAGATAAGGTACTTACATCATTATATAATTACATTACATAATTTGTTTGTGTTTGCTCTGCGAATGGAAATAGATGCTGAAGAAGCCACTTGCATTGATAATCCATCGGTTTTTCAAGGATTTGCTAAATCACAGCACTTACATAAGAGAAGTAACTATTTTTCGTCTACATCATGCAGGTGAGAGGTCATTAAGACAGACAGCATCCTTCGCTGAGAACACGAGAGGTCTGCATTTAAGAGGGAGTACCAGCCTGCCACCATGTCGGCAACGCCTGCGCAGGCTCCTTGGCACCTGCAGGGAGGGCTGGAGAGCTTATTACAGGCAGCCTGTGTTCTTGGCAGGTCTGGGCCTGGCCTTCCTCTACACCACTGTGCTGGGCTTTGACTGCATCACAACAGGTTATGCATATACACAAGGAATCAGTGGATCCCTTCTCAGCTTGCTCATGGGTGTCTCAGCCATGGCTGGCCTGCTGGGTACGGTTCTGTTCACCAATCTCCGCAAAGCCTATGGCCTGATCAAAACTGGTATGATCTCCAGCAGCCTGCATCTGTCCTGTCTGCTGTTGTGTGTGTGCTCTGTGTTTGCCCCTGGAAGCCCTATGGACCTCAGCATGTTAAGAGAGTCTAATGCCTCAGGCATAGGAGGGATGACTGGAAGAGGACACAGCAGACATGGATACCCGCTACAGTGGGGCAACAACCAGCCTCTGCTGCCTGACCGCTCCTCAATTCACTGGACTAACAATACAGTGCTGTTTGAAAATGCACCAACAGGGCCAGCACCTGAGTCTTATGCATCCATCTCTCTGTTGTTCCTAGGAGTCATCACAGCTCGAATTGGTGAGAAGATTAATTGTTTAAGCTCACACCTTGAACACTTTGCATTTAGAGGTGGTGTTAACTGGTGTTGATATTGATAATAACTGAGACAAGATTTAGTGGATTTAGAAAGTCTTTACACCTGTGTTGATTTGCAGGTTATAGTGACATAAAAAAAATTAAAACCAAGATAAATGATGACAGCTATTTTTTCCACCTTGAATGTGATATAGCAACCAAACAAAATTCATGTGGAAAATACATAGAAACATTTTCGTGTTGCATCAATTGCAATAATCTGGTTGCAAAGGGTTGTACACCCTTTTATTATGTGACTGTGCTCAGAATTAACCACAATCACATTCAAACTCATGTTCAAAAGTAATTATCATTCACCTGACTCTGATTAGCCCCAAATAAAGATCAGCTGCTTCTGAAAGATTGTATTGACATTTTCTTGATTTCATATGACTGCTGAAGCCATGGTCCTCAAAGAGCTTAAAAAGCAGGTATGGAATCTCACTGTCAAACAGTGTCAGAAAACGTGTCAGGTTGGTCAAAACATTTTTCAAAACATTACATGTATCATGGTACACAGTGAAGGCCATTATCAACAAGTGGAGAAAATAGGGCACCACAGTGACATTACCAAGAGCAGGAAGTCCCTCCAAAGTAGATGAAAGAACAGAGCATCTGCCAAGAAACATACAGCAACATTAAAGGAGCTGCAGGAACATCTGGAAAGATCTAGTCACTTCCTGCATATGACAACAATTTCTTGTAATCTTCACATATGTGGGCTATGGGGTGGGGTGGATAGACAGAAGACGTTTCACATGAACTCGAAAACAAGTAAGCCCACCTAACTTTTGCCAAACCATGTGGCAAGATTTTGAAGTGGCCCAGTCAGAGCTCAGATCTTAACTCAGTTCATTTGTCTATCCATCCATCCTCCATCCATTATCGATATTGCTTATCTCTCAGGATCACGGGTGGAAACTGGAGCAAATCCCATCTAAATTTGGGAAAGAGGCAGGTTACACCCTGGGCTCAAGATTGGACACTGTCACAAATTTAAATTTTAAATGCAATTTTTTATTTTTCCCTAATGAGAAAGCCAGAGGTGATGGTGACAGGCAATAACTCCCTCAGGAGAAAAGGAAGAATCCTAGAGAGGAGTCAGACTCACAAGGCTACCCATCCTCATCCATATGCATTAGATAGTGAGAATATAACTGTATACTGTAGAATCAAGTAGTGCTAACTGTGCTAAAAGAAACTTGAGTATGAGCATCATTAGAGTTTGAACTTAAAGTATATCATATCAAACTGAAGTTATAAACTGTTCAATGATTGAGTCTCCTCTATCAAAAACATGTGGAATGACTTTTGCACAGGAGATTCACATGCAATGTAATAAACTTGCCACATCATGATGTGCTAAGTTGGGATTCTTTTACCTAAAAACACTGAGTGCTTTAATAACTGAATGCACCCAATTATTAAACCTAGAGATAATCTTGGCCATTGCATTATTTTGAGCTTGCATGTGGTCTATGGCAATGTTCATAACTCTGTCTTCATCTTCTCTTTATAGGTCTGTGGTCATTTGACCTGACAGTAACGCAGCTGCTGCAGGAAGCCATTTGTGAGTCTGAGCGTGGCATTGTAAATGGAGTCCAGAGCTCAATGAACTATATGATGGATCTGCTACACTTCCTTATGGTGATCTCCGCACCGCAGCCACAACATTTTGGTATTCTTGTTATCATCTCTGTGTTGTTCATTACTGCAGGCCACATCATGTACTTCTTGTATGCACGAAAAGCTAAGAGGAAACAATGCCTCGATACATAAACCACGCTTGTATGTGACATAAAGATGCAGAGTCTGAAACTCATGTGTGTCACGCATGCTGCAGTGAATATTGAACTACTACAGCTGTCACAATGACAATTCATTTCACATCTCCATATCTAGCCTTTGTGCCATTTATAGGTATTTAGCCACAGCTCACCAGCTATGGTGACTCAGAACAGGAAACAATACCACCTCCTGGTTGTTGATGGAAGCACCTGTAGCTTTGTAAAGCTTTCTGTGAGCTGTTGTGTTCTCAAAGGGTCAAGGGTATTCTCTGATATAAAGTGCCATACGCAAACATATATAATATCAGAATGAATGGCTGGATTCTAAAGGAATCTTGGTGGATTAATAGGATGTGATCCTTAATGGATTTGTGACTCAGCCTCAAGTGTTTGATGTTAAATATCACCGGTCACAAAATGAAAAGCTGCACTGTACGTCATGTGATTTTGACTCACCAGGAAAGGTTTCATACCTGTAAAACAACATATGAACAATAAATTCAGATCGTGAATTTTTCTACCAGCTCTTTCCTTCACTTGTGTTTTATTCTTGTAAAGCAGGTTTGTATGCCTCTATGAAAAAGCAGTGTTTATCCAACAGTCCACTCATCTCACTTCAAGTGTTAATGTGTTTCTGTGAAGTTCTAGTTGTTGAAGGCTGAACCTTACCTTAGCACACACACACACATTTAGATGTATATATATATCCATCCAGAAGATATCAGAGTTAGATGATCAATGCCTTAGCAGTAGCCACATATTTGATGCCCACCATTGCTTTCCTGTGTAGGGGAAATCCAGTACCAAATGCAGAAGAGCAGGTATTTGTATGGAGGGAATGCCCATACCAAAATGAAAAGCTGCAAAGCTAAGAATATCAGTTTCAGCAGTTAACACTGAAAAAACCCTTCAACTCCACAAAGTCTATTAGATGTGAACAGAAATACAAAGAACATGATATGATGTTCATGAGGCGTGATATGAGGAATAAAAACTCAAACTGGTGGATGCTACAAGTTAGTAGAATATAATGCTTACAACTTCAGAAAAGATTCTGCAGAACATTCAGAGACTTCCATCCATTATCTATACCGCTTTATCCGTCTGGGTCGCGGGGGAAGCTGGAGCCAATCCCAGCATCTTCGGGCAAGACACTTACAGGTACACCCTGGGCAGGTAGCCAGTCCACAGACAAACAGCCACACAACCACACAGACAAACAGCCACACACGCTCACATTCACACCTATGGGCAATTTAGAGTAGCCAGTTGACCTAATCTGCATGTCTTTGGACTGTGGGAGGAAACCCACGCATGCATGGGGAGAACACGCAAACACCGCACAGAAAGGCTGGGTGACCCGGGGATCGAACCCAGGACCTTCTTGCTGTGAGGCGACGGTGCTAACCACCGTGTCGCCCCCCATTCAGAGACTTACAATGCATAAAAAGGATGTTATTCACAGTTTATATAACCCCCTTATTTCTGACAAAATCACAAGCTGATCTAACCCTAACCCTAACCCTAGATATCTCTATATCTCCATGTACGTCAGTAAGAACAACATGCTAGCATATGAGAAAATAAAGGGGGAAGATTTTTCTATAATAGTTGTATTTGTTCTGAATACTTCATAAGTGAAATCTTTGAAATAGCTTGTGTGCATATACAGTACTGTGCAAAAGTCCTAGGCACATGTAAAGAAATGCTGTAAAGTAAAGATTACTTCAATAATTAATGAAATTAAATAATTCTGCTTAAAGGAAAAATACTACAATGTGCAGTAAACAGTAATACGCTAAAAAAGCTTCATTTTTTCAGCAAAACCCAGGAGTCATCATTATGTTTTTGTCTGAAAAGTGGTCTCTTGTGTAATATGTTGCTTTCTTTACAGACATACAAACATTTTTCAAATATTTAAGTTATTTAATATTTAATATATAATAAGTTTTTATTAAAATATTTTTTGTACTTACTCAGTAATGCAGAATTCATAAAATAAATATATATAACAAAATTTGAACTAAAACAATCACTTTCTTCACCCATCATTTAATATTTATTGAAATATAGTAATTGTCATCCTTTATTGGCTCTCAGTTTCCAGGAACCCCTTTATTACAACTGAATGAAGCTGAACACATGTTAGACAAACAAACAAACAAACAAACAAAAACTTGTTAGACATTACAGGAAGATATTTTGTTATTTTGTCTAAGGCAGGCTTTGCCAAATATGAATTGTATGGTTGCCAATAATTTTAAAATCAGTTTGGTTTTTTTTATGTTTTTTTTTTTTTTTAATAAAACTGTCTCTTTATAAATCTATCCTGTATGTTTAATTTCCAAAATATGATTGCATGTGTTACCTAAAAACACCTAGCATTTTATGGTACATTTTAATTTACCACAGGGTGTCACTGAACCAGTTTCATGTTTGAACTTGTACCTATAAAACCATTTAGAGCCTGATACTGGAAGCAGTATGCACAAAAGCCTGTTGTTGGGGAAGAAAACTAATGTGTAGCAAACCATACTATAACACAGGACACATTTAGACATTTAAAGGCATTGAATCCACCCTAAATAATTTTATATTCGCCTGAAATTTGACCCAAAATTAACAAATATTTTTTAAAAATCCCCTCATTTTCAGAAAGGTGCTACACATGTTGGAACAGAGGTTCTGTTCTGGGTCAGTTTTGACCACCATGTACTTAATGTTAAAGTGTGAAAACCTGTGAAAAATTCCTAGTATTTTTTTTTTTTTTTTTTTAATTGGGACAGGTTGGGTTAAAAGTCTAGCAGTGTTTTGACACTTTCTTGAGAGGGCATGCTACCACACTGTGAGCCAAGCGAAAGCACGAGACAAACGTTACCGTGTGAAGAATACCTTCGTAAGCGTGGGAGCGGCCACAAAGTCACGTGACTTTACCTTTGACGCCAGAGCCACGCCTATATTTACTTACTCCCCGGTGAATCCCGCCCACTTCTCTGTCATGTTAGACATAACGCTGTACCACCAAACAGGGAAAATAAATCCTAGAGTTCTATATATCAGTTCTTATTTAAATTGATTTAGATGTCCGTTGAGACAAAGTGATTGTATTCGCTTAGAACCAAGAAGCATAGCGGCGCTTTTATTTAATTAAGTCTAATTGTTGTTATGTGAATGGATGAAGACGTTACCGCCTGGGGGTTATTACTGGCGTAAATGTGAATATGGCGATGCTAGAGAAAAGTCCACTCTCGGCCAAGACTGACCTTTTATACCTGCGCTGGAGTCAAGTAGTGAAAGAACAACAAGCCCGGCTGAGTTCAAGCACAGAGGACGCACCAGGGCTGCTCAAACACACACCGCTAGCTAGAAAGAAAAGCTCTGAGATGGTAAGTGTGCTCTGAAACCTATTTTTTCAAGCACTGCATGCAAATACCTCGGCTATAAAAAGTGCTCAAGTTCTTCTACCTGTTTGGCAAAAGTCGAATAAATGACACACTGAGCGCGTGACCGAGTTCATTCTCATGAGACTTGCACTGTCCTCGTATCAAACCGCTTCCTGTTTGACCCCATAATGAGCATCTCAGGTGCTGCTAAACACTGTAACAGACATTAACATGCACACATCTGTATAATTCCCTTCTTATTCAAAGTAGGTAGCAAAAACAGCAACAGCCGCAAGGGAAAAACTCCACCCTGAAACACATTTAATATGTTTCTGTTGTTGTAATTTGTCTACAGGTGCAACGTTTTCATTATTTATGTGAGATGGTGGTGGTTTTGTGCCGCGCTGACGTCACGGGGAGACATTTCTAGTGTAGCTGCAAAGGCGTTTAATAGCAGAATAAATTGTAGCACTGCTTCTCTTTTGTTTATAGTTCCTGAATGAAAAGGGAGCAAGCAGTTTCAGGCCAGTGCCTTTCTGTACATGTGCTGACACTTTTTGTTTTGTTTATCGTAGCTAAATCAGCAGGTTAATTAGGCTAATCAAGCCCATCCTTTGCTGTTTTAATAACCTCTGGTCTTCTTAGAAGGGTTTCCACTAGATTTTGGAGCGTAGCTGTGGGGATTTGTGTCCGTCCGGTCACAAGAGCATTATTAGTGAGGTCAGGGACTGATGTTGGGCAAGAAGGACTGGCAAGCAATTGGTGTTCCAACTCAGTCTCTGGTGGGTTTGAGATCAGGGCTTTGTGTAGACCATTAGAGATCTTCCACACCAGCCTTGGCAAACCATGTCTTCATTGACCTCATGTTGCGCACAGGGGCATATTCATGCTGGCTCTTAGTTCCAGTGAAGGTACATCTTAATGCTATAGCATACAAAGACATCCTATAAACTATCCTATATTGTGTGCCAGTTTATACAATTTATGGCAGCAGTTTAGGCAAGGCCCACATATGGGTTTGATAGCCAGGTGCACATACTTTTGCCTGCATAGTGTACAACACGGTTATGGCAGAGACCCGGCTCGGCTAATTAGTGATCTACGAGGTGACAAGCATGATGATGGTGTAGCTTGAAAAATTTGAAGCTTTAGAACTTTATCTGTTTGAACAGCATACATACAGTGCAGAATTATTAGGCAAGTTGTATTTTTGAGGAATAATTTTATTATTGAACAACAACCATGGTCTCAATGAAC
>JAQQZR010000033.1:8876321-8889345 GCA_030068235.1 Notoglanidium macrostoma
ATTTCCAAACATTACTTTTACTAAAAATAATTTGTAGTTGTAAAATGTTTGTCTGTCAGTAAAGAAAGCAACACGTTACGTACCAGACCACTTTTCAGACAAAAAAAAAACAAAAACGTAATGAAGGTTCCTGGATTTTGCGTGCAAAACAAGAAGCAAGTGTTACAGCCAAAGTCTCCAGAAGAACTGAGGTAGATTCTCCATGATGCTCAGTAAGACCTGCCAGCTCATTTCCATTTATTTTTTGTTTACTGAACGTTTCTTTTAAGAAGAAAGGTTTAATTTAACTATTTTTTAAGTCATTTTTATAACATTTCTTCGCATGTGTCTAAGACTTTTGCACAGTACTTTAGATGATAAGTCAACTCTTTATAATGCCTTAAAATAAAGTCACCTTCCATACTCTTAACAATTGCTATCTTAAATTGTAAGAATTTTAAATCTAAAACTATACTGATCCATATTGAAAGCAATATATCATAAAGGCTTGTGTTGCTGGTCGTATGATTATGCTTTGACCTCTGACACATGGGTTTAACTAACCATGTGGTGTCTCTTTGTTTTGTAACCCTCTTGTTGTCCTACAGAAGGAGTTTTATAGGGCAGGAGCTGGTGCAGTGGCTGACGGAGCAGTGTGTGTGTGTTGAACACAGAAATGCAGCTGCTAGAGTCTGGAATGTTTTGCTGAAGCTGGGCATCCTGCTTTCAGGTATATGCAGGAGACTTATTTCATATGGTCTAATTATAACAACAACAACAACAACAACAAAAATCAAGATGGTGTTAGATGGGTTCAAATGTCATTGTATTAGAACTGTAAGATGATCCAGGTAGTTGTCTAGCTATCCAAGCCTGCTAATGTAATTGCCTAATTAGTAAGGCATGGCATTGAGTTTATTATTATTAAGAAAATTCATTAAGGCTATAAACTGATATGGGTGAGGCAAGGTGTACACTTATCCACAGGACAGTCTACAGATCTCGCATTTTCTGAATGTTGAAAGTGCGAAAATAAAAGGTGTAGTGTGAATACAGTTAATATGAGGCACATTGTTTATGTCCTTGTTTTGGAATAACGAAGTATGACTGCTAGAATATTACACAGGATTTCAGAAGAAAATGTGAGGTCATGGGAAGTTGAGATCTATTTCCTCTCAGATGGGTCACCAAAAGTAAATAATCAAAACCTGAAAATACTACCTGAAATTCTACCTACACACTTACTCAGTAGACACGTGCTTTGAACCAATCATCATTTATCGAAGGCAACTTGGAATGTAACTGATAGTAGTAATGCTAAATAACAATAACTCAGTCAGTTTTTACCATCGTGATGAATGTTTTTGAATGAGACGGAATTGTATCCCCTTCAAATACAGAGTTTGTATGATACAAGATTTGAATGCCTTTAATGAATAGTTTCCACATTCAATGATTGAAATTCCCTGGACATAACTGTCGATGTCTTCAGGCACACACATTAACACTGAGTAATACTATGTGTTCCAGTGGAAAGGCAGGCAGTGTTTGAAGACTCTGAAACATTGTACCAGTTCTCCTTTGAGGAGTGTGAGGCCCAAAGCTGTGAATTTAGAAATCAGAGCCAGTGGCAAAATGGAGTGACTCTTCTCTTACGTATGGCACGCCATTCTCAGCACCGTGTGGCCTCCGCAAAACCGTGAGTACTAGATGAAAGCTATTGGCTGTACATGTATTCTTCAATTTTATATCAATTATATTATCTTTCAGTGCAGAGGAATAGGAAGAGCCCCACCATATACAGTCCCCTCTGAGACTATTGGAACACCAAGGACAATTCTTTGGTTTTTGCTATACACTGAAGACGTTTGGGTTTGAGATCAAAAGATGAACATGAAATGATAGATCAGAGTTTCCTGATATTTACAGATATGTTAAACAACTTCTGGTGGCAGGTGCAACTTTAGGAGAGCAAAGGTATTGGCACAGATAGTTTTAAAGTAAATAACACCTAATATTTCGTTGAATCTCTTCAAGTCCATCAAGCCGGCGACCCACTGACATCAGCAGACTGTTGCATTGTTCTTTTGCGATGCTTTTTCAGGTTTGGTCCGTATTGTCTATAGTGTGACCTTGTTTCCATTGCAAGGGCTGTGAAAAAAAGAAAAATGTGCCTCCTTTGTCCAGTGCTCAAAACTTTTGGGCTAGTGTCAGGTCATCCGTGTGGTTTTTGAGATGTAGTTGAGCTGGAAATTTGGCAACCCTGGTTAACATAAGCCCTTTGGGAAACTCCGTATCAAACACAGTAAATCAAAGGTACATCTAAAGCCACTCAAAATGAGCTGCTAGGCTGTATGACTGTATGTTTTCGAGTCTTAACTATTACATGATAGTAGCCTATAGCATAAGTGAAGTGTAATAGCCTCTTGAATTAATTTTGTTTTAGGCTATGTCATTATTTATGTAAATCCTGCCTTAAGAAAATGTTTGGACATGAACCACTGCTGCTTCAGTCAGCCGCTATTGATTGTATCAACCCCGGAACTGTCTGGGGCTGCGTATGTATCACGGCGTTTCACATCAGTGTGTGACTTTGTTTCTGTGAATATGGCTCCTGATTATCAACATTTATGAACATTAAGTGTTGTTCACAGCTTTCCCAGAAAGGTATAAAAGCACAATAATCAGTAACACATTTATACTTGGAAAATAGACTCAGAATTGCAGTTACAGCGCTCACCAGCAGGTGTCTATATGTTATAGTTCTATAAGTGCATGCAGTCACTCCTGATATTTTTGCTTTTTAGTCCCTTTCTCTATTTTTCCTATACTTTTTCTATATGTATACAGGCCGTTCACATGAAGATTTCCAGTTGTTACATAGTAATTGGTATGAATAAAATTTTTTGAATGCATCTCTTTTGGACTTCATATATACATAGGCATTAAACACGGTCTCACTAAGTTTCATGTTTTTATTCCTAAGATAAGGACTTCGCTCATAAAGTCTTCTAGCTGAGCTATTATAAAGACTGGAATGGGGAAGTATGAATTAACTGTTAGACAGACAGGAAGGAGATAGACCTAAATGAATGTTTTAACTACATGCTGCATCTCTCTTTCTGTCTAGACCACACCGACTTGCTGTTTAAATCCAAATTCAGATAAAAATTGAAATATTTAGAGCACTAATCAGATACAGATCATGGCATTGCATTACACCCCTATTGTGAAAACGAAGACAAGTAAATATTGCCCTTTACTGTTTTGATGCTATTATATGATGGCGTATGCTTAAACACAGAACAGCGAGGTGTCTTGTTAAATTGTTGTGTGTATGTCTGTCTTTGCAGGTGTGAGGGAGAGCATAAGAAAAGTTCTCTTGTTTGTAGTCCAGTAGATGTTGTCCAGATGAGAGCTCTGGAGTGCCTTACATCAAAGGTGAGGAAAAACCACAACTCAAAATCTCTCCCAACTCACAAAACTGGAACGGTTGGTCTTATTAAAACCAATGCTTAAATCAGAGCGACAGTCCTTCATATAATGTACCAATTCAATAGACGCAATAAGAAGTAAAGAAGGACTAATGCAGTTAATGTAGAAAAGCATTAAAGGGTTTAAAAATAAATTTTTATTACCAGGCCAACCAGAACACCATAAGCGTTGTTTATACAGTTATTATGCTCTAGGACTAAAATTAGTTGTTTATATACAGTGTATATACATATATGTATACAGAGTCCACTTTGCATCCAGCCATTACGCTAATGTTGCAAAACTGCTTCTTGTGGTATGGTTGTATACAGGCAGTCGCTTTGGCAAGAGACATGCTGTAGAAAACCTTCACTTGGCCATGTGCGTCTAGAAATTGATGGAGTAGAATATTCATTTAATTATTCATTACTGGCTTGTCTACATGCTGTGTGTATGAGACTATTATACATGAATATACAGTAAAGCTGTGCTGTGATAAACAGTATGAAATATAAGAAGGAAATAATAAAATGGGTTGTAAATTGTGTTGTAATAACTATTTAAAAATAATAACATGATTAAATGTTTAAAGTTATAAAGAATGGTGTTACTGATTTTTTTTTTAAACCTATAATAGAAGGATCATTCTGAATCATCGGCAATAGTGCGTTACAGATTTTAAGAGCATAACTGACAACATTAACATTTTATTACTCTGTTTTGAACATAACCTGTCAGCTATTTAGAGTGAGTAGCAGTTAAAAGACTTGAAATAAATTCGTAAGAGACAGTCAGTTCGGTGATGCTGAAACAGTTATAATGTGCTGTTTTGTTCTGGTGCACAATCCTACTGCATTTTGAATAAGCTATACTCCATTTAACACACTTTTGTGTTACTTGGTTAAAGAAAGCATTAAAGATGAACCCATGAGTCAGCTTGATGGCTTCTGAGTGTTGCTGTATTGTAGCTTGTGTTAGATATGCTGGTAGATTGTGGATTCTCTCTCTCTCTCTCTCTTTCTCTCTCTCTCTCTCTGCCAATGGTAGCATTAAGTGGACCTTGACAGACAGGGTTACTATGGCATGGTTCCCAGACCAGCTCTATTTTTCACTGGCCTAGATACTTAGGCTAAGGGATGCCATGCTGTCTATCCCCATGGGAGATGTAGTTTTAATGGGCCACTAAGCAGAGTTAAACACTTTCATTACTTGCCATCACACACCTGGATTCACAACTCTTTGTATGTTACAAGAAGAGCTCACTGTTGTAAACCTGCATTATTTCTTCATTTTCTTTCATATTTAAGAGCAGTGACTAAATACATATGCCCCAGAGACTATTTTACTAAGATATGATTTATTCTGCACTCTATTGCTTGCCACAGGAGGTGGACATGTTTTGTACCATTATTGTGTATCTTTATCGTAAAAGTGAGTGTACGTATCTCATAACATAATAGAACCTTAAGGACTACAGATAATTGAAGGTAAAATACATTCACTCTCTCTGGTGATAGACACATACTAGTGATATAAGAGCTTTTCCCAATAGTGCAGTGTAATGACTTTTTGACTAATGACGAGAGGTAAACTGAAACATTAGGAAATATGGTATAATTCCAATTTATAAATAACTATCATTTTAAACTTAACTTTAATTCTGGCTTCACAGGCTGAACCAGACAGATACAAGTGACTTGCTCCATTCAGTATTTATGATAATGGAAGGAAACAGTAAAACTAGTTTATCTTCAGGGTGGAACAGCAGGTAGTGTCACTGTTCCAGTGTCTCCCATAGGTATGAATACATGTGTTAATGTGTGTGACTGGTACTCTGCGATGGATTGGCATCCCATCTGGCATCTGGGATGCCAACTCTCCTGTTTTCTCCTGCACTGCATGCTCCTGGGATAGGTTTAAGAACCACCATGTCCCTGGTCAGGATAAAATGGTTAATGAACAGAAATTAATGTTTTCCTCTAGTACTGATAATTCATTGGTCTGTTTTTAAGTAATCACTTTGTCCTAGTCAGTATTGCAGTGGATCTGGAGCCTATACCAGGGACGGTGTGTGCAAGCCAGCAACACATCCTGAATTGGAGGCCAGGCTATCACAAGGCATCATGCACACACACACTGACATATTCATTCACACCTAGGGACAATTTAGTGTAGCCAATCCTCCTACTGGAATGTTTTTTGGGAGTTGGAAGGAAACCGGATAACCAGGAGGAAACCTACACAGACACAGCCTTACTTGAAACTTCACACAGCCAGTAACATGAGTACAGAATTGAACTGAGAACCCTGGGCCTGTGAGGCAACAACACTGAATTTCATAATACAATATGTATCAAAGCTGATTTGTTATGTACTTCAAATTCCTACTTTGAAGAAAACTTTTTACAACATTATCTACTGTAACGTTGCCAAATAGTTGTCCAATTAGTTGCTAGCTGTTTATCCATCATAGAGATAATTTAAGCATTGTTAAATATTGGACTTGACTTAATGTTTGGTGGTCTTGGAAGGTAATTGATATGATTATGTGCATATATTGGAGTATCAGCTGCTGTACTATGAGAATCACATATGTACTGTAGCTACAATCAGAGTGACTTGTGTAAGAAGTTATAGCACTGGCGGTAGACAAAGAAAGAGGCTCTAAGTAGACCTAAACAATTAGACACAGATTTAGACTGAGGGCATGTTTATATGCTCTCAAGGCCAACATTTATTCATGTGAAGACAGTTTAGACTAGCTACAATTTAAACAGTTGAGAGTTAAGGGGCTTTTAAGCACCCAACAGTCAATCCCCAATCCTGGGAAATCACTTAACCACTGACCTACAACTGCCTTGTTGGCGTTATTACAAGTGGGCTAATCTGTCACTCACCCCTTTGTCACAGCTATCTAGTTTGTGTGTGCCTAAATCTAGCATACATACATAGCATGCACTGTCACACTGAGCTTCATCTCCTACAAGGAGTCTCCATCTCTGACTTATAAAACTTTGAGGAGAGACTCCAGCCTCCATATGAAGATGCCAGTATCCTTGGCAGGCAGCAGATGCTGATTTTCAACATGATATGGTGCTCAGCAGTGTTATATCCTAACTTCTCATGCTGTAATGATTCTGGTCCAACAGTCTGGCATCATTTTCTTCATGCTTGCTCAGAGTGCATAATATCTGACATGAGCTGTACATGCTGCCGGAGGCTCCTCTGCTAAAGTGTTTTCTTTTAACAGGTGCAGAATGAACTGACAGCAGCACTGGCTCGAAAAGGAAGGTGCAAGTCAAGTAAGACCTCGTTTCATTTTTTCCTATAAAGAAGGAAATTCTGGTAAAATCTGTTACAAAAATCTGAACTTTTAAGGAATACTATTATTAGTATTTCATCAGTAGTGAAGCATGTACTCTTCTATCCTGATCTTTGGCACTGTAGTCCAGTGTCAACTCCACAAAGCAGAAAAGTTCATTCTTCATCTTTTTTTGCAGTGATTGAGGACACAGTCCCAGAGCACTCTGTTGACGTCCCACCCTCCACATTGTCTTCTAATGAGCAAAAGGTATGGTACAAATCTGTACAAATCAGTGTGATCGCAAGCATGTATGGGTGTATACTGTAAAACTACTGAACTCATGTCATTCATGTATGCCATGTATTCATGTAAGTCAGATGTTTTCCCTATACAGTACCTGAGTGAACATCCATTAATCCAATAATTCAAGCTATACCTTATTAGTTGTCTGTCTGCAGATAATTCTTTTAGTTCTGAGTAATAGTTGATGGTTCATGGTAACTGGACTGTCAATAGATGACCACAATGCTTTCAATTCACTCAAATGGTGTGTAGTTGTCATAAGGGAGTCATTGCTATTGTCATTTTGCATAACAAAACACTGGGTGACAAGTTTTTCGGTACACCTACCTTGTAGCTACACCGAATGCTCAAAAATATCACATTACATTATAAGACCGCTCTTATAAGTCACATAATAGATACAGAATTGCTGATTGCAGCCCATTTGGAAGTGGATCGTGATGATTAAGCTAAATAGCACATGAAAAAAATGAGCGAAAGTCTCTAATTATACTTACAAAGATATACCAACAAAGTTGATGTGTTTGATAGTTTAACGTGTTCGGTAAGTTTACACAGTGTTAAAACTCCACCAACACTGCTGTGCATAATACACTTGTACCAGCACCACACACGCTACCATGTCGTTGTTACTGCTGTGCTGAGAATGAACCACCGCCCAAATAATATTTACTCAGTGCTGCTTTTTTGGCTGAATGATGGGGTAGGAGAGGCTGACAAATTATGCAAAACAGTAGATGTGCTGCTATCAGTAACTGTGTACACTAATAATGAAAGGCTTAGACATGAGGTTTTTTTCTTTTTTTTTTTTTTTTTTCATTTTTATTATTTTATAGTAATAGTGAAGGTTTGATGAGTTTTTCTACTTGTTTTGTTATTTAGAAAATACAATACACAGACTCTAAATATATTACATAGCAAAGCCGTTATAGTACTCACCTACTCTAAAGATCCAACATAAACCAATGTAAAATATGATTTGTTGTTTGAACTAAAATTCTGAGTTCACTGAAACTATATTATATCACTATATTACTCACATAGTAAGTTAGTAGAATGAGGCAGTTGCATTGTGCTAACTTACTATAAAAGTTTTAATGAATTCAAAATTTTAAGGCGACCAAGTTACTCGATTTTTAAGTTAAAACAACAAATCATGTTTTACAGTGATGCTGTATTTGTAAATATATGTACAGCATTTATTCCTGTATTGCTTCCCCTACATCATTTATTTATTTTTTTTGCAATTTGATAGAAGCTTGATAGATGTAGGTACAAAAGAATGAAGTCTACCACTGTGAAATAAGAATGGAAGTAATATGAGATTATGCAGTGAAAAAGAAATGTGTTAGAGGAATCAAAATTATTTTACATTGTAAAACCTTAACCGTACACTTTATGAAAATGTGTATGCGCCTGACATCTTGTCACCCAAGTGGCTTTTCAACTGCTTCTCACAAGTTCTAAATGAAATCTTCTGATTAAGTACATTTTGATAAAATACAGTGTATGCACATGAAGTAACTTCACTATTTACATTTGTCTTTTGGACCTTTATCAAAATCAATGTAGTATGTCCAAGCTTATGACCGGTAATGTACTTACAACATGTAAATGTGTCGAACAAACTGGCCACTATGGATGAACAGTGTATGTGTGTGCTTATTTGTAACTACCATGTTACTGAGTTTTTCAGAATAGTTGAAATAAAACGCTGATCCTCTTTTATCTTTTACATACATCAGGTTGAGAGCCAGACTTTAAAGTATTTCCCTTTTGTTACTAGATATTGTTCATTGTTGTCCATATTCAGATGTGGTTTTAGACAAAGTGTCCTGGAATGTAAAGTGTCGCAGTTATGTCAAGCAAGTCTGTCCAGTATGAGGTTAAACTTCTTTATATAGGCCATAGTGACTGTATTCCTGTATTGTGTGGCTATTCGAAATTCCTTTCTGTTTCTGTCACACTAAAGGATGAGGTCATAAGTGTTACATCCTGGAAACATACTGGTCAGAAGTGCATGCGTGGGTGGGGGTAAATGTGCAGGTGTGTAGGTTGATGGAGAAGCACTAGTTAAAGGAAGAATCCTGAATTACTTTTTTACATCACTGTAAAACTTCCACATTCCAAACAAGTGGAGGCAACATCTGTAGTTCTTCTTTTATTGGTACACATAGTGTCTGACCTCGTGCAGGTAAAAGACCCAGTGCAGCTATGTGCCCCCACAGATCATCTTGATTATTGATACCTCAATTACTGATACACTATGTTGGTGTGCTCCTTTGAAAGAATGTGCAAAGTTTATCCTTTTTGAGTATTTTTATAACTCTGTAAGCCAGATAGAATATTATACAATGTATAGGACCATTGTCGTGTTCTACTCTGCATTCTTCCGCATGCATCCTAACGTACCCTGCCAGACTCAATGCTGGTCGGTTTCCCACTTTCAGGACATTGTGAAACTTCCTATTCAAGACTGGAGCCACAGGCAGATGTTTCCTGGCCGCCCCCACTCGTTTTTTTAATAAAAAAAGAGAGGGGGAGACTAAAGGAAAGAGAAATGCAGGTTCCCTGTCACGAAATGTCTTGAGAGATTCTCCTATCCCAAGCTGCATGCCATGACTCCATGCACTGGATTATAGTAGCCAGAGATCTCTGTCTCACCTGAACAAACAGGAAGCATTGTACTGCCCTGTGTGTGCTGAAGCTCCATGGCATGGGACTGTGGTTTGAGATATGTGTTCTCTGTGTCCCCTGCACTTCAGCAGGGCAGTGGGACTGGATTACGCAACCGAGAGGACATGAGTCGCATGGAGATGGTTCAGCGACTAGCCAAGGACGGATGCCGCCTCCTCCACAGCCCGCTTAAACCCACTGAACGATCAGCTGAGGTGAGTCAGCATATATACACAGCATGCAAACACACTTTGGCATCGATATACACTGTGACAGCGTTTTATTCTTTAATAGGAATTATTGTCTAAAATCAGAAGTCTGTGTCCTAATGACTTGCATCCTGAAACGTATACATGAATGAAGAGAAATGTCGTTTGGAATATTTAATTATATTGAGTATAAACATTAAACCTTTAAAATGTGTCTCTCCATAAGAAGTAAATCATTTGATTTTCATTTGCATGCTTTTGTGCAGTATTGGACTCTTTATTCTTATTATCAGGGTCCATCATTAGTGTACAAAGGAGCTGAATTTCTGGGCTCAAATAACGTGCCAATTAATTATCACATCCCTCTTTCTGATTGGCCAAATTCATTCACTCCCACCTCCTCATTTCTTGTGATTTACTTGTTATTTTAACAATGCCAGGAAAGTCTGAACTAACCACTACAAGACTGGATGAAGCCAGCTTATCTAATAATGTACCAAGCACTAAATAGTTTTTTATACAGATGCCTATGTCTGGCTGACCTTTCCTTCGCAGAGATTTATTGTCCACCCTGACAATAAAGACTTGTTATAAAGACATGTAAAAACTAAAAGCACACAAGTGCAGACAGGTTTTCTGACTTATTATTACATGCCATTTTGTTGTTAGCATTTCACTGATTCAGTGGTTATTATGGGCTCAGCCTTTGATATTGGCTCTGCATTTATTTTTATTGTTTTATGGCACATTTTCCACCCACTTCTAACCAATTATGTGTGTACTTAATCATAAGTCTAGAAATCATAATATTAAATTGTTAGTGTGACCTTTATTCTGACTATGCACCGGCTGACCACTTTATTATGAACACTTCTACACACTTATGCAATTATCAGCCAATCATGTGGCAGCAGCACAGTGCACAAAATCCTACAAATACAGGTCAAGAGCCTCAGTACATGTACTCAGTTTGAGTATTTCAGAAACTGCTGATCTCCAGAGATTTTCATGTATAACAGTCTCTACAGTTTACACAGAATGGTGCAGTGGCAGTTCTGCAGTTGGAAACACCATAGGAAGGCTGTGCTAACTCAAATAACTACTCTTTATAAACATGACAAGCAGAAAAGCATTTCAGAACGCACAACATGCCAAATGGCAGATAGGCTGCAACAACAACAAGAACGACAACAAATTGGACAGTTGAAGATTGTTGAACATTGGCATTATATTTTCGCAATATTTAGCTGTCCAGGTTTGGTAAGCCGTTGCCCGCTGTAGCCTCGGATTCCTGTTCTTGGTTCATAGAAGTAGCATCTAAACTTGTTATAGCACATAAATGATCTGTTCTGCATCTTACTTGTTTAAAATGTTGATAGAGGCAGTATTAGTTCTATAATTTATCTATAATTCCGTAATTTTCCGATAATTGTGCAAACTTGTGAACAGTGCAAGCAAATATTCTATTGAAGTGACATACTTTAATAGTAATAACTGTAATATTTTGTATGACATAGAACTCTATCTCATATGCTGGGGTTGTGATCTTGTTCAGTGCTAACCCATTATTTCATAAAAGTGGTACTATTTGAAGCAGGTTGTTGACTCAAACATGGACATATGATGCGCAGCAAGAAAATCAAACAGATTATTCTTCATTCCCTTCAGAAATTCTTCTAGTTTAAACAGGGTTTATTACTAGTTTACATAGTTTGTGATATGACTATATGATCTGACTGGATGATCTCGCCTCACAGTCTGTGTTACCAAACAGGATCCTTCAGATTGTGATTCCATGCGGTTAAAAAATGCATCAGTTTTCATTTAACACATTAAATCATATTGAACCAGATACAGTATATGGTCTGTTATTCAAATTTGTTGTCTCTGATTAAAACCTGACCGTGCTCTGGTGTATGTTGATGCCTATAGCCAAGTACATGGACATTTGGATGCAGTCCTCTCATTTGATTTAGACTCCCACTTTAAAAGTGCATACCATTCGTACTGAATGATGTTCTGGGGTATATCTGCTTTTACTCAAACAGCTACAGCTAGCATGGCTGTAAACTCTGGAACTAAACAAATGTCGAGGTTTACTCTTGTCTGTACAATGGTTGACCTTTGAGTGTTCTTCAGTTCTCATTTCACATTCGCATGTATCACACATTTCAGGCACACTATATACTTTAGTGCTGACTCGTGTAAAATATTATTAAACATGGATGAATACAAGGCCTGTATCGATGGCAACAAGCCTCCATGACTTCAGTGTCAGTGAAAGGAGATGATGAAAGACACAGAACGCTATTTGTCCACTTGATTTCAGAAGCTTGTGTTCTGAAGGGTTGCCAAGCTGTTCTGTAATTCTGTTCGGGATGAATACTGGCATTCAGTTTTTCAACTTTTTATCCGCATATCAAAATAATGGAAGATATAACAAGAAACATGATTGAACAGTGCGCTTAGGTTTCAGATGTAGTCTATTTCCCTGCCGACATGGACATGCTTCACTGTACTATGGACATGTACATTTTAATGTCTTGTGACCACTGATCACCATGGGGAAGACAAAGAGGTACTCATGCTTAGCTACTACATAGTATAGCACACGTAGCTTTCTTTCTTTTAAGTCAGCAGAAAGCAGACACCATTAATTAGTCTAGTCCAAACTGACTAGGTACAAAAAAAAAGTCATAGGCTATAACATATCAAACAAGTCGATTAAGCAATCAGCTATAATCTTCCTCAAGGGCCTTCAGGTTGACTACATGCATGCATGACCTCTCATTCCAGCTGACAGCTTTAATGATGCTGTTTTACTTTGTACTGATGAAGCACAATAAGGCCATTGGAGAGATAAGTGGAGAGGTAACGTTTTTTTCTTTTTTATCTTTCTCTGAAATGATCTTGGCGGCACGGTGGTGCGGTGGTTAGCACTGTCGCCTCACAGCAAGAAAGTCCTGGGTTCGATCCCCGGGTCACCCAGGGTGCCTTTCTGCATGGAGTTTGCATGTTCTCCCCGTGCATGCGTGGGTTTCCTCCGGGTGCTCCGGTTTCCTCCCACAGTCCAAAGACA
>JAQQZR010000033.1:8889445-8891945 GCA_030068235.1 Notoglanidium macrostoma
CGAAGATGCTGGGATTGGCTCCAGCTTCCCCGCGACCCAGACGGATAAAGCGCTATAGATAATGGATGGATGGATGAAATGATCTTTTGGATATTTCAGATGTCACAGGGTTTGATCTGTTTTTGATCTGTTTGCCTGTTACACTGACAACATACTCTGTGAAAGGTCAGTCATAGAGCCTTCCAGTATTATTGGCATGATTCATGAAAATAAACCAAAAAGAATACATAAAAAGAATAACACAACAGCTATGCAAATGGATGCTGGATCAGAAGGTGGTGAGTTCAGCTGCTCAGTTCTATAAATTAGATAAATGTAAGTCGCTCTGGAAAAGGGCGTTTGCCAAAAGCTTTAAATGTAAAATGTCAAAATATGTCTAACACATCTGGAGCTGTCCTGGATCTTGTGCTTGGTTAATCATCTTGATCTGTTCATGTTCTGGGCTGGAGTAATTAGCAAATTCATGCTACCAGTATGTCATCTTTACAAGAGCCCCAGAATCGCCAGTGATAAAACACTGCTCACAGAAAGCACTGATCACTGATCCCAGTTCTATATTTTACAGTATTTATGAGGTTCATTTTCTTTTAAACATACTGATGGTATGCATGCTTGGAGAATTTCAGGAACTGAATTTTGTAAGATTGTCTCACTGTACGCTCACTGTACAGGAACAGCAAGGCCAATTCTTTGGTTTTTGCGATGCGATGAAGACATTTGGGATTGAGATCAAAAGATGAATGTGTTAAATAACTTGTGTGTAGTACCTTTGGTGGCAGACCATCTAAATTTTAGATAAAGTAAAATTAAATTAAAAAACAAAAGTATTGGAACAAATGATCTTATAGTAAATCATAATTAATATTTGGTTGCATATCCCTTGCTTGCAATAACTGCATCACCAAACAGTTGTTTTTTTTTTTGTAATGCTTTTCCAGGTGTGTACTATATGAGGGTGAGTCAAATAAAAAACTTAAAAGTAGTTCTTAAAAGTAAACTTTATAAACTAGCGAAGCAGTACATTAAATCTGTGGCTGCAGAAGTAAAATTGTAGCACTGGTCCATTGTTCTCAACAGCCTCTTCTACTGCTACCTTAACCTTGATATATTTTTGTGACACCTATGTGCAAAAAATACATTTTCATTTGACTCCTCCTCAGTGATGCTTTTCTAACAAGGGTCCTATACCTTTTGAGGACATAAAGTGGTCTGGAATTATCCTGATATTATTATTAGAATAGTTCCCAAACAAGTTCCTTGTATCTTCTAAACACTGTAGAGTCTGTTACCCCGGACAACAAAACTGCCAAATAGATCTGACATTTCAGCACACGACAAAGTACAGCAACACTGTTAATATGTGGGAAGCTGAGATCGCTGTATTCCCAGTGAGCACAAAAATGTTTCTTTGCCTACATTAACGGGAACGTCTAGATTTTGGCCACAGTGAACAGTTTTATTACTTTTTGGAGACATGAAAAATACTATTGTGGTCGTAAACAAGATGGCAAACTTTATATAAACCAAAATAATGCTTAGTTTCCTAAAAAGAGACCAATGCAACTTTTGTCTGAGGTCCATTTTAAGTAGCGCAGACCAGCCTAGTAATGTCATGTCCATGGATGTCTCTGCTTAGTGTGTGCAGTCTAGGATATTCTGTACCATTTATGCTTTGCTGTGTGGGATTGAAGATAAACTGTAATTAGCTTTTCAACCCACCTCTGTGAAAATGATGCACAATTGTTGCTAATATCACGTCAATAGAAACACACTCCTGCAACATTTGTGATCTTATGGCACTAGACTCAGGCTTTAAACATACTTGATATGAGAGTTTGTCATTCTGTTAAACTCACAGTTGAGCAGACAACAAAATTTAGTAGTGAAAGCTCTACCCCAATAGGTTTTTTTTTATTTTTTAGAAAAAAGTACTTGCTCTGGACCAAGAACTAATGACATTGCTAGGGCTCGCAAATGGCGCGACAGAAAAGCGCTCACCCTTTCATCCGCAGATCATGAGTTTGAATCTTGAAGTTGCCACAACCATGCATGGCCAGAGAACCAATGGAGCAAAATTGGCTGTGTTTTCTGTGTGGATGGGATGATGCACTGTCATGCTGTCAGTTGGACATCTGTGAACTTGTGTATGTGAAAGAGTACAGATAGCGCTTTCCTCAGTGTGTGTTATGCTGCCCTGTATCGTTCGAAAAGGATGTCTTGGACGAAGCACATGTTAGCCTTCAAGAATTCCTGAAAAAAAATTCCTGGGCTTTGGAAAGTATTCCTACTGTGTTCTCGAGTGTATTGCTGCCAGTAGTCTGTTTACTATGGGAGTGGTTTGTTATCTGTTAAATATTTTCTTGTAATGCAAAAACGTGTGGAGCAGTGGGCATGTGGAGTTGTCCTAGATTGTGTTCTTTAATAGTGCTCTTTTCCTGAGTAAAAGCTGGACTGATTGTGCCTATAGACATCAGCATGTGTCTGCGACAGCTCTAATGGA
>JAQQZR010000033.1:8894445-8919060 GCA_030068235.1 Notoglanidium macrostoma
AAAGATGAGCAGATGTACATGTGTTGCACTACTGATGCTAGATCTCAGCTGCTTATTAGTTATTCATCTTACAGCATAGTATTTCTTGGTGTAAGTATTAGGATAGGTACGTCCTACGTCTGAATCCGCTGGCAGCTCCTGGGAGTTCAAAGGGTTAACCCGAACACTGTATTATTAACTGGAAATGTGAGCAATTACAGGATGTCTGTCTTAAAGGAGGAGGTCAGTCGTGCTCGAATCAGCTCTTTAGCTCTGCTCGGTGAAGCTGGATTTCACTCATCATGGTTTGTCATGGGATTACAAACCTGTTTTGCCACCTGGTCCCCTTCATCCTGAATGATCATTTTTCCGCACGTACGCCATCTGGATTTTAAGTACCAGAACCTTTCAATAAATGTTTCCGTGCACTTTGTGAAAAATAATTATTGTTAATTGTTTTAAACTATTGTTACATTCCAAGCTTTTGTTTAACACAAAAATATGCATTTAAAATAGCACGTTCATGCAAGTACAGGCAAACTTTTTTATGGAAAAGCTGAGTCTGGTGTTGATGATGGACATGTGTGTAGTTTTTGTGATTCCTCCAGCAGAGGATTCAGATCCCTGGTTACAGAAGATTAGAAATGCGAACTAAAATATCTGTTTTGTAAAAAGATATCCAAAGCGCACTACACATTAAGAGATTTTGTTTACCCTAATATGAGAATCAGGGTGTATGTATTATTAGGATGCTAACATGAATGCATCAGCTACTAATGATTTGATTATGGTTACATATAATCTTTCTAATAAGGGTGGATTATTCACACTGTCTTTCTGAGGACACACACAACAACTTAGCGATACTGCGGTATCTCTTCTCAAGTCGGTGTGAGAAGCATGATTAGAAATCAAAATGATCTGGAATCTTTCCACTACAGAAATGTGCAAATCTTTATTAAAGTCAGACTTTATATGCTCTGTTTTTCCTGTCAGTTTTCAATGCGCTAGTGTGTAACAGCAGTAAGACTTGAGAATATTGGCATTAATACATTTTATTTGACTCTAAATGAGAACATATTTAAAAGGAACGAGTGTCCAAAATAGGCATTATCACCAGGCAGAGTATGTCATTTTGATGATTAAGTTCAAACTTGCCAACATGGCAGAGGTTCTCCTTGGCGTGAGATTGTTGGAAGCCTTGGAAAGCCATTGAGGCGTGAGGAATAGACCTGTTTGATCAAAATATCCAATGTTTATAGCCAAAAAGAAAAAAGATGGCTTTGCTTTATGTGCATCCTAATGGTAGTCTCAAATATTGGTGGTTGTTGTTAAAATGTATATAAAGGACCCCATAGAAATGTCCCTACTTTCAGGAATAAGCCTTTAGATAATATAATTGATATGATCAAAGAGCTATGTGTAATGCATGCAGCAAAAAATACAGTCAGCAAAACCAATTCAAGTTTTATAAAATGTTGTAGAAATGTTGGTTAGTTCAGTCTGCTGTAAGTCTAGCCTGATGTCTAGCAAATCAATTTATGGCACGTTGTTTATTATGCTTTCAATACATTTTGAAAGAAACCCAGATGCAATTCATGCTCATCATGACACATGTTCAGTGTAAATTAAGCAGTCATTTGCAATAAGCTGAAGTTGTTAATTGAGGTCGGTGTCCTGCTTGTCGAGGCTGTATTTAGGTGTGTGTGTTGTTTGCTGTCTGTGCTGTGTTTTATTCATCTCAGTCGAGAGCTCCTGTCTCCCAGGCCTGGAGGTTTATAGTGTAAACAGGTTGTGAAGAAAACATGTCCCTTTTTTATTTAATGAATTATTTTTTTAAATCGATCAGTTAGAGTATCTTAAAAATTGTGGGGGCAAAAACTTTAGCTCATGTAATCTGTTTTCTAGCGACGCGAAAACCTTTTGTTAAAATAACGTGATCCATGTTTTATACTTAATATTCTGCAATAAATATTTTGGACGCATGTATAACATGTTTATATAGTACGGTGTATGTTTAACGCTCTTAAATATTGAACTGCTGAAATTAATTAAAAAAAAGAGTGAGACTGAAAGGGCCATGATGTGTGTCAGTTCCGCTCATCACCTTGTTCCCCTGTGGTGATGTTTCATCTAACAGTATCGATCCTGACTCTGTCTAGAGGAACCCAGTTACAGTGTAGTTTAAACTCTGCCGACATTGGCTCGACATGAGTGAACACACAGATCTATGCGCTGACACACAATAGGCCATCGTTAGTTGTTAGTTTTTTTAAGGTTAGTTATCACACCTTCATAATGAAACATGAATTGAACAAATAATAATTATGCTTTATTTATTCTCAAATCCGATTGGTCAGAAGCTGACAGTAGTGTCCGATTCAAGACAAATCACAGCGTTATCATTTCTATCATTTCTTAACTCACACAAAGGCTTGTCTGCTGGACAGATGAAATTGTCGATATGGTGGTGTTTTCTGTTAGATGTTCAGTGGACATTTTTGAGAAAGGTCTCCTGGGCCAGCTGTAACTTTACGTTTTCCGCCACAGGAGAGTCTTCAAGACAGGGATTCTTGGTAACGTGACAAACTGTGTTTTATTGTCTTGTTAACTGCAAGAGAGAGAGAAAAAAAGAGGCTGGTTAGGGGATGACTGTTTATAGCTGCTGTAATGTTCGTGATAACAGGATTTATCCTGTTTCGCAGATGTTCCACAACATTGAACATGATCATACATAAAATGCTTTAGTGTACGAGGAATAAACCACTTCAGGATGTGCTGTTATTGGATCGTAATCAGCTTGTTGCTAATTACTTTCCTCTAACAGCATGACGTGAAGAGTTTTATTACTTATTTATTGTGCATGATCGTGCATTCATCCATGGCTTGCTCTTTTCCATGTAGAGTAAAAGAAATGAAATGAGCGTAAAGAATGAGCTCGCTTCAGCTTGTATGGCTGTGCTAGTCTCAGGACCAGATCAGTTGAGTTGAGTGAGTTCTAACCTCATTAAAGCCATTGATGGCTAATCGCTCTTGTATTCTCTCTCTCTCTCTCTCTCTCTCTCTCTAATCGAGTCTCTGTGGCTGCTGCTCTCTCTGTTTAAGTGCTCTATGGCTGCTGATGATTCAGCTTTGACTGCTTCTGCAGGAGCTGTATCACATTCTCCAACAGTTTACACTTTTAATTAATATAACCAAATGTTCAGATTAACCAAGTCATATGATCTATATGGTATGTGGTAATATGTGTAATGTTGTGTGTCTGTGTGTACCGTGTGCATGATGATGGTGTATGCGTGTATTAGATTAGTGTGTGCCACCTCATCAGTTACATGTATTTTTTTTGTTTATTTATTTATAACCGAATCTTGGTGTTGCTAGGCTGTGTGTGAGTGTGGGAGAAAGACTGAGGTAATTTATGAATAGTCAGAAGAACTGATTCCACTCTTAAGTGCCTAATGAGCTCTATTTTCACTTCTGGCAGCGTTTAATATGCACAATTTAGAGATTGTAGTGTGGAATATAATGCATTTACAATACCTCTATTGCATTTTGGATTTATTGGAACATCCGTGTCAGAGATTTCCTTGTTCAAAATGAACGTTAGATGTTGTAGGTGTACAGAAACAGGATTGTTCAGTTGAATGACTGAGGACTGATTGAGGGGCTTGCCATTATATTGTGCATGATTGTCATTCCCGGTGAGCTTGCACAGGAGTATTGATTTCACACAGCTGAGGATGCGCTTTTGAGAATCATTCGGCTCACATGCTGTCATTGTTTATGTTCTTACAGGCAAACTGGAATGTGTTCAAACGAATATGTTGGGTAAAAGTACATAGGCAGGGTTTGCAGACATTGATTGGCTTGTAGTTGATCGGCTGTATTGGTCCTCCTGATGAAGCACATCTTGCTGTCATCATGATCATGTTATATCAGGGTCAGCATTACAACACAACAGTACAAAATACTGAAAAGCTAAGAGTGGCAGAGAAATACACAGAACGAACCTTGTTTCGCTGGTAATCCATATCCATGCTTTGCAATAAGTGCACTGAACCTGTTATGGATTCAACTTTTTTTAATGAGTCTTTCTTGTATTTATACTCAGGATCATTTAATAGTGATGTCAGCTTGAAATACTGTAAACGGCTGCTTCAAAAACCTGAAACTTTGTGCATGTTGGGCACAACATAGATTGAACAATTTGTGTGCGTGTTTCTATATACATATATACGTTCTCATTACAATAAAGTAAATCCATTGCAGCTGTGAGAAACCCTAACCATGATTGTGGATTTTAAAATCATGCTAGATTCCTAATACATGAGTTTTTTCCCGTTAAAGCATAAATACTGTAGGTCTGACTGTTTACCTACTGGAACCGAACTGGAACTCATTAAAAATATTTTCAAAGTAGAGGGTCGTCTATTATCAAGTGAAGATCCATCCATCAATCCATTATCGTTACCGCTGTTTAAGGGTCACGGGGAAGCTGGAGCCAATCTCAGCTGACTTCTAGCAAGAGACGGGGTACACCCTGGGCAGGCCACCAATCTGTCTCAGGGCTAACACATCCATTCACATTCACACCTGTGGGTAATTTAGAGTAGCCAGTTGACCTAATCTGCATGTCTTTTTGGGCTGTGGGAGGAAACCAGAGCACCAGGAGGAAACTCATGCAAGCACGTGGAGAACATGCAAACTCCACACAGAAATGCCCCAGTCGGCTATGAGGTTCAAACCCGGAAACTCCTTACTGTGGTGTTCATGACTTCCCATTTCTTATATTTTTGAGATTAGTAGATCAGAATGAGTCTTGTCTATCTGTTGTAGTTAAGCACTCATGCAAAACTGTCATCAGCCTGACATTTCAGAATAATATTACTCACTTCATTCATGCACGTTAGTCAGAGCCTTAAGCTTGGAGATGTCAGTTGTAAGCTGTCTAAGCCTTGATGAGTATTGACAAACCGAGCTATCGTGTTAAATGCCTTATTTATAGTGAAGGACATGAGCTCGGAGTCCACAAGTACAGTCAAACGCCAGGCTAATTTAAAATTAAGTTAATTATGCAAGGCATTCTGGGAGTGTTTTTAGGGTGAGCCTCGGGGTGGAGATCTAGATCAACAGTCTGTATGTAAAGGAGTATTGGCTTTATTATGGGCTGAGATGCTGCTACAACATCTCCTTTATTCTGCTGTAATGAATTCAGTCACCATAGCAGCAGAGTTCAGGTTGGATGGCTGCTGCTCAAGGCCTGCTGATGATAATTGTGAGCAGCAGTCAATGATCAGCAGTATTGCACGGCCGTATGGATGACAGTGTAACGTAATGAAATGCTTAGGTCAGACAGGAGTCATTGATTACACACACATGCACAAGCACATTATCTGCTGGGAAAACTGACATAATCTGAGAAATTCTATTGCTTTTTTCATTTATAACTGGAAATAAACAGAAAGTTTAACAAAGTACAGCAAAGAAAAGGAAATGGTCAAAATCTTAAATATTCAGTATTCAAGATTCTGTGCACTTTTTGGGTTGAAATTTAAGCAAATCTGTGACCTTTGTAATTCCATCCATCCATTATCTATACCAGCTTTCTGTTAAGGGACACAGGGAAGCTGGAGCCATTCCCAGCAGGCTTCTTGTGCGAGGTGGGATACAGCCTGGATGGTGGGAGGAAACCCACGCAGGCAAGGGGAGAACATGCAAATTCCACACAGAACCCAGGTTGGAATCCAGAACCTTCGTACTGTGAGGCGCCAGTGCTAACACTGCAGTACGACAGTGCACCACTGTGCCGCCAACATTTGTAGGTCCTTCATGGGTGACTATTTTAGTGTTTCCAGATAACGTCACACGTTTTATATGGGCTTGAAATCTGGTGATTTTCCCAAGGCAGTCAAAGTCCCAGTTTTTCACCCTATTCTTCAAACAAGTCAGATTTGGCCCTGGAATTTGGGAAAGTAACTCAAATGTTTTGGAAATAAAGACTAAAAGACAACTTCAGAGTCTGGCCAATAAACTGACCATCTGGTTTCATGCTAAGTTACATCCACCCAGGTGCACACCCTTTTGACATTATACACATAATACAATCTGCTGTTGGTGGATGTGACGGATTCTTTGTCTGTGGAGCTTAATTGTGCAGAAGTAATTTGTACCTAGGACATATGTACACTTTGAATGACACTTGTGAGCATACTGTAATCAACTTCTGCCCAATTCACACCACATGCAGCTCATTTTCATACCATGCCCACACACCCAGCATGAATAGAGCAGACAGTTACATGTTAATGAAATATGGGTGTAATTATATCACAGTTCACTTACAAACATGACGTGTGACAGCAAGGCAGTGAACAAGCAGGCTATTTCAGTTTATTTTTACTCCCTGTGTTGGTGTAGCACTTGGCTGCAACTAGGCCACAGAGTCATGTCGTAGATACTCACAACCATCACATCATCGTGGTTCTCAGTGTATTGAAATTGGATGTGGATTTGAATGGATTCAATGGGGTTTAAAGTTTATTCACATGGCGACTGAAAAAAGGCAGGTTGTATGTGTGTTAATATGAGTCAGGAGACGCAGTGCTGATATGCATTAAAGCACATCCGTTCTTTCAGTGTGACTTGAGATTAGTGTTATTGTATCTTCAAAGTGATCATTATTTATCTATCTATCCAGTGATCATATCTATGCGTGAATTAAAAACAAAATCCTCAGTATCATGTCACTCAAGGCCAAGTGTATCTGAAACAGTATCGAAAATCATGTCACTGTTCAGATCTTTGTCTGAACGTCTTGTAAAAGTGCCCCTTAATGCATTACTATTACTATTTTGCCACTTTGTAAGAGCTCTGAAAGGTTTGGCTGTTTTCCCCGGAGACCCTCTTAGTCTCTTCGATTATTAAATATTCATTATAATTCCACTGAAATGAGCACACTCTGGAGTAATGAGGCAGAGCAAGAGAGCTGAGTGGAGCACAGACCAGCACACAGTGATCTATATCCAGCAAAATGGCCTGTGCAAAGTGGAAATTGGGTGTGGATCAGGATTTAACTCAATTCCAAATCAGTCTAGATGATAAATTAAATGAGATGCATTACATGATATGGAAATTATGGATAAAAAGTGTAGCATGGAAATGTAGTTATGATTTGAATTTATCGTAAATCAGATTACTGAACTTGAAAGAACTGAATACTGATTTGTCTGTGATGGTGTGTGTGTGTGTACGCCTATCAGCCGTAACATGAAAACCACCTTCCTAATATTGTGTAGGTCCCCCTTGTGCTGCCAAAACAGCTCTGACCTGTTCAGGCATGGACTCCACAAGACCTCTGAAGGTGTTCTGTGGTATCAGGCATCAAGACATTAGCAGCAGATCCTTTGAATCCTATAAGATGAAAGGTGGGGCCTTCATGGAATGGACATTTGTTTGTCCAGTACATCCCACATAAGCTCAATCGGACTGAGATCTGAGGAATTTGGAGGCCAAGTCAACACCTTTGTCATATACCTCAGACCATTCCTGAACAATTTTTGCAGTGTGGCAGGACACATTATCTTGCTGAAACAGGCCACTACCATTAGAGAATACCATTGCCATAAAGGGGAGTACTTGGTCTGCAGCCATGTTTAGGTGAGCGGTACATGTCAAATTAACATCCACATGAATGCCAGGATCAAAGGTGTAACAGCAGAACATTACCCAAAGCATCACACTGCCTCCATGTGCTGTCTCTGCCCCAGGTAAGCAACATACATGCACCTGGCCAATCACTTGATGTAAAAGGAAACATGATTCATCAGATCGGACCGTCTTCTTCCATTGTTCCATCGTCAAGTTCTGATGCTCACCTTCCCACTGTAGGATTTTTCAGTGGTGGACAGGGGTCAGCATGGGCACTCTGATCGGTCTGAAGCTATGCAGTATTATACACAGTAAGCTGTGATGCACTGTGTGTTCTGACACCTTTTATCATAGACAGCATTAACCTTTTTCAGCAATTTGTGCTACAGTAGCACTTCCGTGGGATCGGCCCAGATGGGCTAGCCTTTGCTCCCCACACACATCAGTGAGCCCTGGGCATCCATGACCCTGTTGCTGGTTCACCGGTTGTCTTTCTTGGAACACTTTTGGTAGGTACTAACCACTGCATACCAGGAACCCCCCATAAGACCTGTCATTTTGGCCCTAGCCAAAGTTGCTCAGATCCTTATGCTTGCCCATTTTTCCTGCTTCCAACACATCAACATCGAGAACCAACTGTTCACTTACTGTCTAATATATGCTAGCCCTTGACAGGTGCCATTTTAATGAGATGATCAATGTTATTCACTTCACTAGTCAGTGGTTTTAATGTTATGGCTGATCAGTATGTGCCTGTAGGAGGCACTCCTACAGACTACAGACAGTGCAGCAGACAGCTTTGCTCTGCAGATTACCATAATTGTGTGACGAATTCACTGGGGCTGAATGCAAACATAAAGCTTAGGAAGTGAGTGTGAAATTAAAATGGAATTTACAACACCACCAACATGCCATACACACGCACCAGCCAATGAACAGAGTGTGCTTAATAGGATTTGCAGCTTAAAGAAGAGCGCGCTGTCACCTTCACTACCGAACCTCACATGTTTGATTACTCACTCTCTCTCCCTCTCCCTCTCTCTCCTTCATTTATTCACTTACTGTTATAATGACCTGCACAATCAGCCTAATTTTAATTGAAGACTCTTATAATAGTCTGCATAATCAACTGAACTTTAATTGAAGTACAAATGTAAATGTCATAGCCCTCAGATCTTATTCTTTAATCCAATATTTTCCTGTGTAAAATAATACACTGGAACAAATAAATCACGAACAACACAATAGATAATAAATTGAATTGAAAACATATACAGATGGATCACAAGCTAGATTAGGGTTTGCCAAGTCTTAAGGTTAACCATTTTACAGAGAAGGATTACTGCAGGACATATAAATATACATAAACTCCATAAATTATCTGATAACTTTTACTCTCTGATATGTATTGTATTATGAAATTCAGAATGATGGTCTGCATTGCAATGTTTAAAAAATAGTAAAAAGTCACCAGTGTGAAGCAGGCAGGCAGGCGACAGATGTCAATGCAGGGAAACTTTTTAAGCATGTGAGCCATCCTAGACATGTGAGGTAATGGCAAGGTCTAAAACAGGCAAAGGTCAGAACACTTGGCAGGCAGGTCGATCAAACGCAAAGCTATAGCAATGTCAACGTCTAAACAACGATCAAAAACCAAGTAAGCAAACGCATGAAACAAAGGCTTGGCAATAACTGTGGACACGGGTTATCGCTTCACAACACACTAAAGAAACAAAGGAACTTAAATAGTGTGACTGTGACGCAAACTAAACTCAAAACCAGTGCAATCAATCCATCAATAATCAGGGGACTGTGAGCGGGGCAATGCAGAGGGGTGTTGGGAGGTGCAGTCCTCAGTAGCCATGTTTGAAGGCCCTGAGATTGCTGGATAACGGGGTCCGTGGAGCGCTGGGACAGAGAAGCAGGTGGCAGAGATGACATGATAACCAGAAATAACTCATTATGACAAAAATGTAAAGTTGTTTGTTTGTTTGTGTTTTCTTTTATTTATGCCGGTAGTTTTTTGGACACCAAAAGTATATCGAACACCTCTTTTATTGTAGAAGAGTAAGGACATCATTATTATTAATATTATTATTGTTGTTGTTGTTGTTGTACTTGTTGTTACTCAGTTTAATTCTAACCTTTGTGCCAATCCCCTTCAGTTACAATTATATAAAAAGATAATTGCACATAAAAAAAACATGTAAACCAAAAAAAAAAAAAAACAATAAGATTTTACAAAATTCATCTCTACAGCAAGAGGGATTAGAATAATATTCTTTTTGGTTGTTTGTTTGAAAAGATTTCAGTCTTTCATCATCCTTGTTTATTGATTTATGAGAAAATAACAAAGTTGAGGTGCAGATACAATGCGGCACGTTCGGGCTGATTCACACTTGTATATGCAACGTTAGAGTGAAAGCTCTGTGTAATGTGTTTAGCATGTGTGTGTGTCAGCACATTTCTCCAGCTGCCTGCCAGGTATTGAGTTTCTTGCAGCTTTCTTGGGAAAGGGAACTGAAAACCCAGTGAATGATTTGGGAGCATCATAATGGATCTTTACAGTGAGGGGTATTGATGGGTGGATGGATGGAAGTGTGGGAGCATGCTAAATATCCAGAGGAGCAAATTAAAGCAGAGCAAGGTTAAGAGGAGTCATTACCCAGGAGGGGCAGACTGATGACCTGGTGGCAGGGAGGGATCAGTGCACTGGTCAGCCATATTAATGATCTGTCTTCAAAGGCGAACTCCTGTTTGTGCACTCCACCCATCAGATCCGGTCTGTACATGAGGGCTGCTTGGGTCAGAAACTACTCATGACATAACATTACCTTAAGATTTGTTTATATAATATAATAACAGATTATTACTTACTCTCTTATCTGTTGCATGGTAACAGTTGGTCAGCATTGTGGCAAATATACCAAATCATATATCCATGTTTTTTTGCAGGATAAGCTGACCACTGTGTGTGTCTTCATTTTTTTCTAGATATTACACTGGAAGGTGCCTCATAACCTCAGACACAAAGCAGGAACAGCAATACAATCTTTGCTTACAATAGTGTTTTCCACTTGGTTTTGGTCTTAGTGAGTAGTTCAAATTGGGTTGTAAATCTAACTTTGTGAGATTAAAGAAGCTTTAGTCTTGTGTAGCCAGATGTGATATCTAACAACAATACAGGTCTGGAGACGTTGTGGGAGCAAACACAAATACTGCCCCGCCTACAGGCTTTCCCACTAAAACCCAGTTTCATTTCCTGTAGTCGGTGTACTTGGAGCATCCAGTGGAGGAACAACGTCTCAAGCGAATCTTCAAAGATGATAACGCTTGTTTTTACTGCATGTAATCTGTTATCTGTCCACGCAACACAAAGATGCATGCTTCACTGGTGTCTTATCTGATGACGTTTCAGCCATCCAGTATGGTTTACATCCATGGTACCGTGTCCTTGCTAACACTCAGATGTTGCTGACAAGCACACGCTTTCCAATTGTTGCTCGACGTTTAAGCTCCACCCTCACGAGGCATTTTATTGGCTTCGAAATTTCAAACAGTTGCCCTTATTTTTTCCCATCTGCCCTTAAGCCAAACTTTCTCCTTAGCATCTCCAGGCATGCATTCTAAGATAGAGATCACTTCTGGCTTCACAAGACTAAACACAGCCTTAGTCTGACTCAAGGTCACCGCTGAAGAAGAGCTCATCTTTTCAGGCACAAAGCAGCCACACATTCAGGCTGCGCTCTTATATGGATCAGTCTTTGATTAATGCGAACAGAACAGGGTAAGTGAGATGAAAAGAAAAACATGTGCTAGTCTTCATCTTTCTCACCAAAAAAAACCGTGAACATTATAGACGATGCCCGTGCTGCACAATTGCACCTTGTCGTATTCACCAGTGAGGAGCTTCCTGTTTAACAGATGTTTGTTCTTGCTCATTTCTCTGTATGCTTTGGTTCATTTTCAGAGAGTCTCCTGGATGACTTTTTGCTGACTTATCCAGTGTTCATGTCCACCAGTGACCTTTGCCAAGCACTCCTCGGACAATATCCTTTTACGCTAGCAATCTGTGTAGCTGCCTTTACTCTTATGCTCTACATCCTGAGTGCTTTAATGGAAGCAGTCTTGTTTAGACATTATTTGCATGTCTAATTAGAGTGCGTAACATTTTTGTGCGAGACACCATGTGCATATCTAATGACGCATCAGTATTCTTCCAGGCTTTCCCCACTTCCAGCCTGCAGCGTTCTTGTGAACGCACTGAGAGCAATGTCATTAAAACTTCGGTCTTCTCAGTAGTACACAGTGTGCACCCTCGGGCTCTTCCACATCCTTGCTTGCATTTTTTCGTAGAAGCACATAGCAGCTTTATGACGCCTTTCTGCTTTGAAGCCTTAACTGCTCTGTTGCCCACCTATTGTTTGAAGCGAGGCAGGATGAAGGAAGAAGGGAAAGAGACTCTGCTGAGGAAGCGCAAAGTCCTGCACCTGCTTTCCCAGTGGATCGCACTCCGTCGTGACACGCTGCAGGAGGGAGAACACACCAAATTTATGAAGGTAAGAGTCATAAATGTGCTTAATCAGACAATGTGGAAATGTCCCAGCTTCCAGAGTTTGGAACTGTTAATGCCAGATGATGTGCCGGAGACGCAGCATGTTCGGCTAATGAGGTGAGGCGATGTAGAAATGGAAATGTAGCTTGGGGTTTCAGTCTCATATTCTTTGCCAAATGAGTCTTACAGTGCTAAGCAAACAGTATGGCACCTCCATCGATTGCACTCATGCCGAAAGGGCGGTTTGTCTCACTCTTACAGATGCTGAATCGCTACGTTCTGGATGACCTTTATGAATACCCGACCCTGGAGAAAGAAAAAGAGGAGCTCCATAAGCTTCTCCGCATGCAACGCAGACAGTAGGTGCTCTCTCTCGCAATCCACTGAGCTGTGTAGAACACAAAAGACGCTTCCTGTAAGCCCATATTCATGACTGGCATAAAACCAGTCCAAATCAGGACAGATGCGTTTCTGTGTGTTACATAATTAACGGCAGAGCACGGACACCGGAAAGAGATTAATGTCACTCTTCTTTCTTCATCAGCATTTGGAACAAGTGAGCCTATTCATGCCTGAGAAAGAAGAAAAATGACTCTTTTTCTAAGAGAAGCAGCTCTAAATGCATCATGCAAAGATGTGAAGATTTGCAGAATTCTCTCCATGTCCGTAGTCTGGGAGACCAAATGAGAGAAAGCAGAATTTTTCTCAAGAAGTCAAGATTCAAAAAACAGAAACAGCATGAGCAAAAAAAAAACAAAATAAAAAAACCTCTATTCTTTCTTTTTTAAATCCAGGCGGACTGTCCTCATTCAACCCCAGTGCATTAATACTCTACATGGGAGTTCTTTGCGTCTCTTGTGTTTTAAGTAAAAGTGAAGAGCAGCAGGTATAAACCATGTCTGCTTATTCTAAGCAAGCAAACAGTGCGCGTTTTAATAACTACATTACTAGACATGGATGTTGATTTATGAATGTAAAAAATTTTGCATTGAAGTGCTTTCATACATATTGCTGATGACGTAATCCTCAGCTGGATTAACATCCAGAATCCTTTTGGCTGCACCAATTTCTCTCCACCCCTTCCACCAACACGCCACCAAATCGCCGGCTTGTCAGCTGATCCGCAGCCAATCGCCCTCCGCTGACAGGCAGCCAGCAGCTCCACTGAGGCTTTGTGTTCATTTGAGACATGCCAGAGACAGCCTTTACTACGCCCATTTCCTCTGTGACTAGTCAGGCTGTGTCAGGCTTCAGAAGGTTATTGATAAGAACCTGAAATAAAATACACACTGCAGGTCTGCGGCAGTGAAAAAAAAAGAAACGTGCACGTGTTTGGGGAAACTCTTTCAGTCTTATGCTCATAAATTAAGAATGTCAGTCAGGCAATTTGAGCACGTAGCCAGATATTTAAGTAGTTTTGTACCACAGAGCTGTTGAATGCTTGATTCTGATTGGTCAGATTAATAAAAACAGCATGACTCAGCATGCCAGGGTTATATCCATGTACTCATTCTAATATATTATTGTTTCTATAGTAACAACTTATGAAGGGTGTAATTGCTAGGGTGGTAACAGAAACGCTGGTCCAGGTTCATGTTAAGCTCCATGACACCACCCCATTACTGATTATTTTCCTATAACAGCATACCCTTTGGTGCTTGATTTCACCTCTTCAGCCTGTACTAACACTTCAGCTACGATTAACATACAGAGTGTAAACTGCTTTGTCTGCAATTCCAGTGATAATGATTATAACCTTAATGAAATTCTCACAAAATTGAGTACTGAACAAAAAGCCTTGTTGGGCTTTCCATTCAATTATGAATGTCTTTTTTTTCTGCTAATCTAAAAACCCGGTATGTAATCTCATGCTTTCATTTTTCTCCCTTCTGGCTCAGCACGGTGGATGACTGTTCTCCACAGAGGAAGGTGAGTTAACCTACACGGTTGTTTAAGACACTGATAGACTCAGAAGAGGCAGTCGAATCTAAAGGTTTATGCTGTGTGTTTATTTATGTATTAAAGGTGCAGACATGGATTCTAATACAATACAAATCTTGTTACATTCGGCAAGTATCTCTTCACGGTCCGCTAGCTGTCCATTCTGCGTGTGCAGTGAAAAAAATCAGTGTTTGTAAACAGCCCTGGCTCTGTTCATGGTGGAACAAAGTAAGTGGCTTGGACCGAGCCACACAACACTGTTCCAGCCAATCACGGGACAGGGGGATGGGGTAGTGATGTTAGTGTCATTGCACTTCCATGAATTTGTAGGAGGAGCTTCTAAAGGAGCTCTGAAGCTATTTGTTTGGCTGTTTAGGCCCATAAATTGTGTTTCGTCTAGGTAGAAATGTTGTTTTTGGCTTTTAGTTAAGCTTTATCCCGTTAATTGTGTATATATTTTGCATGGGTTGCTAACTGTTTAACGTGCATTTGAGAGGCGCTAATTAATGCACAACTGTACCGACCGGTGCCACCTCCTGGAGTTAAAGGGTTAAGGTTTTTACACTTTAACTCTTGAAACGAGGCTTTAAACGTGACTTAATGGGGTGATTCCACGATTAGGGCATCATTTATCCCTTTTAATTCTTTGAAATTAATTGTCATTTAGGCAATTAGGAAACAAGAAAACATTAATTTAAATATAAAAATGTGTTAACTCATCTCAGACAGCAGTATTTTTACTACAAGGTTTCTTGGCTAAAAAATGGCTCTGAAATGAGTGGCAGGTTTTCTTAGCATAAAAACAGCAAATACACAAAATGTGGTTAACTAGCATCCATGTTAATGACATAAGGATAATAAGAACATACTAATGATACTTAGAAAAGCATGAAAGAGCCTTGCTTTTCTTTTTCCCATGATCCTCGAACATGCTTCCTGTTGAATATTTTAATCGTATTTTATAAACGTGATCGTGTTCGGGCACCAGGGTTTAATGAATGTTGTGAAACGCTACGATGCACATTTTCATTATTCTTAATAGATGACTGTTGAAAGACGATGTTTCAAGCATAAGGTGTTAAATGGATTCACACTATAATGATGAATTTTAATGAATATAGTTCAAGGTAAAGTGTATTAATAGAAGGCTGGGACAGACAAAATACTCTAGATGTTGTAGGCTTTGTCAATTGTTTGCCTGAAACACACACAAAGGGTGTTCTTTGAGACTTTACCTGTGTTTAAAATGTCTTTCACCTTTACTTCACTACATATTTGTAAATGTGGGACACCGAAGGCACCCAATTAAGGGATCACAATACGCGGCATTAAACTTTGAATTACATTCATGAAAATTATAGTCTGGGATTTCAATTTTACATTACAAATCTCCACCATTTCATTAATGTGGCCCTGCGACTGTCTGCCTCCGAGTCTTACTTTGAGCTGTGTCTCTCGAAATGCTGATGTTTTTTTTCACAGTTATTAATCCTCAATGCTTTTCTTTCCCTCATTGGTCAGAATAAAGCACTTTTCCACCAACTGAGCCTGAAAGAGACCTGGCAGCCTACGCGAATGGCCCAGAGGCAGAATAAGGAAGGTAGACTAATAAAATATTCCCTTTTATTTCTGTCTTCTGGCTCACTGTGTCCTTCCACAGTACAACAGGGACAATCGATACAGAGCTTTATATACAGACATTGTAGAGTTAAAATGGGTCAGGGTTCTACACCAAAAATTGTAACCGAACCTTAATTATGGATTCTAATCAATTTTATAATTGATTGTCTCTCTGGAATGATGAGTACTGTCTGGATGATGTGTGTGTATGTGTGTGTACATATATATATATATACATACATACATAGATACATATATAAAATGTGTGTGTGTGTGTGTGTGCTCAGTTCTGTGCCACCTGTACGTGACCATGGACTCTTACATGAGTGTGAGGACGCACAGTGCGGTAACGGCACAGGAGCTGCTGATTGCAGTGGCTGAGAGATTCGAGTGTGCTGAGGATGACATGGTGCTGCTGGCTGTCACCTACTCCAGAGGTACAAATCTGCAATATTAAAACAGCTACATGGACCATTAGATAAATGTGTCATTAATTTACTCCTCTATATGTGTTCAGAAATGGAAGGTAGTGTGTTAGCATTGAGAAATATTAAACTGGACTGCCCTCTGCTGGAGAAAATCAAGTATGTGTTTCTCTCTTGTGTGTGTGTGTGTGTGTGTGTGTGTGTGTGCGCGCGTGTTCAGGGAAGGTGCTGCTCCAGCCACAGCAGTGTGTGTACTCGGACTCCCTCGGTGCTGTGAGCAGGCTGTGTGTGTGCAGGAAAGACCTGACAGAGCTCACGGTAAGAGAGTTTTGCTTTGTGTTCCACTCTGAAGCACATGCTGTACACAACTCAGGCAGTTCTGCTCAGTGACTATGTGCTACATCTCACACGTGACATCCGACCAGAGCCTCGTCACAGATAACAGACAGACGCAACAGCCGATAGTCAGGATGCTGAGTATGAACACGTGGGACATAGCCGTGGCTCTGACTAACTGTGACTGGAGTCTCTTCAGAAATCTGCAGGAGGTATGATGATATGACAACCCTCTCTCTCTCACTCTCTCTCTCTTTCTCTCTTTCACACACAGAAACACACAGGACACTTTTTAACAATACTGCAGTATGGCAGAGTAACAATCCTCCACAGTTCTGTAATTATTTCAGTCATACTGTAAATATCCAGGCTGAATTTTGTTATGCTTCTTGCCGAGGCACGAAGTGCATAGAACTTATTGTAATGTTTTCATTTTCCTGATATTTATCCTTTTTCTGTTTTCTGTGTGTAAAGTCTGCCATCTTAAAGTTAGACTGAATATGTGGCTTCTTCTTCGTTATGAGACATATTCGACATCAAGTTACGTTACTGTACATAGATGGAAGCACAGGGATTTATGTAACGCAGGCCTTTAACTTACATTTCTGGGCAGCCCATTCAGATTTATTTATTTATTTTATTACCTGTGAGCAGTTTTACAACTACAGAATTTGTGCACATTATTTACAGTGGGGTTTTTTTTTTTTGCACTGTTGGAAAGTGGTTATTATTTATTTATTTCATATTTTGATATTGGTATTTCAAATTATATATAGGTTTTGTGTGTATCTATACTGCTCACTACAGTAATTTGAGGGTGAAATTTGGTGTACACACTCACACACGCGCACACACACACACACACACACACACACAAACTGTCTGAGTAACCCCATAACTCCATAATTAACTTGCCAGTTATTTCCAAGATCCTGAGTACTGTGCCTAGTTTTTATTATTAAACTTTACTATGTGTGCTCTTAATACTCTTATTAACAGTGTTGATGGACTACACCTGATAGAATGTCATTTGAGATTCAGTCCGTAAAAAGGAGCGACTCCTTGTGTCTTAATATTAACTAAGTTTACACTAGATTTATTTATGCTAAGATTAAAGTATTGGCACACTTGGATTCGTATGAGTCACCTTTAAACGCAATCTCACTGCGGCTCATGCTCAGTATGAGCAGTAAGAATGAATAACAGCGTCATGGCAATTTAAATTTGAGATTTAATTTAATTTGAAAAAAATGAAAATCGGCTTCCAGTAGTATTTGTATTAGTAGTTAATGCGGTGAGGTAATAATCAGTCATCACCCCACAGAACTTTATTACCCCGTTTTGTTTTGCTATGGAAAATGAACATGGGCTTTTGAATTTGGATTAATAACCATGCACAGAAGCTGTGTGGCAAAGTAATCAAAAGTACGCGGTGATGCAGTTTGTATGCAAAGTACCATTAACATGCTCCACCACATCAGCAACTACACTGAGCATTCCTAACTAAGTATACCACTGCAGCACGGTTGAGTCTTTGATTCTGATTGGTCTGAAAGTGTTGATTAGGCTTTGACAGAGGATTTGCGGCATAAATGTGCTTGTCCTGATCTCATTCCGTTTCTGTAGTGACAAATGGAAAAAATGCCACATAAACGGATTAAAAAGAGATGTAGTTGGTAATACGGTGCAGTTTTCTGTGAGGTGATGTTTATTTAGCATTTTTGGGAGGTAATGTAGCTTGAAGCTTTCAGACACAGGAAAGTGCTCAGGACAAAGGGTTTGGCTTCTTCTCTGCTGCAGTTTTTCTTATTAAGTACAAGAGAAAAGGAGAAAAAAAAAAAGAGGCTGCTGTGCGAAAAACTGTTTAAGACCGGAACTAACGTGTTTTGCAGATGTTCCACAACATTTTATGTAACTGATGACTAACATAACATGGCGTTCTGTAATAAATAAAAAAAATTTAATCGTTGGCAAACTGTCGCCATTCATTGATTATTTTCCTTACGTATTAGATAACTGACATCTTGTGAGTTTTATTGCTTCTTGAACAGTTTATATTCACTCGTCCCTTTCCTGTCTGTACAGCAAGAACTGGTTTATTTCACACTGAGCCGCGATTCTTGCTCTGGCCACACAGTGGCGCTGGAGCTGCTGCTTCAGCGCTGCAACGAGGTGCAACAGTGGGTGATGACTGAAGTGCTGCTGTGCCCCACACTCTGCAAACGCGTGCAGCTGTTTAAGAAGTTCATCAAGATTGCAGCCCAGTGAGTAAACCTTCAAAGCACAACTCTAGTGTTATTTAACCCGATCTCTATCTACTACATCTGCAACATGCACTCCAAAACATTAAGCTTTTAATGGTCTCAATAAAAATGATTGGTCAGGAAAAGGAGCAAGAATTAAACGAATAGATAAAGTAAATTGGTGTGGTGCAGCTTTTCCCTTGATTTCCTTTAAATGTTGGAGTCTTGTGGGTAAACTTGCAGAAGCTTTTTAACAGAAAGAAGAGTCCATGTTGTTCCAGTCAATGTTAAAGTCTTCTAACAGAAGAGATTTTGGAAAATTTTGAACACCCAGACAGGTTAGTTTAAAATTTGTCATTTAAACATTTAAATCGTTTCATGATTTTCTCTTTGCGTACCGGAAGACTATGTAAGTGAACGTCCCCGTTTCCAGATTTCCCCCCCAACAGATTCAGCAACGAGCATCGACCAGCAAAAGGCGGCCGACGTCTCAGGAGTGCTTTTTTTACTTCCTGTGCATTTTCTGCCCAGTGATATTTGTTGAGACCATTAAAAGCTTAATGTTTTGCAATATTGGGTTTGCCTCTTTTTTTTTTTTTGCCCAGGAGTGTGTAAAGCTTTGGAGCTTAGTTTACATATCGCTTTGGCTGAGAATTCATTCAAACATTCTACTGCCCTTACAGTTAAATTTTAAATGAGGTTTAAGCAAGTTTGTGGTTTTTCTGAGTAGATGAAAACATAGTAAAATTCCTTATTGTACAGTACAGCTGCAGTAGATGAAGGTAAGCATGAAAGAAGCTGAAGTATTATGTCACACAGTACTATCTTGTAAGTCTTATGTAAGAATGTTTTACACATTTTCTAAGACATTCATTGTTGTGTCTGTTTCTCGCTCGTAGTTGTAAAGCACAAAGGAACCTGAACTCGTTCTTTGCCATCATAATGGGTTTGAACACTCCAGCCGTCAGCCGACTGACTCAAACGTGGGAGGTAAGGAGGCACATCTCACAATCGATGCCTACATACGTGCTCTTCAACAGTAGAATTTTAAGATCTTCCATTTATTTTCAAATCTCTCCAATTTTCCTGTCATCCTTGTAGAAAGTTCCTGGCAAATTCAAAAAGTTGTTCTCCGAGCTTGAGAGCTTGACGGTAAGTAACTGTTTGTGTAAAGTGCTAGACCGTGGCACAGAGCGAAGCCATATGTTGCTGCTGTAAACACATGCCATACATATACCACCAATCACTTAATTACATAAATGAGTACACACACACACACACACACACACACACACACACACACACACACACACACACACACACGTCTAAGCATAGCTTGTCACATAAAATAATGCTGTGTATTTTCAGGACCCATCCTTTAACCACAAAGCCTACAGGGATACCTTCAAGAAGATGAAGACTCCCAAAATCCCTTTCCTACCTCTGCTACTCAAAGGTGCTTCTGTACCATTCATCTCACACAATAGTAAACATCTTTATCATAAATTATTGCTAAACAAACCCTTTTGTTCCTGCCAGATATCACATTCATTCATGAGGGAAACAAAACCTTTCTTGATAATGTGGTCAACTTTGAGAAACTGGTACGTTAATGTCAAACCTGTAATCAGTCACTTTATTGACCCAGACCTCAGCAGAATGCACTCAGTACTGACATGATACTTCTAAACTGTTCTAAACTCCACCTTCCAGCACATGATGGCAGACATGGTGCGGGTCATAAGGCACTGTCAGACAGACCACGTGGGTAAGCATTAGTGCTGACTTAATGTTTCCATCTGATTACCTGACCAACTGTAAGTGAATTTTAGCTAAAGAGTTTAGAAATCACAGTGTGTCCATCAGTGACTGCAACAAGTGGAAAAGGTGATGTAATGAAGAGAATCAAGCAAAAGCAGTCACAGAGGGACCTTTAATACCATCACTGGGAATTAATAACTGACATATTTAGCTGTCTTAATAATAATAATAATAATAATAAGAAGAAGAAGGCAGGGTGGCACATCTGCAGAGCCTTACTTCCTGTCCTGACCTCAGGTTACTGTCAGGTTACAGTTAAAAAAAAAAAAAATGTCTGTAACTCCTTAAGAGGTAATGCAATATTTTGCGATTTTGCAAGCTGGAAATCTATACTTCAGTCACATCTTGTTTCTTGGTGCACTTGAGGCAGAATTACGTGACATTATCATGGTTTGAAGAACAAGTAAGAAGTTAGTTTCTGAGTTTCGTAAATATAAACTTACGTGATATACTGCAAATGCGTCAATCAATGACTGGGCCCCAACTGAGTGATATTTTATGAGTAACTGAGTGGTATCATGAGTATACAATTAATCATTAATGTACACATAACTAAGACTGACTTGTTAACATTTAACATGTTTGCCATCTTTAAGGAAACATGTTGACTCAGAAGGAGAGCTCTGATGTCAAGGCCTACGTCAACTATCTACACATCATCGACAATCAGCAGACTCTGTTTGAGCTTTCCCACACACTGGAGACAAAGGTCTAGGACATATATCTGTGTGTATATTAATTAATGTGTTTCACTGATGAGAGACGAGCTGGTGCCGTGATCCCTCTCACATGGCCAAGACACTGAGAAGGAGGAACCATTAACACAGACAGCCACAAGGGGGAGAGCCTGAGCCTCGCAGACTGCACACATCAGAGGAGAGAATCATAAGGATCTTTAACTTTTTACAAGTGTGCATAAATGCATAAAGGCACTGAACAATCTGGGATGGCTGTAAAGCAAGCCAAGGCAATAAGAAGGTTTTACAAATCAAATGACATGTCAGAGTAAACTGGTCTCTTATTAACACGTCATAGGCATGAAAATGTTGATATGAAACGTTCTGGGGTAACAGGAATGTGTGATGCTTTGCAGTGAACGCAGATAACTATTTCCAGCCTTAGACAATCAGAAAAACAAATCAGAAGACCAGAGTCTTTACTGTATCTAGATTGTTTTCAGGACGTAGCAATAGTAGCAACAGAAATAACCAATATCAATGTAATTTGGCTCCAGTATTTCCCTGGTAGCGACATAAAGCGACACCAAAACAAGAAAAATCAGCCGAGATTTAGGTTATTTTTTATCTAATTAAGCATGATGGTTTTAACCATCATGCATCAGGGTTACGCTATGAGAGCAGAGCAGAATTATACAAAGCACATTTATGTATAGACTGCTTGGAAATGAGATGTGCATTTTCATCTTCAGCATAATAACGGGAACACTGATTAGTTCAGTATTAATCAGTATAGTGAGGAGGAGGAGGAGGAGGAAGGTCATCACCTTAGAAATGCAGTGCGTGTGGTGTGTTTCAAACCATCCTGGTCTATATGATGTGGCAGGGCCATTGAGTGACCAGTACTAAATGTGCATGGTTAATAAACATGTAAACATTGTAAATACATTAAATTAACTTTGTTTGTTTTTTAATTGACAGCAAAGCAATACATTTGTGTTCATGCCTCCATGAAGTATCATTTGTATGATAATTTGCTTTTTTATTAAATGACTTTATTCCAAAACCACTGAAAAAAATTAAAACTTAGGACTGTTACATCACTACTTATGAATGTCTTTATTTTCCCTGTCTTGGTGATGGTTTCAGGCTTCAAAGGTACTCTCTAAGCGCACAAGCTCCCAGGCTGAGTGGGTTACAGAAGTCTATTATAGCTCTTGAAATGAAACACTTATAATGGGTAGTGAAATCTCAAGAAGAAAAAAATCCTATGTGAGTGACACATCGTGGCTTGTAGGAGGCCACAGGAGGGGAAAAAAGCACATTCCGTATGCATTGTAACAGTCAGCTTGCTTACTGTTTGTCTCAGCTGGAGTAGGAGCCTAAATGGCCGAGCAGATGCTGTGACAGAGCCCCCCGCTGCGCCATTACTGCCTGCTGTGAGTGTGCTGCAGCTCACTATGGGAAGAGGCGCTGCGGTACAGCCTTCTCAAACCTATCATTTCCTCCCTGCTCTGCTGATCTATCATTTCCCTGTCCTTTCAACAGAGCCTTGACACACTCGGTGACTGTGGGCAGATTGCACAAACAATGCACACAATCTCACACACACAAGCTAATGAACTCATTATATTATATTAGCTGTAGAGTTTAACGTTGTGCTCCTGTCGTGAATGTCAAATGTCACTCATTTAGAATCATATTGAATCATGTCATTCTATTAAAATACTTTTTTATAATTCTTCTTTATTATTATATGGCATAAATTGGTACTATAACATTAAAACATATGACATACAGTAGACCAGAAAAATACTGCAAGTCAATCTGCTTAAATTAAAAATACAGAATGCTTCATCTCAGAATGCTCCATCTTCATGTTCTTAAATCAACCATACCCTCTTCTTCCGCTTGACAATGGTGCAATTAAGAAGCACTTATAGAACTTTTCCACTGACGTGGTCCCAGTGCCTAATATAGAACTGGGTCCATGCATTTCTACCAAAAAAAAAAAAAAAGACTGATGATGGTGCCAAAAAGCTAGTATTAGCACGGCTCCATAAAATTGCTGGTCCCAATGATGGAACCACTGATGTCAGTAGCTATGGGAGGGGCTACTGCACGAACAAAATCTCACATCTTCATATGGTAGGATCGGTTTATGGAGGAACAAAAATCACACAGGCTACCATATCGAGATGTGAGGCCCCAGTAACATCTCAATGGAAATAACTTCTGCTACGAAACATTTGGTTCTCAAACCTTTTAAAAATGCGGGCCGGTTCTCAAAGGGTACCAAGAAAGCACCAGCAATGGCACCATCCTGGTTGAAAGGAGCTATTAGTTATGTAAATAAAGTACTGTGGGGTGTACACTCACACAGACAGCAACAGGGCCACTCCTGCCAGCACCCACTTGGCAGGCGGGTGGCGTGTTTTGAGGTGGAAGCTCCAAATGAAATTGGGACCACGAAGCTTGGTTCGATACACAGGGCATTCGTAGGTGTTATTCAGCTCCAGCTTGTCAGCAGGTACTGCACGGATATACAGCACTGGCATGGCCGGAGTCAGGTCCTTTAACACAGCCTCGGACAGTACCCCTGCTGAGATGTCCCATCGAGCACCTGACGGTGAACGGGAAAAAAATCAGAGCCGACCACAACACAGCATCAGCTTTCAGAGAACAGTATCAGGGTTTATTAGATAGCCTGACCTTCTCACTTACCCTCAATATAGAGCCCATGAACATAAGCTCCCTCTCGAGGTGGGTGGCCATAATCATCCTTTGTCTTCTTAGTCACATCCACGGACAAAGCCATCTTGTCAAGTGGCCACTTGTTCTTACGAGCTATACTCTGCATGATCGCTGGAACACAAAAGCTCATCTGAGGCATATGATTTAAACTTGATGTGTGTTCGTATGTATGTATGCAGGCAGGTGATTGCACTTTAGGATGACCAAATGTCCCTCTAATGATAGTAATATGTAGCAATTTGGGGATGTTGGAGGATTTTTGTATGGCATCCTGGGAAAACCCTTCACAGGATCAAACACTGACATTTTCTACTATATATTGTTATGAAAACAACCAGTTTACCTAATCTGAAATTGGTTATTTATGCATATTTCAACCAGAAGTAAAGTTCAGACATTTTAAAATCTGGTTTGTACCAAAAGCGAAACAGGAGAAAACCACATTCTGACTTGACTCCAGCAAAAGACAACATGTGTACCTCTACATATATAACCTAATCTACTTACGATATTACTGCCAAACTTTAGGGAATTATATATACAACTGGCTACTCTAAATTGCCCATAGGTGTGAATGTGAGCGTGTGTGGTTGTTTGTCTGTGTTGGCCCTGTGGTG
>JAQQZR010000033.1:8919711-8957400 GCA_030068235.1 Notoglanidium macrostoma
GCCCAGGGTGTACCCCGCCTCTCACCCGAAGATGCTGGGATTGGCTCCAGTTTCCCCGCGACCCAGATGGATAAAGCGCTATAGATAATGGATGGATGGATGGATATATTTTATTCACTTTTTATTGATAGAGCTCTAGTTTGAAAAAACTGGACCAAAATTGTATATTTTAAAATAATATGTCTTTTAAGCCTTTATTTAAAATAATTTTACGACAGTAATACACCACACGCAGGTAGGGGTAAGCAGAAGGGTGATACCTTCATGGGCAAAAAATATCTCCACAAGGTTACTAATATCTGACAATTTTGACCTCGTGAGGGGCTTAGCATGAGGAAAGCTGTTTTTTTACTTCATGACAATGGAAGGTACACACAGGGATAGTAAAATAAACATGTGTGTGTGGGTGGGGGTGCCACTTGTTTACCGGTCAAGAAAGACTGTGGGCTAAACAGTCCTGAGAGCCACACCACCGCCGGAGGCACGAAGTCTTGAGTCCACGTGTCCAGCTCTCGACACTGACTGAGGACATCACTGAACCTGGCATAGTGTAGAGAAATGTTTTAAAACACCATACTGAAACCGAAACTTCTCCCAGTCCCCCATATAAATTGAACAGGTTGATGAAGTCTGTGTACCACTGGGCCAGTGTGTTTGTAGAGGGGTAGGTCAGTCGGCTCCAGCTTTCAGGAACTCGGTTGTAGTAAAGAGACGTCTGCAGAGTCTCCATGTCAGCAGAGATGCTTAACTCACCCTAAGAGAAAGAAAATACAGTATACATATTATATCAGAAATCTTATGAGAAATAATACCATCTTTTCAACATCATGCTTGTTCACCTATAAACACTGACAAATACACTCGCATGAATAACGAATGTTTATACTTCTAGATAAAAACTCATATCTAGTACCTTCAAGAGTCCTTCAGTTAATCCTGCTGGAGGAAACCTGTGACAGTTCTGCACAGTACCCTACTTACACATGGCTGCTTTTCGGAAAAGGTTCAAAGTGGAATCATTTAAGGAACCATTTATAGAGTGTATGTTTCAGAAGGTTACTTAAGTACCTTTATGGCCAGGTCCAGCTGTGTAAGACAGCTGTGGATCTCAGATATCAGCAGGTTCATGCGCTCACACTCCTGCAAACAGAGCAGAACTAACGGACTGCGCTCGGGTGTCTTAGCAAGCAGCTCTGACACGCTGTATTTCTCAGGCAGCTTCTCCAGAATGTCATCGAGCACACTTTTCACCTGAGGTCAGAACAAGTTTAATTTACAGTATGATTATAATTAAGTACTGAATTAATTAAAATAAACACTAAAAGCAATGCATTAAGAACAGGAAACATGAATGTTTTAGACCTTCTCCTCCACACTTTGTGCTGTGTCCTCTCCCTCTGAGTCTTGGCACTGCAGTTCTAACAGAGTGTTAAAGAGAGTATTGGACGTAACGGTCATAAACCCGATCTCCGCATTGGGATGCAAGCCGTAGAGACTTGGATTTTCGTCTGGCAACATCTCATCCACATAACTGTGATAACCAGTGTAGTCCAGATCAGGAGGAACTGAGAAGCCAGGGCAGAGGAACAGCTCCCCTTCAAACTAAAAAGTGAAAAATTATTACGTAATTGTACACAATAACAATTCATGCACAATCATTAGCTGCAACTGGATTTGTGATAAACTTTCAGTAAATAATGATACCATCAATTCAATCACTTTTACACATATAAGAAAAGGAGGCTTTTTAATGTAATACAATAAGACACCACTAGGTGTCACCAGGCAACCTATCAATTCCCTCCAAACTAAAGATTTCCTCAAACTTTTTCTTGCACCTTATTAGCCAAAGCTGTATTTGAGGACATTTAATTTTACTTAAAAAGGTATCTTAAAAATGATATCACCATCTAAACAGAAATTATACAAATATAAATGATGAATGATTGAATTAGTTAATTAATTCAAACATAAATCCATCCATTATCTATACTGCTTATCCATCAGGGTCACGGGTAGGGTAACCCTGGGAAGGCCCCACTCGGCAAGCAGGTCCAAACCCAGAACCTTCTTGCTATGAGACAACAATGCTGACGCACCACATAAACTACCAATGGACAAAAGTTAATTGTTAATTGTTATAGCCACTCTCGCACAGTAAACCGCATCACCCAGCATGACAGAATGATCTTAGGCACATTCATGGACCTGTGTGTATTATTCCATTCTGTCTCGACACTTTTAGTTCCAGTCATCATAGATTTCTTTAGTGGTCAGTTTACTTTCTTAGCTCCAAAAATAGTCAATATCATTGATGATTTTCAAGGTTTTGGTAGTTAGCTAGCTAACATAAATACCCCATGTTGTAAACTAGCATTTGTTTGCTAGCATTCTATTCATTATAGGATATAGCATGTTTTTGTGCAAGCTGTTTGTGAGGGTGCTTGTAGAGATTATTCAATAATTTACTGTGATTTACTGAAGTATTTATTGGTGGATATATTTATAAAAGTTCTTTAGCATGTTTAAGGATTTCATGCTTCAACATGTGGATAAGGCTGGGCTTCCTTCGGAATGACTGGTTCTGATTGGACAGCAGTCCTGCATGCTGCGAGCATTGGGATTGGACTGCACAACACATGGAGGAGCTTTTGAAATCGACAAGAAAAGCACGTTCCTATGTATACATGTTAAATCTGAAAATGATCTTGCGACTAACAACCACAATCATCAAACCAAACTGTATATTCTAGCTTTTGGAGAGCATCATATTTCAGCTGAATGAAGTAGTCTAATTAGACTTTCTTACATAGATGTATCGGTAAACAGGACGTTATGTATTTCCCCAGCTATTTTCTGATCAAATGTAATCTTAGCTGTAATAGTAAGAACTCATACTGTCTAACACTAGTTTCTCCTCAGAAGTTGGCTAGGTAACATGCAAAAAGGGGTTATGGAAACAAATGTCTGTGGCTAACGAGCTTCATCTCAGACTGAAAATTTGACGGAATTTTATTCAAAGAAAATATAAATCCTTATCACACTATATATACACGGGGCACGGTTATTTCCCCTCTTGCTTTTAGTACGTAGTGCCTACACCCTCTACCAATGTAACAGCTTGATGAGATTGGAAAACACAAAGAAAGTAATCTGAAACCACTCCTGAATGCAGAGACTTTCCAGATTGTCCAAGGACAAAGTCCTCTACTCTGGACTCTTCTCTTCAGCACATATCACAGGTTTCAATATATTACAGCTCAAGTTATTTTAAACTTCTTAATCATTTTCAACAGTGGAGCTGTTTTTCTAGCCAATTCTGATTTATAAATGTAACAGTTCTGTCTTACTTCATTTGTGTGTTCTGTAATCTTTCCCATGCTGATGAACGAATCATTTGGGAATGGAAATTTGGCCTATGCGTCATCTCATATTTATACCCAAGTGAAACGGGAAGTTATGGATCACTGTTTTATCGTTCCTACACACTCAGGTGAATTTAAGAAAAATAAAAATACAAATAAATGGGAACATGTTTGTTTTATTTTGTTCATGTGAATCCAAAGGGGGTGCACATAATTAACAAGAGCCCCTCTTGTGACTAGTTCTGTTTCAAAATAATTTTTGCTATGTGATTTTCAAACTAATTTACCTCATATTTTTTCAGTGTGAGATTTGGCTAATCAGAATTTTTTCCACAATATCTTTTTTTACCCATCTTTACAAAGGGTGCAAATCATTAGGAAGCTGTGTAGCTGCTGTCTGCATTTATACATATAAATATAAATATTCCATTGAAAAATTTACTGAAGAATTTAATTCTCTCTTTCATATTTAACAGAAAGCAGTAGCCATGATAAATATTTTCCTTGAATACGTATTTTATAATTAGTATACGAATAACGGTACTTTGTAACAATTAAAGGACTCCAAATTCCAGTTGAACAAGAAAATTCAAATAAGTGGTAAAAATGTGGACGCAAAAAACATTTCCAGATGCAAAATGTATCCGACAAATTAGCAAAGAAACATTTGTTTATCTTTATATTTTGCTTGGAGAACGTGTCAATTTTTTAGACATTCTTGAGACAAAAATAACACCGTCAACAATATCATTTTAAATTATTTGAATAGTAATTAACTTTACCATCTTTGGATTAAGAAGCTCCTGTATATATGTGCGGCAGAGTCTCCTATCCCAGTCATCAGTGATGTGTCCTCCATACATGATCTCTCCTACCAGATAACACAGGTCCTCCCATGGCACCTCAACCGGACAAACATAAACACAATTTGCATTAGCTTTCTGCCATAAAAGTTTCTCTTATGCATTTACTTTGTGATTACAACCTGAGCTTTTTGTAAAATATATACCATATAAATATCTATGATATGTGAGACAGGTAAAGTGTTTATGTGGTCTTTATATTGCTACACTATTATTTTTATTGTGTCAAGAGCAGTCCTCATACTTTCACAGTGTGCTGTGATCTGACAGCTAGTCATGTCAGATCACACTGGGATCGTGATCAAAAAAAAAAAACAACAACTTTGATGTGGGCGTCTGGAGGAGAGAAAAGCATGTGAGTGCGAACCTCAGAGCTGATGACAGAAGCTGGAAGTTCACAGTCATTTGTATCTGTATTGTTTTGCAAATTGCTTCCTTCATCAGGCCTAATTGCAGTGATCACTTATGGAGTGGTGCGAGATGTCACGCGCAGTGTGTGTAATTACATTTAGCATGACGCTTCATTGGCCGCCTAATGAATCCCCTGTATACGCACGTACAGGTTAGTGTTTGGTTAACATAATGAAGGACATTCGTTTCTTGGTTGGTTTTTTTATTTGTGTTTCTGAAGGGAGGGGGAATTGTGCTGGCAGGATAATTATTTGTGACCAGCAAGATGCAGGGAAGAGAAAAACATATTCTGAGATCTCACAGAAACGGTGAGAAGTGAGACTATTCTTGCTCTCCCTCTCAGGTGGGAAAGAATGAATCATGTTTTTTGTTTTTTTTCATGTCAAAAAATATCGAAGCCAAAATCTACCGAACACGTTTTTCAACACGTTATTTAAAAGATACATAGCGAGAACAAATCTTAGTTTTAGGTGTCTACACTGTACTTACTTTTGAATTAACCTCCAGGTAATTATACAACACGTTAATGGAGATGGTGAGGTCCCCAGTGTTAAACGGGTAGCAGCGATTCCAACCCTGAGGCCCAAACTTCCTCCTCTCACTGACACAAGCATGGAAATAGCAAAGAGAGAACAGGAGTGCTTTAAACTCCTGCTCGTGAGAGCAAATCTCCAAAGTTTCCTACCAGGAGACAGACAGACATGAACTCAAGGTTATAATGAAATACACTGGTATTGATAAGCATGTGCATAAATATGCTCCTCCAATATTTCATATACTTCAAATATATTTAATATTGAATCAAATGCCCAAACTAATATAAACAAGGGAAGTAAATCTGAATGTGTGTAAATATCATCTACATGCATATGCAGCATTTTTCATATGACACATATGTGGCATCCTTGGAAAACCTTTCATGTGGCTAAATTTTGCCATATTAGACTACAAACTACATGTTTTCCTGAACTTAAATATGGTTCTCTTGTGTAGAATGAACATGATTTAACAGTTTACATTTTTTAAACCAGAATTAACATTTTTTCACTGAAAAACCTCCTGTCTACCTCTAAGCTTATAACCTAACCCACATGGACAAATACTGTATATAAAATCATGCCTGCCAAATGTTACAGAATTATAAATGTATATAAATAGGAAACGAGTTATCATTTCGATTGTCACTCACTGCATTGGCAAACACAAGCATTGGTGTCTCTTCACTCCACTGTTCTCAGTTCATGCTAGCATTGGTGATGTAACTACTTATTAATACTATTCTGTTGAAGAAATTGCTTGTTATTAATGTATTCGTATTAGGTCATGTACACTTTTTCTGCTATCATTTGTACAGAGTGTGTAAGTGCTCTTCTCTGTTTTGAGGATGCGACCGTACATGAGCATCGTGGACATTTCGACAGACTGCATCTGATTATACACTTCACCATGCCATGTAAGTATTCAGAAACTTGATCAAATAGTGATGAAATCTGGCAGGGTTTTACACACCTTCAGGCAGACTGATTGGTATTTGTTAAAGTGGCTGTTTACCCAACAGAATCTGCAGGCAGCCAAGTCAAGGATAGAGCAGTTTAAATTAAAAAATAGGTTGTTGTTTTGGTAAATATGTTCCTGTTTTATATATATATATATATATATATATATATATAATAGAGATGAGTAGTAGGTTATAATGCCAATAGCTACATTTTTCCAAAATTTAGTCACAACGAAATTTGATCAGTTTTCTCAAACCACCACACATACGGTATATCAGTCTTAGTGTGAATGGCAATCGTGTTGATTGAGCTCTGTGTGTTGCTCTCTGACCTGGCTGAAGTTGTACAGTGCAGCATGCAGGCTGGCATTCATGCCTGTGGGTGGCTCGTTGGTCAGTTTGAGTGCATTTTCCAGGATGCCTCTGGGAATGATGTGCTCATCAGGGCTGGGAGCAGGTTGTCCGCTCATGAACACTCTGTACTGTGGGTGAGCTTTTCGCCCTGTACTCTCCAAAAGACCTTCCAGATGACCCAGCCAACTCTCTACTAAATGCACGTTCTGTTTTAAAAAAAGGATCGATGCATAGTCTTTGAAAATGGCTAATGCTAAAGAGTCACATTTTCAGTATTTTGCAGTTAAAACAAATTGGCTTATCCAGTCTGCTGGACTTATGGAACCTACCATAAATGCTAAAGAGTTTTTGAGTAAGAGTAAGAGTAACACAGTAAGAGTTACTGTACCTGTAGAATGACCCACTGGCCTTTTGTAGCTGCCATTTCTAGAGCCTTCTCAGCCACACTCTCCTGGCCTTGTCCCAGTGAGATGTTGTGAAGGTTCCCCTGGGCTATGGAGAAACCCAGCTTCAGCCCTACACAATCAAATTCATAAACAAGATATAGTTAAAGGTTGTCCGTTTGTCATTTTTGCAGTGAAAACAATGACAAGCCCCTACGACATCCCCACACCCCAACCGTCCTCTGCTAAAACGATGTATGCCTGACAAATTCCCTCAAACATTTCTGGCTAATCCTGTTCATTTGCTGACCAGAAAAATATAAACATAATCCGGAAATGAAGCTAGACATATGACATATATGGCAATATTGCAAATCACAGTCTCTTAATGATATCTTTGAAATAGTATGATTACTATAGATCTAGAAATATCTTTGAAATATTACAGTCTGCACCTCCAAAATAGTTCAATGTAAAATAACTGTTACTGTCTGTGGTTGTAGGAACAACACATTCATTATAGCACATACCAAGTGTTTCCACTTCTTTCAGTGGGTTGACTCCAGGAGACAGGATAAAGAAGACCGGTGTTGAAGGGCTGCTCTCCTCATAAGACTTCTCAAACTCTATCCTGGTTGTTTCCACATATCTGCAGCCCAAACTCTCCTCTACAAAGTTCCTAGATATAAACATACCCTATAAAATACTGACCATTTGATTTACTGTATTTGTATCAGATCACCTGGTCAATGTCAATCATTTATACATACAGTATGTATAAATATATAAAGGCTAAAGCATCATTCATTTGCAAAAGTGTCAGTCATTTACAATAATATTTACATTCTCATAGGTATTGTCTGAGGTCTGTGCATTTTAGAGACATTTAAGTGGCACTGTCTGACAATTCCCACCTGAGAGCATAGCTCATCCTGTCAGGCCGCATGGCTCTGAGGATGATGAGTCTCTGCAGAGTGTTTTTCTTCTTCCAGTCCAGAGGAAGACGCTCTCTCTCTGGACATTCAGACTCTACCAGTTTCCTCCAGCGCTTAGGTGAGCCTTCTACATCCCGGTCCAGACCACGAAATGCTTCCAGTGCTGACAGAGCCTGAGGTGGACGTTAAGATTTTGATTGAATTAAATTTTTTTGAGTGACACTGTGTTATCCAGCAGGTGGCAAAATACACTAATGTCATATGCAGTCCTGAAAAGACAAGGTAGTAAAAATTAAACAATTTTAAAAATGATTACTTTTTATGCTTTTTGTATATTGTGCTAAAACTCATGAATTATAAGTTTTTCTTCCATGTTTGCACTCCAAAGACTATCAAATGGTAACTGAATCCAGATAGATACTAATAGTGTTAGTGGAGAGAATTGCAGGAATTTGGAGATAGTTATTTGATTTGGTTTCTGTACCGTGTCATAAATTGTATAACACAGAGGAAGTCTCAATTTAAATGTCATATGTTGCTGCTGCTGGAATTGTGGCCATGTCATGATGTAATACTTATCAGCACCTTTAAACACATTTTAAGCACTCACCTTCACAATGTAACTATAACGGTGATATTGTTAAAAATCCATACTACTCTTTCAAAATTCCAAATCCAGAACTATGTTACTTAAATATTATTTAAATACGTCTGCATTCAGATAGTGTTTACCCTGATAGCTCCCCAGGCCTGAGCAGACAGAAAGCTGACAGGACTTCCACTGCTGAACTCCACTGGGAAACGTAAAAGAAGCTCCAGCTCCTCTGAATCAATGGACCCATTCATCAGAAGAATCTAATGAAAGCAGATAATTATGATTAAAAGACAGTGCCTTGGAATGATACATGTATCTTTGTTTGGAATTGAAGGACCTTGACCCCTTTCTTTGTACATGGATTAGTGAAGTAGCTGGATTGGACTGTTGACATGAACTGTTGTCAGCTGCTGTTGTCATGATTGTTGCAATACAATTTGGTTGTAAGCTTGAACCTGTTCAGAAGCAGCTTGCTCAATGAAAATAAAATAAAAAAAATAGATTTAGAAGTGTTCTCTCTATAGGAATTCCTAGCTGTAGCCACACAATTCCTTGACTAATAATAGCGAGAGATGAATCGACAGTGAAAAATCTCCCAGTCCCATTGGGACATTCTCAAAGTTTCCTTATGGAAAGGTACCAACGTAGTTAGGATATCTTTAAACTGTAATCAAGTTCACCTTTCGGATCAAAGAGCCAAAGTAATCGGTTTTGTATTACATAATACATACATAATCTTATCTTCTATCTGTTAGATGCTTTAAAAAAAACTGGCCCCAGTTTACTCAGTTTGATGTGGTTGTAGGGAGGACAGTACATGTACACAGACAACAGCAGGTAAAACAGCTGCTAACTGCACAGGGATTTGCATCCTTCTCCTTCCCTTCTGTCAGAGCTTTGTCAGCGCTGACAGCCTGACGGAGAAGCATACTTCGACTCTGAGGGTTAATCAATAGAATCGGGGCATGCTCCTCTGACAGGGCCTAATTGAAGTTAATGTAGGGGCAGAAAAGTGCAATGATTGATGTAGATGACAGATCACTGGAAGGGGGAGGGAGGCAGAGATGTAGGGGTGGGTAGATGGAGCAGAGTGGCATGCCCCCCTCACCTGGAAGGCAATGTGGGTCAGAAAGGTGAGTCTGTCCTTCTGGAAGAGACCCTGACTGGTGTACACGAAGACCGAGTAAGTGACAGCCTCAGTGAGGGAGAGGACACGCACTGCCACGTCTTCATCTCGCGGAGTTTGCTCAATCGCTTTGTGGAATACAGCACTAAAAGCCTACAGATGTGAATGAGAGCAAGTGCAGTGCAATAAATATTCAACGATGAAAACTTAAGGGTTTTTAGATTTCTTTCTTTATTTGAGCTGAATTCTGCTGTCTTTCAAGTTAAAAAGACACTGATATAAAATGGGATCTCAATATAGTGTAGTTTTACCTTAAATGAATACTGGTACATGGGACTGATGTTGTGTAGCTCTTTAATGATAAAGTAAAGAAGAGTAGCTCTCTGTGCTACAGGACGGTACAGCTCACGGGTTTCATTGATTTTCATTTCATTCTCTTTTGCCTCTATGACCTGCATGAGACACAGTAACATTAATACGTTTACTGTATATCTACATATAATGTAAACAGAAATGTTGAGTTCCTCTTTTTGCTAACATATTAACACGGTTATGACAATTTTTATGACAGTTAGTGGCTCTAAGATACAACAGTGTCATGAAAGGCCCTACAGGATCCTCTCACCTTGTTATGGATGTGTGCGGCAGTGTTCTTTGTGTGCTCCAGCTGCTCCACTAAAGCTGCGTCTCGCAGGAAGCTACCGTCAGCAGCAGACAACCTGCTCAGCAGCTCATCCTCCAATTTCTTCAGCTCAATCTGACCCACGTTCTGCTGAATGCTCAGCTCCAACTGTATTGGGGAAGGACTGACTTTATAAAAGAACTCCAGTCATTGAAGCGCTAGGTTTGTACTTGTGCATATTGTTTCTTATTTTATCCTTTGGAATAATTATAAGCAAGATATACAGTCAGTGAGTGTGCAGCTTGATGGTGCAATGTTGTCTGTCTAACCTTCATGGTCTCCAGGTCAGGCCTCTCATGGCTGACCACCTGTCCCAGGAGCTGCTCCTCCAGGCCAGCCTGTGTCACTGTAAAGTTAATGAGGGTGGTCTGGGCTTGCAGCTCAGGAGGGAAGTCAGGGTTGGCCAGCTTTGTGTGCAGAAGAAGCCAGAACCTGCTGTTATACTCACAATCTCTATCCCCCAGCCTGATAAACCTGTAGACACATTGTACAGCGTAAATCGCATTAAGTGGGTGCAAAACACTGTATCATGTGACCAAACATGTATGAAAAGGAGTTTAATCTGATCATTTTAAATCCATAAAAATTCAGCCTAAAGAAGGGTTACATTTTTCTGAAAACCACAGACACATAAATTACCCAGTGAAAATAGTTTACAGTCTATAATAACATGTCGTCTTAGTGTCACCTTTCCAGCTCTCTAATTGGAGAGAAACAGAAAAAGATGACAAATGTAACTGCTAGCCACCACAGGCAAATGATATTAAATAAAACCTGGAAGATCATATTCCCAGCAGCCAATATTTATCCCAATCTGCATTTCAATTAAATCAAGCCTGGCTGCCCAGACCTGGTGGCTTTTAATTTTTCTCTAATTACCCCCACTAGTCAGCCAACAGCCCTGGTTCTTACGCCAGAGCTTCCACCAAAGCCCGGGTCTGCTTCAACTCTATATCTTCACAAGACGGAATTAATGTACTATTGATAGAACCATTACTCCACCAAATTAAAGTCCCAGCTGATGGATTGGCTCATGCTCCTCTGTCAGACATGAAAGGAATAATTAGTATTCATTACTTTGCACTCTGCAACATTCCAATTATTAATGAACTTCAGCTGTGGAACCGCACCAGATTCATCACGGCTGCTGCGGCTGGACTGAATTGATCATGGGTGGAGAGTGGAGTGCGGGTCACCCGCAGGAATAAACTTATAGTCAGATTAAACACGGAGCCACTGCCGCGGGTCACTAGACACAGGTGGGAGATTACTTCAGGTACAGAGAATATTGATAACCTTGATAACTAAATGCTGAAATTGGTGCTAAGAATATTTAACACATTATATTACTTTTTTTTTTTTTTTTTTTGCTTAACTCACATATTCTAGGTTGGTAAGCAATTAATTTTTTATAATATTTGTCAAAGATTTTAGAGTGCATAAATAAATAAGTAATAACACTGAATTATTAATATAAATATCTATGATACAACTAAGGTGAAACACAAGAAGAACCAAAGCTACATGCTTTCAAAATTCTACGGCAGCACTTGCACTTTTCAATCCTTGATTGTCGACTCAACTCAAAACGTATTTCTATGAAGACTTGCTGTCACCACCAGCATTCTCTGGGAGCTGTCAGTGGATAAAAGTCCACTTGCTGTCCCAGTCCCTCTAGTGCTTTGAAGCTGATCAGTCACTTCAAGAGAACTGCTTCATATTCAAGTCACACAAAGAATATGAGCAAACAAACGCACATCTATCACCCACCCTGAAAGCAAAATCAATACAGCTGCCCCCACCTCAATTCAACTCACGCAACACTAATTCATCTACAATTTAAACAGTATGCTATCATATTGTAGTAAGTCACATCTGACTATCGGCTTTTCGGCGCTAACAGAAAACCCAGACAAAATTGCCTCCTAAGGATGACATGCAAAAAATAATTTGCGAAAAAATCCAAGTAAACATGTTTGTGTGTTAAAAAACGAAATGGCCGTAACATGCATGCACTTTGCTAGGAGACTGTACTTTCAGTTTTATTACATGCGATGTGTCTATAAATAAAGTCTTAATGTCGGCGCATCTCTTGCCTTCCTTTGTTGGTAGTGTTCCTGGCTAACAGAAGTTCCAAGATTGCATCCAGTCTCTCCTCCACATTCTCAATCAACACAACTTCACCACAGACCAATGCCTGCTCAATCACATCCAGATACCTAGGTAGTAAAAAAAAATAAAAAGGGAAAAACAGAAAATGATGTATGTTGATACTCCACTCGGACTTGTACTTATGTATGACTATGCAGGCAATATACATCAACAGCATGGCTGAAGGTGATGCGGAAGTATATCCATGTTCACCCTTTCTCTCCATGCTGTAGCACTCTGAGTCCAGGTCCGTAGAGGTTGCGAAGCCACTTGCCGGCCTGTTGCTGGGGATCTACAAGGAGTGGCCAGCGCTGGCTGCAAGTCAGGATCACGGCGTTCTCAACAGACATCCTATCAGGCGGCAGGCCCTGGTTGTGCCAGGCGGCAATGCTGGCTTGCTCAGCCAGCAGCAGGATAGGGTCCAGGCCTTCTGTCAGCGGGATGAGGTGCTGGAACACAAGGTGTGAGGAAAGGAAAACACACAGTGATGCTATTCAGATCAATGCTTCACTGATTTTGGTATGCACACTTACAGTACTAGAGCAATAGCATTCTGTATGTAAAATAAATTTTATGCAGGGTGGAAGAATCCCTGAAATTTGTGGGACTTGAGAAACAATCAATTAGAATAAGCCAAATACATACTTTCAATTCTTTGAGGAAAGGCTTCCATGTGCACTCTAGAAGCTGCTGCCTGTACGGCTGCGTAAAATATCCAGCATAAGAGACAAAGGCTGCAGCCAGTAACACATCCCCGTACAGCGTCTTCTGCTGAGCCTCCAGCTCCAGCGCAGCTTCTGACCACCGCACATTCTCAGACTACACACAGGAAGATAAGGTACAAAAAAAAAAGTAGCTTTCTCACACCTTAGCAGATGTGAAGTGCTACTTTGTAGCTAAAGTTCAAGAAATACCTTTTTCCGACACATAAGTGTTGTTTTATTCATCTGAACCTAATATGGTTAAATCCATACAGACAACTTTACAGCATCAAGTGTCAGGGGTGGAGGAAGACGAACGTATGGCCCATATGTTTGATTATGTTCCCTCCCCATTGATCATACACACTAAAAGAACATAAGCAATAAAGTATACAATTGCAATTCACCTAAACTAGCTTTGAAAGTGTAGTTACGTTTTCACTCCGCATCAATTTAGCCCTCATTTAGAACTTCGATAATATGGCTGAGATGCTACCGCAGCGATAAATCTTGCCTAACATCGGCTACGCAGGGTCGAGCATGCAGAACATGTCACATAATAAATTGTCAGACAGTTAAAAATCACTATAATTTTTTGCCTAATGTATTATGGATTGCTTGGAATATCAGTCAGTCCTGGCTGAAGTGTTTTTAATTTCCAACAGCTGTTGAGGCTTTGCGGTGAGTTAATGATTAAATATAGATGGGCTGATTTATTAGTCTAAACACTATTGCTTCCAGGTCAATGGCATAAAGACAAATCATCTGTCTTGATATGCATAAAGGCCAAGCTGTCCCATTCTAGTCCTATTCATTTCTCTGAATAAGGAAGTAGAATATTCCTTAAAAAAAACCCCACAAATATTACATTCACTTTATTTCACATTAACAGCGGTAAAGATTTTTGATAATCCGGGTGATAAATGTCTGAGTATGCTATAGGAAAAAATATAAGCATGCACTGTATGTATAATAATTTTTGACACAGAATACAAAATTGATGAATACAATTTGATAATAATACGTAAGTGATTATTAATAGCAAATTCAAATAGACTAATCAATTGAAACTGACTTCGAATAACAATTAATTTCAATTCAAGTACATTACTACTTTCCGTATTTTTCCAGTACAAGTTCCGTATTCTTACATTTGTATTTTATGAGACTTTCTATACAGTTTAAATTATTAGTATATTCAATAGAACATGCTAACTAATCACCTTGTATGTATGAACAAATCAAACCATATATATAATTTACTCTTTTGGCACAGTAAAGAAAAAGGCCGGTGGGGTTGTCGGTCTCCCTCTTCCCTCACCTCCATTTGGCCAGTGTCCACTGACCTCTTGGCCAGTTCAGTGGCTGTTTGACATGGTGCAGCCCTTCCTTCCTAACTCAGCATCTCTGTTTCTAGCCAAAACTATAATCCATATCAGTACCCCGAAAACATGTCGTGTAGCCAGATGCTGACCCTAGGCCTACTTGTTCATGGACTACCTGCAAGCCTCCCACTAGCCGACTGGCCAGCTCGATAGTCTGTCTGGTGCGGGTCACTTCCTTCTGGCAGTGCAGTTTCTCAGTTGCTGCTCGCTCAAACTGAGCTGTGAGGCTCTGCAAGTGCTTGTCTAGATCCTTGGTATAAAACACACACACAGACATGAACAAGGACATGTCTCAATACACAGCATATACATTACAATTTTAAGTATGCTTGGTAAATTATTCTGATAAATGCTTATTTCCCTTTCAACTGTAGCTTCAAATGAATGTTAAACGTAAAGGGAACGCAATACTTACATCCAGTTTCTTTCGAATGGTGAGCAGTTTAGCGGTAGCATTGTCCAGCTCAGTGTTGGCCTGAGAAAGAGCCTGACGCTTTGGCACAACCTGACAGTACACCTGAAAAATCATTACCTCACATTATGTCAGGCTGAGCACTTTATTAGGAACACTATACTAATACTGGGTAGGGCCTCCCTTTGCCTCAATTCTTCATGGCATGGATTCTAGATGATGTTGGAAACATTCCTTTGAGATTTTTCTCCATGTTAGCATGATTGCATCATACAATTCCTGCATTTTTTTTCAAGTCCCCATTCTACTGAGCCGGTGACTGGGAATGCCACTGAAGAACACTGAACCCATCATGTTAATGCTCATGTTAATGAAAGCAGACAGAGATGACTTTTGCTTTGTGACATGGTGCATTATCATGCTGGAAGTAGCCATTAGAAGATGGTAAATTGTGGCCATGAAGGAATGCACATGGTTAGCAAGAACACTCAAATAGGCTGTGGCATTCAAGCGATGATTGATTGGTATGAACCCTTGTGCTCTGTTGACATTACCTTTACTGCATTGTTATTTTGGGTCCCAGAGACTTGCATGTGTAAAAAACAATAGCATTCAGTTAAAACTAACCATTTTTTGTTTCACATAATTTTATACAATTTATATATGTGTGTGAGGGAGAGAGACTCAGGCTTGCCCTCATCACCAGGCAGAAACTAAATGCACAGAAATATCTATTACATTCTATAATTTTATTGCTGCGGTTTCTGAGACCCCAAACAAAGTTATGTATAAATGTTTGTAGAGGGTCTCTAAAACACAGTATCAGTACAAAATTATTGTTTATATGCAAATGGCTTTGTATATAATCCCATGGAATTAGGAAAATCATGAAATATCAAGCTGATTTAAAGAGTTATGTATGTTGTTTTAGCTGTTAAAGTGGCTCTGGGGTCGCAAAGACCCCAAACAGAACATAAGGGTAAACAGGTCCAAAGTGAAAACATTCCCCACACCATTACACCACCTCCACCAACCTGGACTGTTGACACTAAGCAGGTTTGATCCATGGATTTATGCTGTTGGCACCAAATTCTGACCCTACCATCTGTGTGCTTCAGCAAAAGTCAGACGAGGCTATGTTTTTTCAGTCTTCAACTGTCCAGTTTTGTTGAGCCTGTGCCCGCTGTAGCCTCAGTTTTCTTGGCTGACAGAAGTGGAACCTGATGTGGTCTTCTGCTGTTGTACCCCATCCGCTCAAGGTTCGAATTGTTGTGCATTCTGAGATGCTATCTGAGATGTAGCTGCATGATTTTATGCATAGCGCTGCTACTAGACGAATGACTGATTAGGTAATTTCACAAATGAATACAGGTGTTCCTAATAAAGTGCATGGCAAGTGTCCATAACATGCATTCTTTTTTATTACAAAATGAAAAATTATACTCAAAACAGTTTCTGTTTTAAAAACAATACACATTACAAAAACACTCTTGTTCCCTCTTTCTTTCTTTGCTTGTTTTTTCATCATTTCTGATTCACCAAAATTTATGAAGGACCTGGATGTATATGAGCAAGTACTGGGTGGCTAGTAGCCTCATAGAGGGTAAATTAAAGATTAATGCCTAATGTACTGCAAATATGTATCTTTAAAAAAAAACAGCAAAAAAGTGATGTAATAGTAAAGCAGGACAACATGGTGGCTATGAAAAAAAAAATGTATACCATTTTGTCATATTTTTTGGGGGAAAAAAAGGAAGATCCTACACATTGTTCTTGCTCAGCATCACATGTTTCTTGACAACAAAATACTCTTAACCAGAGAAATGACCATGTAGAATAATATATATTTGTCTCATTTTGAAACCAAAAACCACCCCCATATCAGCCATAATTTGCGGTTTGATAAAGCCAAAAGGCGAAGTCACATATTCTCAATGAATATTTTCCAAACACTGTTTATCCTTTCTCACCTCATAGTAGCGAACGATATTGATGGTCCAGGCACAGAGACCAGCAGCAGCATAGGACTTGGTGCGAACGTGGTCAGGGTGAAACTCTGGATTACTGAGGTACTCCTGCTTCACTGTACTCAGACACTGCTCAGGTATGTGCTCCTTATCATAGTATACTAATGCCTGTAGGAAGTCATCCAACTGCAGGAAGAAGTCTGGGTCACTTGCCAGAATCAACAATTAACACCTCCAAAAATGCAAAATGGATTTAGTTTTTCTTTAGACTAATGGAGATCCCCTATTATTTCAGAATATGCAGTACATATAGTTAAAATTATGTTTATAAAGCTTCCTCGTAGCCATGAAGCATATATTCTATTATATCTACAATAACCCTATGTACAAATCAAGGGTGGCAAAGCAGTCCTTCCTCACACCTTATAACTGAACAAGTTCACTCATATTTCATCAAACATGCATCTAATACCCAATTCAGAACTGGTACCACTTGGAAAATGTTGCATATTTAAAGGACTGCTCATAATGTTAGAAGTCTGCAAGTTCAAGGCCTGCCTGCGGATTAGAATAACATGAATCAGAATACTGTGTTGGGGGTTTTGAGGTGGGGGGATTTACAGTGACAGTTTCACCTTGCCCATAAAGGCTCTGGCAGCCTTCCAGCTGCGATCTTTAGGAACACGTCCACGCGGGGCCAGCAGGATCATCACTGCTGTCATCACATTTGTTACGGCCTCTGGAGGATTGGGAAATGTCTTTAACTCTGTCAGGTTCACCTGTACAGTAAAAGGGTTAAAAAAAAAAACAGTTGAAATTAGTAGAGCATCCAAACTTTGCTGGCAAATACCTAGCCAGCTATCATGCACGTTCTTTGTTAAAAACAGAATAAAGGCTGCTTAGCAACATTACAGAACATTGTGTTCAGTGCTCAGACACAATACTTGACTAGTGCTAATCACCTTGTTAAGAGTATCTAAAGCTGCAGTGGCAGCCTCTAAAGCTGGTTCAGCTTTAATCAAGTCATCCTCACAGTCCCTCTGCCTCTGTGTCACTTCTGCCTTTATGGCTGCCACCTGAACAAAAACAGCCACAACTGTAGTACATGTTCCATCTCCAGACAAACTGGTAACAAGATTCCGGCATAATATACAAAAAGGCAAGCTTACGTTCTGCTCTTCTAGATCTGAATCCTTTCTCTTCTGGCTCACTCTTTCTGTCTGCTGTCCAATCTTGGTGATCAGAGCCTCAGCTGCCTGGTTCTTCATATTCAGTTCCACTTCTTGAGAGTTCAGTTTAGCCATAAGCTCTCCAACCTAGTACACATATGCATTTACATAGCACAATGTTTCCATTTGAAAACACATTATGAACACACACACACACACACACACACCCCTAGGGGATATTTAGAGTTGCCAATCCACCTGTTTTTAGACCGTGAGTAGAAAACTGATAACCCAGAATAAACCCACACAGACACAGGAAGAGACACAGGCAGAACACTGTCAATCTTAGAATTGAACCCAGGACCCTGAAGCTGGAAAGATGTCATGTTATCCTCTGCACCTCCATGCTGCCCCACAATTGTTCCAATACCCAGAAAAACTGATACAGCTTAATGAACCTGGCCAATTCAATACGCAACACTGTAATAATGCTCTTATAATGCCTTGTAGTGTTCAGTGAGGATAACTGAATTATGTCCGGTACCTCTGATCACAGATGGTGGGCAAACATAATTATCAGTACATAAAGTATTGCATATTGTCAGTCAGTTCTCTTCTATCCAGTATGCTAATAGCAATTAGATGAAGGAAAGTTAGGTTGTTATAAAAAATAAAAATATTGCACATAAATTCAATTTTTTTAATTTACAAAACCTACCCGTTCAATCCACTCTTAATAAAAAGTAAATATTTGAGTTTAAACAAATAGTAACACTGTATAGCTTTTTTTTTTAAATAATGTTTTTTTTCCCTAAAGACCTAAAACTCATTAGCACCCTGCAATATACAGCCTCTTCTAGAAAAAAATACTATTACTAATCCTCTTCCTGTCAATGTTTTTCATGTTGGTATGCTTGTAGATGGATATTGGACCAATTCTCAATACAGATGCTCTTTTACATTCTGCTTTCAATTAAGAGCACGGATTTATAGTAAGTGAATATTGAAGAAAGGGGGTGATGGTGCTTTATTTATTTTTACGCACGTTACAGAGGAAGGATCTCAAAAAGCATGGAAAGAGCGTAAGTAATTCTGATTTGATCTTTAGAACTGCACAGTTCACTGGCGTACTAGATTTTTCATGCTATACAAGAGCAACACTGAATGTAAATAAAAATGTATTTGTTTGAAAAAATAAATATAGAGCTCTAAAGAATTCAAAGAACCGTGCTAATCCACACCTCCAGCTTTGAGGGGACTACAGCATTTGGCTCATTCAGGGAAGATTACCTGTGAGGCAGTTGTCTTCAGTTTATGTAGGCCTGAGTTCAGTCTGCTAAGCCTCTGCTGCAGCTGCATGTCTGTCTTCTCCAACAAAGCACCAAACAGCCTGAGCAGTTCCAGGAAGCTCTTGGGTGTGCTGTAGTTGTGCCTCCTCTCCTTCTGCCGATAGCACTCACTCGCCTGCTTGACACTGGCATGAGCGTGGGCCATGAAAAGACTGATGGGTTCCTGAATGGCTGGCTGTAAAGAAGGAGAAGTAGAGAGAGAGAGAGAGCGAGAGAGAGAGAGTGAGTGGGATCTGGCTGGATTAAGCACTCTTTAACATCCTTGCCTGTGACGGGCCCTGAAATATCATCTTCATAAATCCTAAATTCATCTCCAAGTTTGTAGATACTAGACTTACTCAATTTGAAATTTAGGTGCTGTGAGTGAGAGAGAGCGATTAGGCTTTGAAAATAATGGCTTATAGCTGGTGAAACACAGAATATGGAATAAGGTGAATGTGGCTAGCGTCTCATGGCCTCGGACTGTCTTGACATCGTTGTGTAGCCTTCATTTAGCAAATGGGTTTTTTTTGTTGTTGTTGTTGTTTTTTTTTTAAATAATGCATGATATTAAATCAATTCACATTTAGATGGATCATTAGAGGAAAAGTACCTTTAAAACTAATTTCTTCATCTAATTAATTCTAATAAATTAAGCAACCATTATGTTGATATGTTAAATATTATGGAGTTTATGGGCTCTGTGTAAAATTACAATATTTGATGACTATCGGTTCATCAGTAAAACAATCTACATGGATCCAGGAATAATTGTGGGAACTTGCATGCTAACAGCTGGTCTTGAGTCATCTGACAGGAACACACACACACACACATGCACAAGCACACACAGTCTGGCAATGCCTGAAACAGCTGTGGCTCCTTAGAGGGCCAGTCTGTGTGTATTAATCATTGTTGCTTCATTAGCATAAATGATCCTGCTTAGTGATTGTTCCACTGGAGCAGGGAAAACAACATTACAGACAGAGAGACCGAGAGGGAGGGAGAATGAAAGAGAAACTGTGTCTGTCATAATGCTCATGGTGCATGTGATCACCCATTTGTCTTCACTTTAGAGTGAAACTAATGATGAGGGACCTAATACAAACTAAATAGTGTAAAGAGAGGACATTGAAGAAGCTGAAATCGAACTTCAAATGTCAACAAAATGGTCCTGTCTAATATCAGTACTAAAAAGGAAAAAACACAACCACTGGAATTTTTTTGAAAGTTTTTAAAGTTTTGACTATATCTCACTTCAATGCCATGAAGCTCCTGTATAAAGCGAAGGCTGACAGATTGCAGTGCCTCCTGGGGCCACTCGTGGAACCAGTCCACTGTAGTGCAGCTCAGGAGAGCTGGGAAACGGTGCACACGAACACGCAGGGTGTTACCTACAGGAGACATGCACAGCACCACCTACACACATGCACACACAAAACACACAAAAACACACATAATCTATCAACACTTAATTTTAAAATACATGAAGTCATCAGACTTATTTTTAGACTACATGGAGCAGGGCTCTTTAGAAAATCCTAGTTGTAAGACCTTGAGATTTTGATGGACACGGTCTTCAAAGAACCTCCAGCAATTTTCTGTGGTGTCCAGCAAGCCAGATTCCCGAACTTCCCTCTTCACTGCCTTCACTACAGTGTCCACCTCCTCGTCGGACAACAGCTCTCGGATCTCACCTGCAACAGAACACCGCAGCGGAAAAAAAACCCAAAAAACTATTTTACAATACTTTATACTCAGCTTTAATTCAAGATCAAGTAAACAAAGTCAATTCTATAGAAATGTACAGACTACAAATCACTTTTATGTATTGAATTTTTTTTTATATCTGTTGAAAAATTGCACAAACATAAATCATCCTCCTTCAATTTTCTTACTCTTTTCAGGACAAAGTATGATCAATATAAATAAACTTTAAATGAAAGAATAGCGAGCAGCATATCTACAGGCGGAACATGCCTGTTGATGAGAGAAGTCACAGGCCAGACTGGTTCGAGAACGACAGGAAGTCTACACTGAGTCAAATAACTCTTTACAACAATGTTGAGCAGAAGGCACAGCATGCCAAACCATGAGGCAGAAACTGGACAGTTAAAAACTGGAAAAACATCGCCTGGTCTGAGGAATCTCGATTTCTGCTGGTGGTGGTGCTGTGATGCTGTTTGGGAATGTTTCTTGATCTTTAGCCAAACTGTGTAATGCTGTTGATCAAGTGCATCTCTCAAAAATGTTCCCAACACCTTGTGGAATCCAGGGCTCAAAGAATTCAGGCTGTTCAGAGAACAATAGCGGTCATACCCAGTATTAGCAATGTAGAGGCTAAGTGGAAATATGCATATACATATTATTGTCATTGTACAAATACCATAAGATTCAGTCAGTGGGAATCTGCTGCATCGCTACATGCCACCATCTTTAGCATATAATTTAGTAATCCTAAAGTATACTTCAATATAAGATGATATATGTACTTAATGCGCTTCTAGTACACTTTAATAAATTCATTCATTTTATTCATCCACGTTTTCACTAAATAGATGTTTTTAAAACCTTAACACTGGGCAAACACAAGCATTAATCATCTTATCACTGTACGTCTACAATGCATTTAGAATTTAAAACCTTAAATAATCAAGAGCTTTATTCTAATTTACATGCCGAGAGCAGGTCTTTGACCCCTTGGTCTGACATCAGTGACAGATGAGCAGCACCATCTGTGTGTTGGAGGGCTTGATCCAATGCCATAGAAGCCTGTCCTAGTCACCGTTAATCTACTTCACTTCCATCGCCACATTTACATGTGTTCCCCATTCATCAGACAAGCACACAATGAGGCCCCCTGTGGCATGAGCGTGTGTATTAGTGTGTGAGAAATGGGTGTCCCAGGGGGCAGTGAGGAGAGAAGATTCAATTTTAGGAGCTGAGGATGCATTGCAATGTGTGTGTATATGCGTGTGTGTGAGAAAGTCTAACCCGAGGAAAGCAGGGTGCTGATGATGATAAAGAAGCGCTCATCGGGGATCTGAGCATCTGTCATTAGGAGCACCGTAGGAAGGTTTTTCACCCCAGTGTTTACACAGAGACCTGCTAAATCCACCTGAGTGAGCACAACAGGATTAAAAAGGATTATAGAATGAGACAATCCTGTATTAGCATGATTAAAATATATTTCCTAGAACAGGTTAAGCTTTTTACATGCAGTCACCTCCCTCTTTCTGTTCTCTATTGTCCTGAAGGTCAATAAAAAAACCATCGGAAAATGCATCAAAGGATAAAGGGTATTTTGGGACAATGTATAAAGGGTATATCTCCAGAGTGTTAAGTGTGTTGATCAGTGCAACAGACCCAAATGGCCTGAGATTCACACACCATGATGAATTAAACGATAGCAGCAGCCTCATCAATAGGGCATTGAAATATTTGCCCGAACCCTTTAATAGTATCTGACAGTCCTTCGTTGTCGAGTACAGGCAGGACTAAATGAGATCAATGGTATGCACAGAGCAGGAGTGGATATTGATTAGAGGAAATGTTGTCTAAAAGAAAACATGATCTCTGTTAATGAATCACTGCCATTTTAAATTTATCCTCAAACTGATGGGCACTGTCATCTCTGCTAGTACAACTAGAAAGTAATATTATTTCAGCATTGATTTGGTCTCTTTTAATGTACTTTCACTTACTAGTTGAGATATTACTTACAAGATATAGCTACAATAAGTAGTAACATTACTTTAAGGCCTCTTGTGGGTTAGTAGATAAACAAAAATCTGTTGTGGTGAATACCTTCAGGTCTTGTATGCTGTACCCCTTGTGCAGGATGGGCTGGAATGTGTTCATATCAGAGAAGAAGGCAGCCAGACGAGTCAGGCTCTGCTTGCCACTGCCACCCACGCCTACCAGCAAAGCATGCCCACGCTGACACACCAGGATTCGGCTTATCCGACAGCTGAATGGTTTAATCACAAAGTAATGTACTCAGCAAATGGAATATCAGCACAACACAGCGTGATATTTTTTAACAAAGAAATAAACTTAATTTATTTCCCCTTTCTTTTTGCAGCCATGTTACGTGAGCATAATATACGTGATTGTCCTACAACAGACTTTAGTATAATTGTGGCTGCATTTGATTAATACAACTCAATACAATTTGATCATATATATTTAGACTGAGATTTTGTGAAACTTTTCATGTACTGAAACTTCTGGCACAGAAATAATCCTTTTCTCTTTGGTCCAGGAATAAAGGTTGTAGTTTTTCTACTTTAAACCAACCAGACATAACAGTACTTTGAAGGTGGGGTTAGCAGCAGCATTTGCTGATTTGCTACTCACACCAGAATCAGAATCAGCTTTATTGGCCAAGTATATGTACACATACAAGGAATTGGACTCCGGTTTTACCTTGCTCTCGGTGTGATTAAAAAGGATGTATGTACAGTATCTCACAAAAGTGAGTACACCCCTCACATTTTTGTAAATATTGTATTATATCTTTTCATGGGACAACACTGAAGATTTGACACTTTGATACAATGTAAAGTAGCTAGTGTACAGCTTGTGTAACAGTGTAAATTTGCTGTCACCTCAAAATAACTAAACACTCAGCCATTTATGTCTAAACTGCTGGCAACAAAAGTGAGTACCAATACTGTATCAGTACATAAGTACATTGTATTGTAGTGTATAATTACATTGTATAATACAAAATTGACAAAAATGTGAGGGGTGTACTCACTTTTGTGAGATACTGTATACAGCTATAACAATGTCGCATTACCATGTCGCATGTGTGACACTATATACACAGACAAACAATACACAGAGTAAAAAAACTGTGATGTCACAAGCAGAAATGTATCCTGTTTCTCAGCCTGTACAAAGGCTCATTTTATGAAAATTAACCTAACCATTTATTCCATGTTAAACTAACAATAGTGCTTTTGTGCACCACAATGAAAGTACTGGTACCATAATCACGGTGGCTCTCTCAAGTCATCTATCCTGTTGGGAGAAAATGAACCAGAAGTATCGCTACTTCATATTTGGGCCAGTTCATGTTTCGGAATGCACAGTGGCAAAATACCCTTATACTCTCATCTAGATCCATGTGGAAGCAAAGTAAAAATTATCAGAAAAATTTTGCATTAGCATGATTCACTGCAGTAGATGCTAGGCAAGGCTGTCGCCAAAACACTTACACATGTTGCATGGCTTCTTGGAACAGCACTAGATTCATGGTGGAATGAAGCTGGTTGTAGGTATCCAGGGCAGCTGTCAGGGTGCTCCTCAACTGCTCCCATCCCTCTACAGGTCCATAGCAAGGCTCCATGGCCCCCTTGCTGCTGTGCAGGTATATCAGCGGTTCCTGCAGTACCTGCTGCTTCTAACAGCAGGTTTACAAAATGATAAAATACAGACATTGTAGTATGTGCTCATTTACAAAAGATGCAAAATAAAAAATACATTTATACTGTACTGTATGACGTCATGGATGTACTGTATGTACTCATTTTATTTACCTCAAACACTTGCTGAACAACTTCTGTCTGAAGCCTGTGGAAAAGCTGCAAGTCAGCAGCGTCAGCCATCCGGTCAGAATACACTCTCCTGGACTCATGCTCCCACAGCTGCACCAGGTCAGAACTATGCGTTACACACTCAGGTCTAGACAGCAATAGGCCCTGGAATCACATTTATACAGGTTATAAGAAAAGAACACAGGGCTGTCTAAAATAGGGCAATCACCTTCAGTACTAGTAGTACTATGTAGTACTAATGTACTAAACACTGTAGGACCTCACTTTACTCCCAAAATAGCCTCATACATTCCACAAGATATTAGAAACATTCCTTTGAGATTCTGTTCCACGCTAACGTGATCACATCATGCAATTCCTGCAGATTTTTCAGGTGCGTTTTCATGCTGCACATCCCAAAGCTGTTCTACTGGATTCACTGTCAGATTCATGAAACCAGTTTGAGATGACTTTTGCTTTGTGACATGGTGCCTTATCATGCTGGAAGTATCCATTAGAAGATGGTAAACTGTGGCTTAAATCTGTGCTATTTAAACAATGATTGATTGGTACTAATAGGCCCAAAGTGTGCCAAGAAAACATTCCCCACACAATTACACTACCTCCGCCAGCCTGGACTGTTGACACAAGGAAAGTTGGGTTCATGGATTCATGCTGTTGGCACCAAATTGTAATGCTACCATCTGTGTGCCTAAGCAAAAACTGAAATTCATCAGAGCAGACTACATTTTTCCAGTTTTCAACTGTCTAGTTTGGGTGAGTCTGTGCCTACTGTAGCCTCAGCTTTCTGTTCTTGGCTGACAGAAGTGGAACCTGACGTGGTCTTCTGCTGTTGTAGTCCATCCAGTTCAAGGTTTGACGTTTCGTGCATTCTGAGATGCATTTCTGCTCACCACAATTGTACAGAGTGGTTATCTGAGTTACTGTAGTCCTCCTGTCAGTTAGAAGCAGTCTGGCCATTCTCTGTTGACCTCTCTCATCAACAAGGCATTTCTGTCCTCAGAACTGCCGCTCACTGGATGCTTTTTTCTTTATTGAACCATTCTGAGTAAACTCTAGAGACTGTTGTATGTGAAAATCCCAGGAGAACAGCAGTTATAGAAATACTCAAACTAGCCCATCTGACACCAACAATCATACCACAGTCAAAATCACCGAGATCCTATTTTCTCCATTCTAATGGTTGATCTGAAAATCACCCAAAGCTGCTGGCCCATATCTGCATGGGTTTAAGCACTGAAGTGCTGCCACATGATTGGCTGACTACATAATCATTGCATGAATGAGTAGGTGTACAGGTAGTCCTACTAAAGTGCTCTGGGAGTATATAAACAAACGGTTTATGCATGTAATCTTCTTACCTGGAAGAGCTGGGAGAGGTCCCACTGGCTGAAGAGGTGGAGGAACTTGTTAGCAGAGGGGAGGAAATTGTGGATCATTTTGTCATGTAGAGCAATGGCTGCTTGTACCACAGAAGGGACACTCCTGGCCACAACTGTGTTGAATGGCAGGCTTTGTATGTGCTGGCTGAGAATGGAGCTGTAGATGGAGCTCAAAGCCTCACGGGTAGGGTTGTTCACTGCTAAAACTGAGAAATGCCTCTGGAAGACATTTAAATCAGGTAGTAGGTATCAGGAAGTTACATATAATACAAATAAGTGCTAAATTTTTATATTGTTTCATGTGGTTTAAAGTCACAGAACAAAAGTCAGTGTTGCATTGTTTAAAATAATAGTAGTGCCTTTTAAAGAAAAAAGAAAACAATACACAAGTTCAGGTACTGTACCTGTAGTCTGGGATTGATTGTGCAACTGCCTGCTTGTGGATTCAAACAGGCTATATATTGGGTATTGTGTATCTCTTTCAGAGACAGCTTTTGACTGTCATACCTAGTTAAGTAACAGAATAGCATGAATATGAATCCGTACTTTACATTAATAAAATCTATGTCATATATAAATGCACACATTTTTCCTAACCAGTGTTCATAATCCAAATGCTGGCGTATGAGGGTGTGAGGCTGAACTGTGCCATAACTGTCTGTGGCGGTCATATTCATATCATCAACAAAGTAGATGAGTCTCTTATTTCCTGAAGGAGCATATTTCCTGAATGTTTTTTTCTCCAGTGGTCTCTCCAGCATCTCTGAAAACGCAGCAAATAATACAATTATATTTCAACACATGAAATCTAATTAGCAGGGGTGAAAAGTAATGAACGGCATGCACTCTTTTTACAGTACTTTGGTACATTATTTAACACGATGGTATTTTTTGTTTAATATAATTAAATAAATATTCTGTGACTTTGACTTTGATCAACACTGCAGAGTGAAAAAAAGCATTTAACCCTGAAGACTGTAAGCCAGTTAAAAGACAATATGTGCAAATTCTAATTAATTTAATTCAACACCTAATCAAGCTAAAGTTGTTTCCTGCCAAGGTCTTCAGGTGCCAAATACTTAGTCAGCAGCAATGATGTCTGAGACAGTAGAGATAAATGAGCATCCCTGGCCCAATTTATCAGGTGTCGTCAGTTTTAAATGCTTTATAGGAAAGAGAATGATAATGATCTGCAAATTACGTGAGCCAAAAACTCAGGAACATTTGAATTCATGAACCACCAGTATGTTAAAACAATGGTAGGTAACCATTACTACACTAGCTAGCTAGAACTTTGTGGTTATGCGGTTGAAAATCTCTGAAATGCATTAAACTTAAAATGTAACCAATGCTTGGTAGCAATTACCTGTTGTGTTAATTATAGTAGATATACTGTACATATAAAACATAGTGCACCTACAGCCTACAGGTAATACTGTTACAAATTGAGTAAAGTAAAGTAAGTAATTACTCAAATAGGTTTACACCAGATGACTTATTTACTCTTACTTGAGTAATTTTCATGATTTCATGATACTATTTACTCAAATGTATTAATACCACAATAGCAGAACTTTTACTCAAGTCAGTGTGTTTTAAAGCATTAACCGTGTTAACCAATATTAACCAAAATATCTGTTTCACCTCCCAACCTACATATATACAAACTAAGCACCTTAAAATAAGTCATGAAAAGCTCTCTCTTGCCCATTCGAATGTCTTCACTAATAGGAAAAGCATTATGTCGAAAGGGATATGCAGAAGGAAATTCCTATTATGGGCCAACAGGAGGCATTGTGCTACCTGTTTACCTATGCCTTGAAGAGGAAAGACAGGACTCACTCTGCAGTGTAGAGGATGTGCTGTAGTGATGGAGACGCACACTGGCAGATACAAAGGTTTCTGGAAGTGTGGCCAACAAGTCTTTGACTATAGCTGTTTTTCCTGTGCCCACTCCCCCAACCAGCATCAGAGGCTGAGCGCTCTCCAGTAACAAGCGCATGAAGAACTGTAACCGCACTGTCTCTGCTGTATGGACCAGCACTGCCTGAACTCAATATACAGATCATGGCACAGATTAGCTAACACAGTAAATATATATATATTGTATTGGAGCTTGGCTAATTGTAAATTAGTTAAAATAATTGAAGACACTTTAAAACATTTTATAGGTTAATTTTGTTATATAGCTATCACCAATTCACTTAACATCAAACATGAGTATTTAAAACATGCAACAATAGCTTGTATATTGTCTAATCAAATTTTCTGTCATGATCAACTTAAAATTAAAAAAAATCTGATACAGAGAGCTGGTGAGAGAGAGAGAGAGAGAGAGAGAGAGAGAGAATGTTCTTGCTGTGACATGGTTTGGTAATAAGACCCAGCACTGAGTTGTTGTATTTCACAGCAGACTAACCTCATGACTAGGACTGCTGTTGTCTTTCACTTTGCTCACTGACCCGCTTTAATGTGCTAAGTACTCTAAATTAGCCTGTTATTGTGTGAAATTAAAACTGCTTGCTGCGGGGGTGTGAATTTTCTCAGCAAAGAGTCAAGCCAGTAGACAAAGAAAACTATTCAAAGCATGCTATTCAGGAATTAAAAAAGACTTCTAGAAAGAAAAAAAAACTTTTCCTGAACTCCAAAAACTTTTTGTGCCATATGATATTACTCCAGTGACCTGCAATGGTTTGCCTGGTTCCATGTGAAAAGACTGTATTTTGTCAGTCCACGGTAAGAAGCGTCTGGTCTGGGGGTCCAGATAGTAATCAAACACAGAGCCATGTGCTGGTAATTTAATGCTTCTCATCTCTTTAGTCCACCACTGACTGAACTCAGCTCTGTAGTCATGCAGCTGCAAAGACATATGACATGTCCATTTTTCATATATGGTTTGGAACTTCCTTACATATTTCATATACCATATGTGATAGACACAACAATGGCAAAGCTTTCGTTAACCTAAATCAACACATTATTTTCAGCCTGATCACATAATACCATACCATACCTGATCTTGATACGTAGCACCACCAAAAGCCCAGATGCAGGCAAACACAAAGTAAGTCTCATATACTTCTCGGGGAGAGTCGACTGGAACATTCTCAGGGGTGAGCAAACAGTCCAGCAAAAAGCAGATCGTCTCAAGGGAAGAAGACAAAATATATCACAAAATATATGTACTGTATTTAAAAGACAGAATTCTAGTGGAACCTACTAATTAAGTATATTGTATAGTCATTGTCTGCCTGTATACCTGTACACCTGATCATTTTATAATTATCTAATGAGCTAATCAAATGGCAGTAGCCCAGTTCTTAAAAGCACACAGACACAGGTCAAGAGTTTCAGGTAATGTTCAAACATCAGAATAGGGACAATTTGATCTTAGTGACTTTGATTGTGGTTGTGGGTGTCAGATAAACTGGAATGAGGATTTCAGAAACTACTGATCTCCTGGGATTTTCATGGACAACAGCCTCTAGAGTTTATACAGGATAGTGTGATAAACAAAAACATCCAAGGAACAGCCGTTCTGCAAGTATAAAGGCTTGCTGATGAGAAAATCAGCTGGGAATGGCCAAACTGGTCATTCAGGAAACTCTTCCTGTCAGGAAGTCTATAGTAACTCAAATAGCCACTCTTTACAACTGTGTTTATAAGAAAAACATCACATCAAGGGTAAAGGGTTATGTGTTTTCTACCTGTACCATGCTGTTTTCAGGGATTGGGATGATGGTCTTAAATGAGCTTCTCATTTGCTCTATGCAACGGAAGACATATTTGTCAAATAGGATGGTGAGGTGGGCTTTCTCAGTCTGGTGTTTCCTTCTGTCAATCCAACTGGTAACATACCTACAAACAGTATAGGAATCATAGTCATATTCATGTTATAATAATCTTATGTAATATACAAATTATTATAATGCAGATAATTTTTAGAAAAATGCAGAAATCAAGCATTTAAATGACTAACAAGTTCCAGCTGAGATCTTGTGGGTTGACATATAGGATGCCAGCTCGAGACACAGTGGCAGGTGTTGCATTCTTCAGGTGGCTGATCTCAAACACCAGTCTCATTGAGGAGGTCAATGGTATCCTCTCATTACTGGCCAAAGTCAGCACCTGGACAGAAGAGAAAGCAGAACTTTCAAAATGCCATAAATTCTTGGTTATAGTTATAGTTATGCACAAAGAACAGGCAAATATATTAGAAAGACGTTAAGCAAATAAAGGGAGACCTTATTGTCATCCATGACAGTGTTGAGAGACTCAATCCACATGGGGTCTATATCTCCATCCAGAATAATCCACTTAGGACCAGGATGAGAGTTATTGGCCTGTTCACGCATTAAGCATGACAATAAGCCTGCCACATGAAACAGTTCACCATCAATCACAGCTTTTCAGCATGAATCCACAGCCTCTACCTCATCAAATTCAAACTGCAATATAAAGTATAATTATAACACAAATATTTTCTATGTACCATCTTTCCATTCCCGAGTTCCTGGATGGATGTAACCAAAAAGTTCGTCTCTACTTATTGCTTTGGGGTTCAGATCGTTCCACACGGGTTTCCTTTTCATGTTTATGTAAGTTTTATAGAGAGTTCTTAGGATCTGTCAGAACATAGGGATTTTTGTCAAACACCATTGATAAATAATCTTCAGAGTAACAGGAAAATTAGTTTTGCCTAATCTAAAAAAAAAGTACAGTGTAAGGAGAAAAGATTTAATGGACTACACACTTACCTGGCTCTTCCCTGTGCCAGCGTTTCCCACCACAAATATTGAGTGACGGACACTCATAAGTTCTTCAAGCTGAACTACCTACAATGAGTAACCAGAACATTTCAGTAGAGTTTGTCCATGAAGGTTACACACAAATCCTAATTAGAATGACCACTATTCTTAGTCTTATTGGTATTAAACTGTTCAATTCCTTTCAACTGGATGACTCATTTGAAATATTTCCCAGAATTCCTATAAAACGTATGAAAGTTTAACCTTGAGGATGAAGGGATCCTCTGGTTGGAGTCTGAGCTCCAGAGTGCTCTGCCGAACCAGCTGCTCAAAATCACAATCAGTTCGCCTCTGCACCTCAACACCAGGAAACAGATCGCCAACTAGACCTAGGAACACTGGGACATCCTCAGTGACGATTTTAGGCATGTTGAAATCACGCAGCGCACGCATCAATACCTGTAGAGGAACCATAGGTCAATGTACTGTACAAGCTTACCAAGTACTATCAAATCAGAAATGATTTAACTATTATCCTTTTTTAAATATCAAACATACCATGTTTTTAGAGATGCACATTACCTGATCCTCTTGTCTGGCCTTATCCTCCCTTTTAAGAGCACCAGCAACCACCAGGACAGACTTGATGGCACGCAAGCCCCAGTCATAATGGTTCTGTGTATTTGCAGTAAATCATGGTTACTTTCATTCTGGTTACTAATCTCAACATTTACACTAATTATCATTCACATACTTCACTAATAAGACAATATGCATTTCAGTGTACCTGTTTGGAGAGCAAATCTTTGCACAGGTTGTATAGGGTGATGAATTTTCTGCCCAGAAGCCTTGCATTTAGAAAGCCTTCAGCCATCAGCATAATCTCACAGATCAGTTCCAAATCCGGCACCACCATGGCACATGGCCTGCAAACCCATTTAGTGTTCACAAAAAATCAGTTCTCAGAAAACAAACCATTTGTGAATAGAAATGATGGCACAAAAATATCTTCACTTTTTAATGGTTGCAATATTCATAGAGAAAATAGTGGAAAAAATATTTTTAATCATAAATCTATTCTGTTCAACAATCAGCCTAAATAAACCTATTAAATGTAAAATAAAAAAAATAATAAGGCATTAATTGTACACTGCTGGTGCAAAAATTTGTCAAATAATTATGCAGAATGCCGATAAACACAATGTTAATAAAACCCCAGTCACAATTTTCCTTTCCTACCAAATATCAGACCCTGCAGTTTATAATGCATTTATTTGTATATTTATTTGCATTTATTTGTGTGTTTATATCCAAGGATGCTGTTGTACCTGAAGAGCGCTTTGAGGTTCTCCGGTAACTCAGTGCGTCCAGCATAGTCTGGGTTCATGGTAATAAAAATCCCAATTGTGGGCTTCAAGCTCATCTCCTCATCTAGGAAGAAGAACCTTCAAAACAATATCTATTATTTTACCACTGTATCTGAATAATTGAATGACTGAAACATGACCAATAGCCTGCAGCCTCCTACCTCTTCCTCTTGTGACGAATGGCATCTTGTATAGTCTTCACTTGCACTGCCACTACTGATAGCACCTCCACAGCAATGCGATTAAATTCATCAAAGCAGCCCCATGTGCCAGTCTGAGACAGTCCTTTAAAGATATTTCCTATGGACTGAACACTTGTCAGATCAGAACAGTATTTCACTGTGGAACGATAGACACAATCCTGAATAATGCCAAAAGAGCAGTTATTTGTGTAAGATCTAACAGTGCCATTACCTTGTAGTCCATCTGTTCAGAGCAGTTAAACACATACACCATCACACCAAGGGCCCTGCCCAGGTCTTTAGTAGTTTCAGTCTTGCCTGTGCCAGCAGGTCCAGCTGGAGCTCCACTCATTGTCAGGTGCAGAGACTGGGTTAAGGTCACATAGCACCTGTGTATGAACATAGCATCACTACTCAGTAAATAGCACAATGCTTGTGACTAATTTGGGCCATTCATATTAAACATTATTAGTGATGGAGCTAAGGGCTACTGGCTAAGGGATGTCCAGAAGCAGCAGTACCTGTCTGTGAGAGGGGTAATAACCAGGCGTGGTGTATTGCCCAGGTACTCATAGGAGTATAAGAACTGAGCATCACAGATGTTGGCAAAGCAGTGCTTCTGTTCTTCGTCCCAGTAGTGACGCAGCTGAGAAAGCCAGGCAAAAGAATTGGCACTGTTCACCTGGACAAAATGGAGGACAATTCTTAAGTCACACCCAAAATCTTGTAAAAATGCGATCCGAGTTCTCCTGGTATAATAACACTATATAGCCACAAATGTGTGGACACCTGACCATCACACCTTTGTCCCATTCCAGTTTGAGGAAGGTCTACATGTGGGTGTGAAGGTCATGTGTCTACAAACTTTTGGCCATGAGGTGAATCTGTCACATTTGTCTTTAATAATGGACTCAATTAGAGTCACATTAGGATGTAAGAGTGATCAGGTAATAAGTTTTATAAAAAATTTAATTCTTATTTAATTTATTTTCTGTATTTGACCAGTGGCAATAATAGTGATTGACATTTTTTGAATAATAGTGATTGAAATATTTTCTTAGAATAAACGGTCTTTAATTAAAGGTCAGGGTGCTGTCATATTTTTGGTGTGACATTAAACTAATTAACCAAAAAGACATTTTTTTTAAATAACATTTTTTCCAGGGAACCAATACTTCTAGTGCTGATCATATGCTGACCATATGCTATAAACCGACACAAATCTAAATATATTACTTAATAAATACTAATTGCTTAAATATTACTAGTGACCCATTGTAAACATGACCAAACCTTTTGTGTGATGAGTTTGAATACTACGTCTCTGGAATGGACTTCGATGGTGCATAGAGTCATGATCTTCTGTCTGTCCGCTGGACTCAGTTCTCCCAACAACATGTTTATCAGGGAGTTTAGTTGAGCAATCTGAAGAAGTGGGGCAGATATTTCAGAGATTATGAGGGCACGGTAATGGGCTGTGTGAGCATACAGTGAGCTTTGTGGCCTGTGCTTACAGTAATTATATCAATTTACATGCCAGAGAGAAGTGGATAGTAATAACAGCAGCGACAGGCACTCAGGGTCACATACTCATCAGAGAAATCCCTCCACATTTATGGAGCAAGGTCATATATTCCAGTCAGGAGGCCAAATGAGCAGGGAGCTCATTTATCAACACAGGGTTACTGTGTATATGTTTGTGCATGTTTGTGGAAGAATTTATCTGAGAGTGTGTAGAGAGAGGTTTACACACATTCATGTGTGCAAGTATACGTGTGTGAGTATATATGTGTGTGTGTTATGGGGCTACATTGTGGCTCTCTGTTACAGACAAATGAGATGTAATCTCCATCCCCCAGCCCCTGTATATTAGATGTAAAAGCAGTTCAGCTTGGGCTGCATTTATCACTGCGATGTCTGACAGTGACTCCAATCAAAGGCCTGAAGGAAAAGACTTAGATCATGCAAGCTGTGCTGTGCAAGGACATGCTAACCTTACATACTGCTACAGACAGACAGCTCCTGACACTGCTGAGACAGTATGGGCAGCCTTGCCTCACTGCTTTACTACAGCCTACATGGCTCAGTATTACACACTTCATCACAGAGAGGATGAGAATGCATTTTGCAGCTTGCAGAATCTCCATCAACTCCCTCTCCTTGCAACAGCTCTATCACTACCTTGGAAGTGGCACTGTTGCAAAATATGTGAGGGACAGGGGAAGATATGAGTCATATGAGATTATGACTTGGTAACAATAGTATTTAGAAGAACTTTATTTCTGGTTGGTATTGAACCACTTTGTTTGGCTGATTGTCTACCAAATGTAAATGGAGGTGTAAGTATGTGTACAGATCGACATTACTGTGCATCTTTTTACTTTCAATTTAGGAATCCAAATTAGGAAAATGTTGGAAAAAATCAGTAAACTAACTAAATATTGTAAATACTGAAGGCTATACTCTTTTGCTTAGAGCTTTCTGTACTTGTGACTCACCTGCTGCTACTGTGGATGGTCCAACATAGATACCCTAAACAGCTGCACTTCACAAAAACAGTTCTTGCCCAAGACTCACCCGTGATTCAGTGGATAATCTCACCTGAATACTCTTCCTAAGAACTGCTGCTGTAATCACAAAGATTATCATGTCCCTATCCCAGAATACTCTTAGTTACAGTGTAGTCATTTCACACTTTTTTTTTAACTCTATATATTGTAATGCAGGTTAATGGATTTCTGTACAGCTGCATTATGACAATGTCTATAATTAAAAGTGCTACACAAATAAAACTGATTTTTTATTAAATTGAATTTGAACATATTAGCTAGCATTTTGCTCAAGGCATATGCAATTTATATATTTCATTAAAAAACCTAAACAAGATCAGATCACCTGTTTCTTGCTGTAATCTCGCAGTGCTGTGTCAAAGCCCTCCACCAGACGTTGAAAAGCGAGGCCTACATCAGTAGACCACCAGATCTGAGAGGCAGTGAGTGCGACCTGAGCCGGGTGCTCCAGCACCCACTGCTCCCTTGGCCGCTCCTCATACTGAACTACGGCCTCTGCTATGTGCCTCCTCACTGCTTCTCTCATTGCCTCTTCAAGGTTGGTCAGCCACAGCTCAACCTGTCAAAGCACATTACAATAGTACCTGAAATCAACTTAGCATTTAGATTATTGTAATACCATTGAGAAAAAGAGATAAAATATCTAAAATCCTAGAGGATAATAATGAAAACACAAATCAAACAGCAATTAAGAATCCTCAAGAAAAAGATATACCAACACAAATCCCGGCACAATTAGCCCTTCTCTCTACAAAGAGTACATCTTTAAATCACATTTGACCACAAACATGACCACTTCACGTCTCCATGGTGATAGGACTTACCGGACCCACACAGTCACACTGCGAATGGAAAGGCACATATTCTTTCTCTTTACTGAACATCCCTACAGCCACCATGTCCTTCATCCTGTGCTCATCCTGACAGAACTGCAGGTCAGCAATACTGTCAAACAGCTTAGCCAGATGATGGGTGACCTGAGCAAAATAATATAGCACAATGACTCATTTTTTCCCAGATCAAGAAAAACTGCTTACAGTAATACATGTAGTGCAAGAGTGAAAAGAGACAAAGAAAGGATATAATGGTGCATGCATAATGATGGAATTACTGATGTACTGGTACTTCTAATTATAATCAATGCACAATGAGCGCAAGACTAGGCACTCTGACCCTGATATGGTTGAATGCTTGAAACTAAATGCTAGCAGGTATGTGGGAGGATCTGCTCAGGAAGAGTACTGACAAGGGTCAGAGTCAAACCAAGTGTAAAAATGTCTTTCTTTGATCATAATCATATTCTGGTAAGGAATAATGCCCTTCTAATTATTAGTGTGATGAACAAAAAAGTTTAATTAAGACAGATAAAGGTCACATGAAGAAAGGGAGAACTCTTTATACTGCTTTATTACATTTAAGTATAATAACAATTGAATCAAAGCTACAGGTAGACACTGACAAAATGTAATACAGGACCAATCTACTCAACGTTAAAGCTGTCATATTGTAAATCTACACAACATGTGTCCATGAAATCCATATTTCAATAACAGAGGAAAGATTTGGAATGTCCTGGATGCATTATTATAATAACTGTGCTCTATGTTTGTTCTTCTACAAAAACAGTACCTCTTTGGGCTGGTTGCCTTTGGACAAGATATCCAGTAAGTCAGCAGAAGAGATGAAGTAGAAGCGTGGAAAAGCTATTTTCTTTTTTTCAAGGTATTTGGCTAGTGCTTTCTCACACACAGCAAGTCTGGGGGGGGAAAGTGGTTCATCATCTGATACTGTGTTTTGAAATTTTGAAAGATATCTATACAATTTACATTTGATAGGCAAACCTTATTTGCAAGTCCTCAAGTATCTCCAAAAGATGAGGCTTGTTGGAAGCAGCAATCACATTCTTTGTTTCAGCAGTTTTAAACATTAGGTCCTGAGCACACATTAAATAGGGTGAGTGCTTTGAAATAATATAAAATAAAAATTTTTAGGTCCTTACAAGGAGGGGTGGAAATTACTTGAGTAACTATGTTTTGCTAGGGCCCATGCACAGAAGGTATGCAGGAGCCTACTGCTTTCATTAGGATTATTATTATTTTTCCCTTTCAAGACTTGACTGTTTTTTAGGTGATTCCCATGGGCAAAACTCATGAAATTTGGTGCACACGTCAGTGCTTGTTACAGTCACTCAAGGACCAAGGCTTGGCCCTGGGTGTGGCCCAGTGTCTCTATAACTTTGAGCACTGTGTCTGGCATATAGTTTAAATACATGCACCAAATTCAGTAGGCATGTGAGTGTCCGCAAGACGAACAAATTTGTAAAGACTTTATTCCCTAAAGACTTTAGCTAAAACCATAAAACCCAAAGTTTTTCTTTGCTAATGCCAGGTTAGACTAGCATGGAATCCAGTAGCTAATTTAGGATAGGCAACAAGTTGAATGGTAATTCATCTAATGGTAAATATTGGTTATTATTATCCATCCATCCATCCATTATCTATAGCGCTTTATCCATCTGGGTCGCGGGGAAGCTGGAGCCAATCCCAGCATC
>JAQQZR010000033.1:8957500-8972840 GCA_030068235.1 Notoglanidium macrostoma
GGTGACCCGGGGATCGAACCCAGGACCTTCTTGCTGTGAGGCGACAGTGCTAACCACTGCACCACCGTGCCGCCCGGTTATTATTATTATTATTATTATTATTATTATTATTATTATTTAATTAGCAAACTTTCAGACTGGATGATGTTTTCAGGCAAAACAGTGTAGTTGCTGCTAACAGTTTTAGATTTTTATATAAAAAGCATGACATTTCAATGGGGGCATGGTGGTGCAGTGGCTAGCAAAATGATGATCAAAGCAAGATGATGCTGGGTTTGAAACTGCCAGCCAACTGTGGCCGTTCTGTGTGGAGTTTGCTTGTTCTTCCCATGCCTGTGTGGATTTCCTCTGGTTTCCTCCTACAGCCAAAAGACATGCAGATTAGGTCAACTGGGTACTCCAAATTGCCCATAGGTGTGAATGGTTGTTATTTTCTGTGTTAGCCCTGCAATAGATTAGCGACCTGCTCAGGGTGTCCCCTGCATCGTACCCAAAATCATCTGGGATTGGCTCCAGCTTCCGTGTGACCCGAATAAGTGGTATAGTTAATGAATGGATGACATTACTTAATTTCACCAGTTAAAAACATCTTCAATACATTTTCTTTATTTTCCCCCAGTTTTCTCCCTAATTTAGTCATGTTCAATTCCCACCCATCAGACAACTCTCCCCTGTCACACAGCACCACCATCCAGGGAGGGTGGGCAGAGGTCCGTGAAGCCTCTGACCACATCTGTCCGAGGCACGTGAAGCATACCGACCAAACTGTTGTGCATGCGATGCTAGGGTGGCATAAGACACTCAGAAGACAGCGATATCCACAACACTCCTCTGTATACATGAGCTCACAGACACCTATGACTGGCTAGTGTCACTGTGTAGTAACTGGGGAGAGAGTATATAACTCCCTCCATGAAAGCACAGGCCAGTTTGGTTCTCCCAGCCATAGATGACTATGGCAACACCAGGATACGAACCCACAATCTTCCAATGATAGGGTGAGTGCTGTTCTGTTATGCCACTCCAGAAACCCAATAATTTTTTACTTATACTCCAGTACCCTTTTTGCTGGACACGGTCACTTTTAACTGAGTAAAATTTTGACAGATTACCTACTTGTTCACTTATAATTTCTCTGTACATTTCCACCCCTGCTTACCAGACATCTCACTGCGCACTATTGGAAATTAGAATTGCTCTCTGCAACTTGTTTATCTTAAGAATACACCTGTGCAAAATGCATAACCCATGAATTCACCTTAAAGTCAGTGTCAATAGTGTGGAATCTCTGTGTCTCCTCAGGCAGCTGGTCACGAATGTCGTCTGAGCCCATAAAGATGCTCTCCAGGTAAGCCCATGTCCTCTGAACCTCCAACCAGACCAGTAACACTGTGTCAGCCTGTGTGAGCTGGCCCTGCAGTAACAACACCTGTTTGTGGAAGAACTCCACCTGCTTACTCTGCAGCATGGCCTGCAACTGTACCTGAGAGGGAACAAGATTGCACAAACACAAAAGGGTTAACTTTCGCCTGTTGTGTTTTTTCAGGCAGTGTGGGAGAAAGGATCTTTGAGATACGGCTGACTCATTGTGAACAGCATTGTGCTCGGCTAGATCTGGCCCCTACGCATGCAGCTTGTGAATAAAGACACTAATGCATGGTCTGTACACCATAAATCAGATGTTTGAATGAAGGCAGCTGACAATAGGAGATCTGTCCACCCTCGCCTCAGTGCAGCAGAGAAGGCACATTATCCTTAAACACAATACTCATTTCCCAGCAACCGCTTGACTGTGCTTCAGATGAGCTAGTTAAATATGCCAAACCATAACATAAATTATCTCTCGTTTCATTTCAGCATAAAGTCTAAACACAGAGCGTATACTGTACTGCATCCCGATGAATATATGTCATTCAATACATTCATGCAGTAAAACTATATTTACTTTTGTAATAAATATTAATGAATATCCTTCTTATACCTGATGATCTTCCAGCTTCTCAATGAGTTCATCGTCGCACTTCAGCACAGGTGTCGAGGTACGGAAGTGCTCTTCATAAGTAAACTCCATCAGGGACCATGTCTGTCTGATCTCACTTAATGCCTGATGGAGAAGAAGACATAAAATTGCTCTGCCCTACAGCAGCATTTTTATTTTATTGAAGCCAACATGTAGTGAGGATGTTTTAGAATGCATGAACCGAAGAGTTGAAACCTTTTCAATGGCCATCTCTTTCACTGCTTTGGCCACTGTATTGTGAACCTCCTCTTCATACATGTGTAGCTGCAGAGTCAGTAAGTGTGCAAGGGTTGTTTTCTCTGTCACAGTAAAGTCAACCTGAAAAAACACGCTTTTAACTGATATAAACTTGGTGGTCAAGATTGTACTTGTAGTCAGTGCAAATTCATCTACTGGTTCACAGTGACTGCGGCTGTTTCTGAATACTTATACTACCATAATATATAGACCGCAAAAAGCAGTATGCCATAACTGGTAGTATGTCTGAATACTCAGTAGGCATTTAATAGTAGTCAAACTGTACCCAGATGATGCACTACATTCTTAGAATGCAAAGGGACCACACTATGCTACACTATGCTATTGTGCAATTTATCCTTGGCCTCTGAATAAGCGAAGAATAAGAATTTCCCCAGGAGAAATGGCGGACCAAGGGAAAGCATATTGCTGTAGGGTCCAAGTGGTGCCTCTGGCGATGTATAAAACACGGTTTAAAAATTTCTGCCATTGCAGAATTTTTATTTTTATTTTCGCGGCATATGAGGGAATAAGTTTTCTTTGAACATGAGGGTCAAAGAACAGGTAAGATGGCGGCAGAGCATGTCTGAATTGTGTCATTACTACTCACTCGCATACTAATAGTATGTACTACAGTAACAGCCAAGTAGTAGGTACTTAACTAATCTTAGTATATACTGAGTATTCGGATGCAGCCTATAAGTAACAGGTTACAAATTACAGTTTTGTAAACCGCAGCTACTAAATGAGCAGTATATATATTGCACTGTTAGTAATTTAATAAACATATTTCTACAATTCACTTACCTTCATGGCCGTAGCAAGCTGTGCCCAGTGTCGCTCTCTCATAGCAGAGTTCTGTAACTGAGTCACAGCCCGTAGTGCAGTCAACAAATCTTTCAGTGCATGGTCCAGTCCAACGTACACATCCCAACCTCGGGCATCTTTATCAAGACTCTGCATTTCCTGGAGTATAAAAATGTATTGCATTATCAATTTCATAAATTCTTCCAAAAAGAAGTTCCTCCAAAAAAAAGAGAACTTGAAGAAGAAGCCTTCATTTGTCACATATACATTACAGCATGGTGAAGTTCTTTTCTTCGCATATCCCAGCTTGTTAAGAGGCTGGAGTAAGAGCACAGGGTCAGCTATGATACAGCACACCTGGAGCATATGGGGTTAAGTGCCTTCATCAATGACCCAACAGTGGCAGTTTGGTGGTGATGGGGCTTGAATCCCCAACCTTCTAATCAGTAATCCCGAGTCAACTGTTGAGCCAATACTTTCAACACTGTTGATGTACTACACTATGTACTACATCATACTGCATCTGCTGACCTGAGTTTGAATTTGTGGAGCTACCACACTCCAAAACCAAGACTGAGGAAAGCAGATATAAGACATTGTCCAAACAAAATGCATCTGAATTTAACATTTCACCAGAATAGGCCAAATATACACATGGGTGACAAATTAAAGGAAAAAGCAACATAAAGTGTTTTATTCAGGAATTGGGTCACCATGCGCCACCAGAACAGCTTTATTAAGACTTGCTATAGATTATCTGGAACTGTACAGCTGAAAGGAAAATCATTACTTCAAAAGATATTCCCTCAGTTGGTATTAGACAGAATGATGTCTAAAACACAAGTCAAATATCTCCCATAGGTGTTCAGTATAGACTGGTAACTGTGAAGATTAAAGCATATGATTTTCATATTGATGAAAACATTCAGTTAAAACTTTGTGCTCTGTGGATTTAGACAACCTGGAAGAGATAATCCTATCAGGATAGAAATCTTTCATCATAGGATAAAGGCTATCAATCTGTAGTTTTGTATCATTAGATGTCTTTAATTACCAATGGAAATCATTTATTTTTATTTGATTTCAGTTTATTTTATTTTTTATTTTTTTGTTTTTGTTTTAAGTTTTCTCCTTGTACTGTTTGACTGCACATTACACCATACACACTGGTATGATGGAACAACTGAATTTCCCTTTGGGGATTAATAAAATGTCTTTTATCTTATTTTCTGTGAGGCAAGCTACACATGCTCTCTAATAAAATACAGATTATTGCCGATTATGAATGCAAATGGAAAAATACCAAAGCTCTCTCACTTTTGCAAACCTCTTCAGTTCTGCATCCATCTGATCCACATTAATTGCTCTCCAGTGTGTCTCCTTCCAGACTTCGATAATACTCTGTGGAGAAAGACAATATTGAAAGAATGCCCAGTGTAGACATATTACACAACAGGACACAAATACAAGCACAAGAGATCTACAGAAACTAAAGGCAATTCTGTATACTATTTGGTATTTTAAGAATGAAGTCATAGCTATGGCATATTATTAGAAACACAGATGAAATTAATGTGATTGAATAACCTGAGCACACAGCAGCAGGTCCCAGAGCTGCTTTAAGACAAAGAGCTGTTTCCGACAGAGTCTGAGCTGCCTGAAATCTGGGCTGCTCACTTCAAACAGCTTGCAGGACTCTTGTAGCATCGCCGCCTCCTGCTCTAGTTTTACCACCTCGCTGTGCCACTAAGGAACCATGACAAAGGCAGGTCAAAGTCAATGTGCAAAGGCATATTCAGAAGTCTTGGTGGAATAAAATTATTAAAATGATATTTTTTTAGTAAACTGAAAACAGGAAATGTAGTACATTATCTAGTTGAGTGTAAGGACTCTCTGTGTTGCAGTAAAGTGGAGCTTCCATTCTAAACTTCTCTTCAAACTGGTGCAGTTTAATCTGCCAGGAGTGATATAAATCAGCAAGAAGTAAAAGAGAATAAAAAAGATTATTAATCACTTGCACAGAAGATAATTATTCTAATCAAACAAATATGCTTTCATTTTTAATAGACATTCTGTTTATTTCACTCTAATCCTACTTAAGATGATAAAAACATCATCACACACCTCAAAGGTTGCATACTTCTTGCGTATGACCGCCACCTCTGCATTCTGCAAAGGAGCAACCTCGTGTTTCACCGTCCAGGCCAGCTTCTTAATGCTATTCCATCTCTCAGGTAACTCCTTAACAAAGAAAAGAAACTCTATCAATGACAAATATTACAAGCTCTGCTACACAAATTTGAATAAATCTAATCACTGCAATGTAAAGCAAAGACTCCATGATACCTCTGCATTCATAGTTGTTCACATGAGTAAAGTGATCTAAACTGGTTCTGGTACTAAACCTGAAGCCATCCTAACATTATATTAGAAATACCATAGGGATATAAAGATTTCCACCTCTAGATGAGTGTAGATATGGTCAGGGAGTGTTTCTCCATACTGCTGCACCAGGCTGACCACAGCTGTGAGTGGATCAAACATCTGGTCTGTACTGGACTGTCTGGATCTGACAGCCAGCAGGCAGCCCATCACTTGCACCAGTGCCTGGTAGTCTCCACTCTTCACTGGCTCTCTTAGTCCTGAGTCAACCCTGACGATAAACTCCTCAAGGTCTGTGATACTGGAGAGAAATTACCAACCAGCAAGAAAAGACTAGCATGTCTGCAATGTGTGGGAGATTAATATCACTTCTAGAAAAAAGGACAAATCTTGAACTTTAAAGTGTTCTATGGTTTGTTTTTCAGAGGGGACCCTTAAAGGTTCTATGTAGAACAGAATATAATGTCTGAGCAAATCCATGTTGCAACAATATAGAATCTACAGGTCAAGATATATGAAGCACCTGCTGTATGTAGCATGTTTTCAATACTGATAGCAGTTATGTTACAGAAAGGGTTCCAAGTACATCCCCTTTAGGAAGTTAAGAACTTTTACATTTTCAACTAATCTTTAAGGAACCTTTTTTTTGGTAATTTTACACTATTTTCTCCCAATTGGGTCATCTGTCGGTTCCCATCCATCACTTAGCTCCCCCTATCACGATAGCTACCAACCACAGAGGATGAAGATTAGCAGATGCTAAGACACTGAATCTTTTTGAACTGTGCCACATCACAGAGCAGGTGAACACAATTGGAGGAAACCTCTGCCTGTCTTCTTCCCCATACATGAGGTCATAGACACCCAGGGGAGAGTGTAAAACCATTGCCGTGGCCTATTTTGCTCTCTTAGACCCCTGGCCAGGAATGGCTGTGGTGTCATCAGGATTAAAACTTGTGATTTCCCCACATTATTCCGAACTTTTCTGTTGCACTGCTCATTAAAAAAAATTATTCAGATGATAGGCTTAAGAACACAAGTATGTCTTCACTCTCAATGGAAACACAGTTAGGTTACTTCTCACTTTTCTGTGACGTATGATATGAGGTGCTCCTTGAACATCCAGCTCCATTTTTTAATTGTGCTTAACAGACTCATCTTAAATGAGCGGATATCCACCCTAAACCAGCCATCAAATACTCGCCAGTCCTCGAGCTTGTTCACTTCTACATACAGTTCTTCATAATGGTCAATCTGAACAAGAAAATTATAAATATAATTAATTTATGTTCTAATATTTTAATCTGTCAAGAATAGCATTTAAAAACTAGAATTTATCTTTATGTTAAGAAAATTATGACAAATATGAAGTTTTTTCATACTTGCTCTTTGAATTTGTCAGTTGTGGGTGGATTCTCTGGTAAGTCTATAGCCAGCCCACATGCTTCCACGTATTCTGTTGTCAGAGCCTGACCATACAGGAGAAACTGCTTGAGAAACTCACTCCGATCATCCAGCCACAGGTGTGTGTACATTTCGAATGAGTTCTGATACAGGGAGACTCTCGTGATCACATCTTTCACTCGTTCCATCACTTCCTGTCGTAGGTCTAAGAGATCCAGTATATCACCCATATCATCCTAATAATGAATATCATACATTCATTCATTTATGTTACTTTGACATTAAATCACTGCTGTATCATGCATGACCATGAACAAACATGTTTTTTCATGAAAAAAAAGAAAAAGAATATTCACCTGATAGTCTTTCATACCCAGATGAGATGCCACTCTTTTGATTTGAGTGGACATTCGGAACACGTCTTGCAACAGTCCCTCGACTACCTCATAAAGGCCATCTCCTGCACCAATATCCAGAGAGGGTCTGAAAACGATCTCAGACCCGCTAAGCACCATTTGAGCCTCTAACAGTGGAGCCTGTCTCACTGATCCTTCCATGTTATTAACAAAGAACTCTAAAGAGTAAGTGACAGCATCAAAAAAGCCTTCCACTAGCATGTTATCCACATATTCCACATACTCTTGCCATGCCTCTGAATCTTCATCTGCTGTGTAGAGTTTTTTGTTCTCCTGTAGCAAATAAAACAAATATTCTATGCATAAATGGCAAGGTAGAGGAAAGATGAATATATTTTATAAGATAGGAATAATGTAGCATAAACTATAAAGTTGCCACACCTGTGAATACGCTCCTACCTGTAACAGACTGTGTATGGTCTCTCCATCTTTCCTGATGCTGCTGTATTCCTTTGCCACTATTGCTGCTCTGTCCTCCAGCATCAGCAGCGTGTCTTTCTTACTGTCCTTCCTGCAGAAGATTGGCTGCTTGCTCCATCCCTTCATCAGCTCCTTAATCATATCAACATTGTCTTTGGATTTTTGAAGCTTGCGCTCCATTTTATACACCATGTCTTTCACCTGGCAGATAAAGTTCAAGCAACCTTGGTCTTGCCATGTAAAATCAGTCTCAGCCCGATACAGCTGCTCGTCTATGGCCTCTAGCTCGGCTTTCAAAAGGGAAACCTCCGCATCCACAGCCATGTGCCGTACCTTGTTGTACAGCTGGACTAGTAACTGCAAACTACTCATGCACTATAAAGGAAATGGATTGAAGGCCTCATTGAGTTCTGACTGATTACAGCTTCCTAAACATGTTAGATGTACTATGAGAGATAGCAAAGACAGAATCTACAGATAAGCACAATGAATAATTTTCTCCAAAGTCATAAGAATCATCACAAACCGTGAGAAACATGTCTCTCTTCTCATACACCTCTAAGGCAGTGAAAGGGATACTGGTCTCGTCCAACATTAGAAGATACCTGACATCTCTCAGGACAGCTAACAGCTGAGATTACAAGATCCATTCATTCATTCATTTAAATTATCAACTTAAAATAACCATAACTCAAGATAAATCAACTTGTTAGTACTCTGATGTACTATACTAAAGTGTTGTACCTCTTGATTGAAGTTCACTGATAGGAAACCAGAAATTAAATCTCTCTTGATTAGGGGTTGGTCAAGGTCCAGCAGGCAGACCTGCTCAACATTACTGCACCACTCTGAGTACACTTCTTTTTCATACCCATCCAGCAGTGAGGACATCTCCATGTATTTATGATATAATAACTGCATGTCTGCTTCTTCCAAAGTCCTAGTAGGTAGGTGATGCAGTATTTCTTCATTAATTATCATTAAAATGTATACAATAATTTAAAACAACAAGAAGATATTGTGATCTTATTTCTATACAATATGTAAATGCCATTCGGGGTGTTTGGAAAAACTTACATCTCAAGCACAAATCGGAAATTCTCCCACAGGACCTGGATTCTGTTTCTTAGCATTTTGGCCCATTTCAGAGCACCAGACGTGGCAGTCATGTTCTTACTCACTATAGCGTTACAGTTCTTCCTCTGGATACAAGTACCAAACAATAATGGCTCACATAAGCTCATAATGTCTAAGATTACACACCATTGTTAGAATATACACTCACTCAGCACTTAAATAGGACACTATACTCATACTGGGTAGAGCCTCCTTTAGCTCTTAAACCACATTGACTGTCTGTGGCATGGATTCCACAAGATGGATGATTGGATCATGCAATTTCTGCAGATTTTTCAAGTGTACTTTCATGCTGTGAATCTCCTGTTCTACCAAATCCCAAAGGTGTTCATTTTCAATCCAGATTCGGTGACCTGGAAGACTACTGAAGATCATGAACTCATTGTCATGTTCTTGAAACCAGTTTGAGACTATTTTGCTTTGTGACATGGTGCATTATCATGCTGGAAGTAGAACTTAGAAGATGGTAAATTGTGGCCATGAAGGGATGCACATGGTCAGCAACAATATTTAAACTTAATACCCAACTCATTCAATTCATGATGATTGATTGGAAATAATGGGCCCAAAGTATGCAAAGAAAACATTCCCCACACCAATACACCACCTCCACCAGTTTGGACTGTTGATACAGTCAGGTTGGGTCCATGGATTCATGCTGTTGGTGCCATATTCTAACCCTATCATCTGTGTGCTTCAGCAGAAATGGAAATTCATCAGACAAGGGTACATTTTTCCAGTCTTCAGTTTTGTGCTGTGCGAACTGCAGCCTCAGCTTTCTGTTCTTGGCTGACAGAAGTGGGACCTGCTGTTGTAGCCCAGCCTCCTGAGGTTTTGATGTGTTCTGCTCACCACAATTTTACAGAGTGGTTATCTGAATTACTGTAGCCTTGCTGGCAGCTTGGACCAGTCTGACAATTCTCAATTGACCTCTCTCATCAACAAGGCATCCTTGTCTGCAGAACTACCATTCATTTGATATTTTTTCTTTATTTCACCATTCTGAATAAACACTAGAGACTGTTGTGTGTGAAAATCCCAGGAGATGAGCAGTTATAGAAATACTCAAACCAGCCCGTCTGGCAGCAACAATCATGCCATGGTCAGAAATCACTGAAATCACATTTATTCCACATTCCGATGCTTGATGTGAAAGTTACCCAAAGCTGCTTGCCCATAACTGCATGATTTTATGCATTGCTCTGCTGACACACAATTGGCTGATTAGATAATTGCATGAATGTGTTCCTAATAAAGTGCTCAATGAGTGTATATGACATATTGTGCTAATCAATAAGAGTGATACCTGCTCTTGTTGAGAGTCAAGTTGGTATTTACATGTTTCCAGCTCAACACCAAAAAGGTGCATCAGTTTGGTGAAATTGGGGGTGAATATTTCCTTAATGATCCCTCTGTCCATGAAGGGTTGAAACACAGCTAGCAGCTATGAACAAACAAAAGTGTTAGCGTTCACACAAATTTTTGTTTTTTTTCCTAAGTGACCAGTGATAAAAACTTACTTTGAAAATAGATTCCAATCCTGAACAGTCTTTATAGGCCAGGCAAAGGATGTTTCCAAGCCGTCTATCATAGTCTGCGACCTTTTCTTTAAAATGTCTATAATCCTCTTCAAAATCCTTCACATGAAAACAAACAGAAAATGCATTTAATTAATTTACGGCTTAACATAATTAGCATTGGCTATTTACCAATTGTTTGAAATTATATGCAATATCAATTATGATGTCTTCTGATATGTCATAAACAGAGTAAAGGAATTATAGTTACTCATAATAATATTAAGGAATGTTCGTTAAGGCATCTCCGAGGATATCTTATCCTTCCTCGACAGGACTCGTTCAATAACTGCTTTCACTGTGTTACTACCATAATAAACCAGCATATTAGCATGAAAAAGACAATCTCATATTGCTATACTATACACCAAATCTTATCAACTGAGGCTGTACTACCTGCCTCTTCCTAGATGACCTCATCCAACTTTAACACTAACATGAAATCACTACATTTTATGACAATTTCAACAAACTGTTCACAGGTTGTAAAAGCATACCTTGGATGTCAAATCTAAAGGATCATACTCTCTCGTCGTGATTTCTTTGCAGAGCTGCTTAAACTCACAGTGTAGTAGAATAACCTGTTCAGTGTACATTTTTCCTTTGATTCCACCAAAAATAACCTTCTCCAATTTTTGTAACTTGACCATGGTGAAGAAAAAATCCTGCAATGCACACATGCATTTAAATATAGTAGGATTAATTTAGAAACGGTCCTTAAAGCCAATGTATAACAAAAACCAGAAATTTGTTCCACCTCTAACTGGACCATCCGAGCTGTGAAACAGTCAAAGCGACTGAAGACCAAAGCAGATGGAAAGTCCCAGCACTTGTTTATGCCTCTGGAGCTGGCCCAGGCAGCCACCTTCTCTCTGTAGGTATGGAACGTTTCTTTAAAACACCTAATAAGCTTCATAACAACCTGAAGCTTTTCCAGAGTTTCCTCTGTCTCTCCTCGAAGTAACTCCTCTCCACGCAGGTATAAGGTGGCCTGGTTAATGGAAATGAGGGAAGGTTGATATTAATTTGTATCTAGTGCCATTAACGCTGAACAAAACCTAATTAAGATATTAAAATCTGATGCTCTATTGTAAATTTTATACTAGTGTACTGGCAGTCCAATCCTATTCAAATCTTAATCTCCATCATTAGTACCTGTTGAATGAGGAGGTTGCACAGCTCCTGCAACAGCATTACAATGCGAGCAGGCTGGCGGTAGAATGAACAATGCGTCCAAACCAAAAAGATAACATGAAAGAGTGGAGGTATGAATGGGTGCGTGGATGAGAAGTCCCCCTTTTCAAAATAGGCCAAGAGTGGCCGAAGCTGCTGCAGGTGAAGATCCACATCTCTCGCTTCCTGTAATGCTTCAAATAAAAAAATGTAAGAAAGAGATCAAGTTTATTCAGCCAAGTGCCAAATATGCAAAAAAGATGTTTATTCTGTCATGCTCAGTAAGAGCTTTATCCTAGTCAGGGTTGCAGGGATCTAGAGCCTATCCTAGGAACACCTGGGTTGAAGGGGGAATACATCCTGATTGGGATGCCAATCCATCCTAGGACACCACGCACAAACACGCGCACACACACACACACACACACACACGCACACACACACGCACACACACGCGCACGCGCACACGCAAACGGACATGAGGGAGGACATGCACAGACAGTAACCCAAGATCATGAGCTGGAGCTGTGAAGTGGCAACTGTGGCGCCTAGCAAAAAAAGATATCTTCAAGATTACTGGTTATTTTACTACACTACCTGCACAGGCTTGTTGTTACAGACCATCATGCATTGATAAAAAGATCAAGTAAGATTAAACTTAATCACCATCATAGACCTCCTCTGTAAGTGCCCTAAAAGATGGGTAATAGCTGCTGTCTGCCACTTCCAGGATTCTCACCATCTTCTGAATAGCTGGGCTCTGAAGCTGAAAATAGGACACTTATAGTCACAATCAATTACAATCAAAATAAATTACATCATTAATGAACTACATGTGTAAAAGATGTATAAATGCTCATCGGTACACAAACCTGTTCATGAATGTTTTCTATGTTGTTTTTTCTTGACCTCCAGAAGTCCAGTTCAGTGCTTGGTCCTAGGTTCAGCCCTTTTAAGATGAGTTCAGCAGAATCTTCTTTTAAGACTTTTTGTATCAGCTGGGCCCAGTTAATGACCATGGACTCAACTGCATGCATCACTGCCCTCCAGTCATGACAGCCCTGACTGAATTTGTGAAATGAAAGAAATATGTTATTATTAACTAGAAAGAAAACTGTATGAACTCTACTGTATGTGTATTAAGATCACATACATCAACTTATATAATGTATTCAAGTATAAAACGTCATCTTACAGACTGATAAATGCTTCTGGACAGTCTTCCATCCTTTCTGTCAAAGCTGGCACAGGAAGCACAGTTTTCCCATAGACGTGTCCTTTCACCACAGAAACCTTGTTCGATAAATTCTCTATGTGATGTGTTACATCCTGGGATATTGCATTTGGCCACAGCTGATGATTCTCCTTGTTTGACAAAAGTGGCAGGCAGACCTAGACATAAAACATCAACATATTATGCATGGAAAGATCTGTCTGCTCTGAGAGGTGACTGAGATATTTATCTAAATGCTAGCCTACTGGTAGATTTTGCCTAAACCTAAAGATTAAAGCTAAAAATAGGCTAGGGATAATATTCAACCCCAAGCTCCTTTGAAGCCTTGATCAGTGCTGATAATGTGTGAGATTTTATTAAAATCTCATGTTCACTAACTGCTTTATCCTGGTCAGGGTCATGGTGAATTCATGATGGGACACTGGCTAAGAGGTGGGAACATATCCTGGATGTCTTAGCTAATCCATCTACTTGCATGTCTTTGAGAAGGAATCATGAGAATCCATACAAATACAGGGACAGGATGCAGACAAATGTCACCTAAGCTCAGGGTCGAACCTGGGACCCTGGAGCTTTGAGACACTACCTGCTACCTGCATTTCTTTGTTATACTCCATTACCTTGTCCACGCTGGTTGACAGATGTAGAAGCAGGGACGGTGACAGCACTCCGAAGAGCAGAATGTTAATATAGTTTTCAGAAATGATGGGCACATTTTCCTTCTTGAGAACATACAACCTCTTGCAATCGGAGAGAGAAGAGACCTGGTGTACATACAATATATATGAAAAAATCATGTTACGTAGCAGTAAGAATAATCACTGGGTGCGAGTAAAGTAATGCAAAATTCACAGTAAACAACTCATAAAAATATGCATTAAAGTTTTGGTGATGCTGGCAATCTAACGCAACAAACTGTTGATCTGTGACTCAAAGCCTTAAATACCGATCCACCGCAAATAGCTCAGCTACTGCCCATTGATTCAACCACTTAATTAACTCCATTTAAGATTGCACTGAATCAATCTGAGCGAGTCATGCTTGGTGTTGTGGCTCAGTGGTTAAGTCTTTGAGTTATAGCTCAGAGGGTTATGTGTTCAAATCCCAACATTGCCTTATTGCCATGGTCAGATCCTTGAACAAGCCCTTTAAACTTCAGCTCAGTTGTATCCTTCATCAGTGAAATGTACTGGATAATGTGTTAGTTTATATTATGTTGTATATTTACATCTGTTTACTGTCAATTTCACAGTACTTTACTGGCAACCCACTTCGCAAGTAACATGAAAACATTTTTAGGTTGCCTACAGGCTGTATGTTTTCTTCTAGCAAGCCCACATTTTGCAGCACAGGCCACACACACTCACCTCAGAGGAACCCGAGAGGACAGCAGACGCGGATGAAGTGAAAAACAAAAACTTAACTCGTGCCTCAAAGAAGTCAGTGAGAAGGATTTGGTTTTCCTCCATAATCACGAACTTGTTCCAGGACTCCGTTTTGACTTTTAACATCTGACAAATTTTCTCGCCCATAAATTGCACCCTTTCATCGTCAGAAAACAGAGGGATAACTTCTTCTTCTTCATCGTCTTCTTCAAACATGTTGTTCCTGAACAGTTTCCAACTTGGCGAAAAGTGGAGGAGAAAATACTTCACTAGTTAAGAAGTACGTTGTGTGCTGTATACATATATTTTAAACAGATTTACAAAATAACGGATTGTTTTGGCCCTCGCGGGAAACAATGTGACTGAACTGAGGAGGAAAAAGATTAAAGAAAAGAAAAAAAGCACGCGCCATGAGGGGCGGGATAGCGTTCCGTTGGCTTGGAAACGGACCCAGTGTAAACTCGTTAGCTCAAACACACAGGGTTTGTCCAATAGAAGCGGTAGCTGGTTTTATAGTTTTAACCCACTGTGGTTTAACTGTGACGGTGGGGAAAGGGGTTTATTCCCCTGTTTGTCTTCCATTCATGAGGCATACAGCAGGGGTTTTTTCTTTCATTTATCATGGCATAGCCTACATAGAGTTCCTTTAGGAACTTGTCAACTCGTCTTCTACTTTGCGACATTGCTTTTTTACTTGGTCACATAGCCTATTATTCAGAGAAAAGTGGCAGTGGCTGTGACAGACAGGTTAAACAGTGTCATGGGACCGTGAGTGCACCGCTGTTGCCCTCTAGGGGCTTAATTTACAATTAAACCGAACATTTCCGGGTTGCCAGATTGAAGAGATGAACGAAGTGTTGGCTCATTTTAGATTTAAAGTTAATAGGGACTGAATATTGAAGTAAAACAAAGTCCAGTTTAAGATATATTTGATGACGAAACTGTCATTTAAAGCTAGGTCAAATCAATAAATCATATTTGGTATCTGGTAATAGCTGTAACTAATCTACTTTATAAAAATCACAGGTGACAGAGACAGGAAAATGAGAATCCTGTGTAACTCACTAAGCTTCTTTATCCCTCCCACACTTACGTGGAGCAATGTTAGTGTGTGTGTGTGTGTGGGGGGGGGGGGGGGGGGCATTTAA